>OX453074.1:17368117-17927041 GCA_949699795.1 Spicauda simplicius | reverse complement strand
AGTGATTTTACGATCGCGGTCTTTTTAATTCTTAGTAACTTTTGGGTCTGTAAGTCAAAAGTTGTGTGGTAGACGGGCAAGTTTTTAGTCAGACATACTGATTGTGTATGCTACTTACCTATAATTAAAAATATTAATTAGTAATTTTGTTAATCGACGACCCGCATGGCGCAACGGTTACCGTACCGGTCTGACACGCAGTGGGTCCCGGGTTCGATTCCCGACCAGACAGGTGTCGGAATGATGAGTTTAGATTCTTGTTCTGGGTCTGGGTGTTTGTGTATTTGTCTTTGTGTGTGTCCATGGCACCCACGACACAGGAGAAAATCCTACTGTGGGGCTATGTGTGTAGAGAGCGTTTGTTTGTTTGTTTGTCGTTTGTTAATTATTTCTTTCCAAATTATTTTCGTCGATTTTTGCACTGCCTTAGGATCGACTAGTAGTTCCAGGTATGAAAGCAATATACAAATATTTATCAAACCAACGAGGTTCTTATATAAGATCGGACAAGTTTGGTAAAATTTCTTAAAATGATTAATTGTAATTTTTTTGTTACAGGTATGTACAAAATAAAACATTAACTCGGCATAGCAGATTGTAAGGGTAAGAAATTTGTTTTAAACTTTTAATATTCGTAAGACCAATTACGTTTATACTTCGCGTAATAGCGCCATTATAGGGTTGATCGAAGAAAAGTCTATCACACTAATATAATCTAATTACACTCTGATTGACAAACCCAATCTTTTTTAAATGCTTTAAGCCAAAGATGAGGCAGGTAACTTACCATGGAGAGTAGTCACCGTCACCCAAAGACATTTGCAATACCAGTGGGTGGGGTCGTCAATACATAACTGGGTTTGGAAAGGTCTTTCCTTTTATCTTTTTGTTATTTAAATTGATTTTTACCTACATATTGGTTGGTTGGTTTTAATCATGACATTGGTCGTACAACTATATGGTCGTACGGTCGACGTATGAGTTAACGTTTCACGGTATTTAATTTTACACACTCATTATTTTTATTTATTACACATTTTCACTTATACAATATTTGTGCCTTGTATAATATTTTACTTTTAATTTTACTAGCTGTGTAATCCAAAAAAATACCAAAAGGCACGCCGAAAAAGCGCCGACGGTTGATCACAAGTCACATAAAACGGTCAAATTAATCGTAAACACGTACTGTACGTGACTGTACATGTATTATTGTACCGCGCACATACAATGTCAGCGAAAAAAGTATTTTATTCAAACATTCGAAATGAAAAATGCGGCATATTCGACGCGACAATTACTGCGCCCATGTACGGATTGACCGAGTGGTGTTATTTGTACTTTTGTGTTTTCCACGCGACTGTACGTAGTTTGATGTGGAATAAAATTGTGGTTTTACGTTGGCTTTTTAGGGTTTCGAACGAAAGGGGTGAAAACGGAACCTGTTACTAAGATTTACCTGTCCGTCTGTGCGTCTGTCTGTCACTAGCCTGTATGTCATGAACGTTGAACAGTGATTGAAATCTTCTCTGATTATGTGTTGCTGCTATAACAAATATTTGTTGTTATAAACTAAAATAAATATTTAAAAACCAATTGAAATAAATATTAAGGGGGCTCCCGTATAGTAAAGGTAATTTTTTGTGTTTTTTATAAATAACTAGTTGACCCGGCGAACTTCGTTCCGCCTAGAAGTCAAAAATCTATAATTATTAGTGTTCCTCTACTATATTATGCATTTATTATACATAAAAACCTTCTTCTTGAATCACTCTGTCTATTCAAAAAACTGCATTAAAATCCGTAGCGTAGTATTAAAGATTTAAGCATACATAGGGACAGACAGCGGGAAGTGACTTACTTTTATACTTTGTAGTGATGGTACAGAACCCTTCGAGCGCGAGTCCGACTCGCACCTGACCTGTTTTTTATGGGTTAAGTGGCCGTATAGTTGCTATGTGTGGTATTGTACTTAGTCTAGATTCAAGTTTGGTGTAATGGCAATTAATGTAGCGTCTTAAGTAGAGATTAATCTGGACTGATTGTTGGCTACAAAAGGTACCGATTAGTCAGCGTTCTCGATTAGTCGGTGACTAATCGAACCATCACTAATAGTCATTTACTTTAAATTCTTGTTGAAGTCCATTATACGGGACGATGGGGGCTGAGGTAATATTGAGTTTCCTCTCTAAGTAACTTTAGACATGAACCTCCCTTTAATTGAAGATACCTCACTTTCTTATGAGACGACTATTATAGTTCGAAAATGAATGTCTTTTGAATAATTGGTGGTAGAACCAGTGTAGTTCGACCGGGGAAGTGCCACCGCCACGCCTATTTCTAGCGTAAAGCATTTCTTACGTTTCGATAAAAGAGTGTGGTTGCCGGCACACTTTCACATGAGGCGACCATCATAGTCCTCGGAAGCAGCAACGCATCTGTGATTGACTTCAGATTTGACCCATGTTCTGTATGAGGTTGATTACAGATGTCCGTGAGCAGCAGTGACCACTTACCATGAAGTGGACTTCATGCTCGTTTGCTGCTTCAGTCAGATAAAAAAAGTAGCAACGCATCCGTGATTCAGTTCAGTTCAGGCAGAACCTCTGAACTGTCGCTTACGATTGGCAGTGGCCACTTACCATCAGATGGACTGCATATTCCTTTTCTACTTCAAAGTTATGAAAAAAAAACCTAAATAACGTAACATGAACTAAAACAATTTTAAAATATGAATATTCAAATAAAAAATAAAGAAGAACCGAACTGTGATCTTTTTTAACAATTTTCATGTCGAAAATATTCTGCAACTCACGACTGGCCATTCAATCTGGACCATAAATCATTCAGCAATAGAATTGAATTTCGCCTATCAAGCCAATTTCCGACATTCTATTATCCTATTTGCCCGAACTGTTCGAATCAGGCTGTATTTGAATAAAGACAACACGGGAAAATAGACTTTGAGTGGTAAGAATAGAGTTGAACATCGATTGAACTGATTCCCGAATGTAGTTTATAGAACAGTTTCTGTCAAAGGCATGCGTTTAGCTACCAAAATATCGTAGGGTCCGTCCATTTGGAATTGGACTCTAATGTTTTGGGATAGAGTGCGAAATAGTTCGCATTGCAGCGTTACAGGCTGACTTTGTAAAGCTGACACAGATTCGGCAAGTTAAGGCTGTCAACTAGATACGATTTTATTTTAGGACTACATTTTTTGTAAATATTTTATTTCACTTGAATATGAGTACAATTTTTGGCAAGATTCCTTATAAAGCATAATTTTCTAAAATATGAATGAGATTGTTCTATGATAATGAAAACTATAGGTCTGATACTATATATTTTGGTTTACTGCGTGGAGGAGATCACTCAAACTCCGAGATTTTTGGCCAAACTGATAAAATATATAATACTCATTATATGTTAGACTTTGTATTACGAAATTTATAGTAATAATAGAGTAGAGATATTTCATATTATATTATTAAGTAAACCAGTTTCATATTGACGTATCAAGACGAATATTGACGTAACAAGCGAGACTTGTTAATACTTTCATTATTGCATCGTTTAGAAAAATATATACGTAACGAATAAATAACCCTTACTTTTTAAAAGTACGATAAGGATTTGTACGATATCTATTTCAAGCGTTAAGCAGATATCGCGCTTCGGTGAAAGCGTGTGGTTCTCGGATTACTTTTATATGATAGTACTCAGGAGTAGCAACGGATCTTTAATTGATTTCATATAGAACCCTTGTACCGCTTATATTGCCTACAAATTTCCACGGGCAACAGTTACCCTTCACCATCAAGTGACCTGCATACTCGTTTGCTACTTCTGTCTATTAAATTGTTAATAATTGTAAAAACTGTTTACAAACCGAGTTATCATGTACAATTAGTCCCAAACCCCGAAAAAAACTAAAAAACGCTTTCTACACTCATAAAACGCTTTCTACACTCATAGCCCCACAGTAGGATTTTCTCCTGTGTCGTGGGTGCCATGGACACACACAAAGACGAATACACAAACACCCAGACCCAGAACAAGAATCTAAACTCATCATTCAGATACCTGTCTGGTCGGGAATCGAACCCGGGACCCATTGCGTGTCAGACCGGTATGGTAACCGCTGTGCCACGCGGGTCGTCAAAAAAAACTCAAAATCCATTCCCATATCCAACTGCTTCGGCCCAATCACCAAATCGTGGACCATTTTCTAATCAAGCAAACCAACGAGCCAAATCCGATTCGTCCACATTAATATCAACATCCTGTATCTATGAACTGTTTCGGCCTCGCAACATCCTGTAGCTGAGTGATCCAGTCCAAACTAATAGATTTATTGTCTTTGTCGGGATGCGTATGAATGTGCGACTCTCTTTATTATGGAGACACTTATCAGCTTATGGTCACATTGCATAGTGATAACGGAAGGAACCGAACTCAAACGGCAGATTGAGCTGAATGCTGAAAACTATAATAATATATCTATAGTATTTTGTCTTCATAGAAGAGTGTGGTTGCCGGCATATTTTCACATGAGGCGACCATCTTAGTCCTCGGGAGTAGCGAAGCATCTGTGATTGACTTCAGATAGAACCCCATGTTTTGTATGAAGTTGCTTACAGATGTCAATAGGCGGCGGTGACTTACCATCATGGATGCAGGTGGATTGCACGCTCGTTTGCTTATCTTATAAAAAAAAACTCAGTACGCTTAGTACGAGTCAGTTTTCCTCAAAACAATCAATGTTTACTTTTCGATCGCACATTGCGTTATATTACAGGCAAGGAGCTAACTGGAGGTAACTTTCATTACTATGTAAAAAAATATTATTGTATTAAAAAAATGATATACCTAAATAACAAAAAAGACAAACCAGCTGAATTTCTTGCCAGATCTTCAAATTTGAGGTAGTATTCCGATCCTGTGTTAGTGTAAGCAAAAATATGTAACTGACAATTAATAAGTGCCCTCGTAGGCCTTTATAAAAATAAACACATTTCATTTCATTGCACGTTAAAGTTTTTGTTTTACTGTACCTTGCAATGTACGTTTCAATCGAGTAAAACGTAAACAATGATTGTTTCGTTCAAACATAATAAACTTATACTAAGGCCACAGTCCTAAACTTTCCTTAGAAAGTCTCAAAAAGTACTCCACATTCGAATGACGAAACATCACGATCGCCAGTCACGAGAGCACATTATAATGCGAGATGAGAGCAGTCGTGATCACTGATTTGTTTGAAGCATACATTAAAATGATGTGATGATGGGACGGTGTTTGATACGCACACGCACTTAAACAAACACTTTAGTAGACTAGGCTATACCCTCGACTACGTCCGCTTCACGTCCACCATGCTTATGAGTCTGGCAAAGAGAGATCTCCCGCCAGGCTAGGTGATCATGCCTGGGTAGCGGCCGTGCTCCGACAGTTGATGTTCGGAACTTGTATACATGCGGGGTATTGAGAATACTTCGATAGCGTGTTTCAGAATACTAGTAGCGCCATCTCTTGATGACTACCGGAAGGTCGCTACATGAGTATCGTATGTTTTAATTCAGGTTATAAATTATGTACGTGCCAAATTTCAGCGGAATGCGATAGGTAGTTTTTGCTTGAAAGAGTATACACATTCTCGAAAACTCGAAACTTTGTTATATTATTTGCTCTTATATTGTCACCAAAGGAAGTAAAACCTTTAATCTCTACAAAATTAGTTTAATTATAAAAACATGAAGCACTAGTAGCAAAAATTACTAAAAAAATAATTGAGCAATGATAGCCTAATTGTTGAAACTTGCTCTCTTGATCGGGAGTTCCAAAGTTCGAACCCCTAGAAAAAAAAATCTAAAGTTATGTGCGTATTAGAAATTAATTATCACTGCTTTTCGGTGAAGGAAAACATCATGAGGAAACCTACACACTCGAGAGTTCTTAAAAAAAAGTTCTCGGAGGTGTGTGAAGTCCACCAATTCGCACTTGGTCAGCGCGGTGGACTATGGCCTAAATCTCTCTCATTCTGAGAGAAGACCCGTGCCCTAGTGCGAATTGACATGATAACCCACTATCAAACTTCATGCTGGATTCTTACTTCATAAATAAACCATAGCTACATTTGGCGAAGAACGCTTGATACCTGTACGTTTTTGCCTGCCTGCTCTCCCAAAAACATTGAATTTAAGATATTAATTATTCATTACCGTCTGCCGCTGCGTTGTTACTAATTAGTCTTTTGTTTTGATTTAATTTATTTCAGGAACGCTTACATTTCTTTAACGAGCTTATCTTTGGTACCTTCCATACAATACAATTTATGTGTATATGTCTATTAATATGTGAAGCAAAAACTTGGGATTCATTTTTGATCAACCACCAAGAACATACCGCGGATGGAGGAGTGTGATATTTATTAATTATTAGCACGATTATAGTTGATTCGGAGAAGGAGTATCAAATGCTAATATTTTTTCAAAAATGCTTAAAACATACATAAAATCAACTAAAACACACTACATATATCGCATTTGACACAAACATATACCTATCATATAATAATCGAAATGAAACATTCAATCTCTTACTATGAAAACACATAACTTCTTTGCCAAAATACCCGTTATTGCTTTTAAATGCAAATAGTCATTAAACCTCTATCAATGGTGAAACAAACCTACCTTGCTTTTAAATTAACTAAGTAAAATTTAAAATAACTGAATTTGAGAAATATTCGTGCTACATTGGACAATATCAAATTTAGTTTTAGAATTTAATTATGGTCGAATTTGCCGCTGTACAAAATTGTGTAACCCAAGTGTTTTGACGTGCTATGACACTTGACATTTAGCTGGCCCTTAACATTACCGATTTCCAAATGTTTATGGTTTTCGAGTACTTAGACTTCGAGCACTTTATTACTCCATGTTAGTTTCTCATGCCACTTGACTATTTTAAATTTTGAAATGTTTAGTTTAGGAATATCTATGTAGTTACTTTTGATTGATTATATTAATTGTCTTCACTAAAACGTGTATAAGTTTTACTTTGTTACTCACGTGCAGTAAGACATCTTGGATAATGTATACCTATACCGATTAGTCATTGAAATGTGGAATTCGATACTAGGTAGGTTGAAAATCTTAATAACCTATTTAATAATCTATTTTTGTTATTAAGGGAAACCTTCAAAAGGTACCCGACGCCGTGGGAGCAACGCCTTACATATTTATACTTATATTAAAGAATACATTTCCGTAGTTATATAAATGCTAAAAATACCTATACAATGAAAAAAGATAAATCATCTGAGTTTTTTGCCGCATCTTCTCAGGCAAGATTGTATTTCGATCCGGTGGTAGTACTAAAAAAACTTTTGTAACTGAATAATTTGTATGTGCCACCGTACTATACAAATTTAAGATTTTTTATTGCATTTCATTTCATTTCAATTCACTAAATGATGGTCGAAACTTAACAAAAACGACCACTTCACTAGACATCTTCATTCAACGCACCAATTCACTGTCTTCCGACAATTTCGGCATTTATCAGATCTGACGGTCAGGTGACGTAACCTATACGTTGGGTTGAGTATCTCGCATAGTGACGTGACTCGAGTCGCGTCTTTACTCGAGTCACTCGAGTAAATTTGTCAAACTCGTACTCGATTAAAAAATGTATCACTCGAGTATGTACTCGAGTTGCAGAGTCAACTCTCACCGAGTTAATTTCTTTGTTGCCACTAAATGTCCCTTAACTATTTTCTATCTATGCAGAGCCAGCCGTTTTTACAAACCGATTTTCGCATTATTAAGAGTTTATCTTGTTGATATTACAAGTATTGGCTAATGTTCATAAACGAGTTACAAATCTTACTCATTTTGCAAACTTGTGACTGTAAATGGAATTTCATTAGAGTGACTCAAAAACTGGAGTCCAACTTGATTGACTTATTAAAATTGCCCGAGTGACTCGAGTCACTTTTTTATCCGAAAGTAGTAGCATACGAGCTTGTAGCCCACCTGATAGTAAGTAGTCAGTGCCGCCCATTGAGATCTATAAGCAACTTCATATAGAACATAGTTTTTTTTTATTACAATACATAAACTCCACAGACAGATCGTCCGTGCCTTTTATCACAATAGTTCTTTTTTTAAGTTAATTAGTCAGTCTTTCTTAGCTTCAAGTTAGGCTGTCACCATCACACTGCCGTGCGCGGTGGTGGCAACTTAGGTTCATACGTAGGCAACATAGGTTCTTTCTGTATTCAATCAGAGACACGTTGCTATTCCCGTGGACTAAGAAGATAGCCTCATATAAAAGTGTAGCAACGACACTCTTCCATCGAGATCCAAGAAATGCTTCACGCTAGAAATAGGCTTCTACCTGGTTATATTCGAGCCACATCACTACGTTGGACGTTTGAGTACATCTCGCAACACGTTTACGAACATGTGGGCGGTAATTGGTCGATGCTTGATGAAACAATTGCTGTATTGTAACATGATTCGCATAGCGGGGCGATCGCAATTTAATCCTTGTCCATAAGAACTTTTTTTGCCTTGGGGAAATGTATGCCGAATCGCATCTATAGTCGAAGCGGTAGTTTCGAAAAACGTGAATGTATAGTCATAACTACATGAATAAAAATGGAACGATAAGACTGCAATACTATCAGATCGTGAACTATTACTATTGTGTTCTATATGAAGTCAATCACAAATGCGTTGCTACTCCGGAGGACTAGGATGGTCGCCTCATAACAAAGTGTCCCGGCAACCACACCCTTCCATCTAAACGCAAGAAAAACTTCACGCTAGAAATAGGTGTGGCGGTGGTACTTCCCTGGTTGAACTACACTGGTTCTACCACCCGTAGAACGCAGTATTAGTAGTGAAAGGAATACTTACAGAACATATTACCACTTTTCGAATAGGACTGTGGCGAACCCATTGCCACTTCTGCTTGCTAATTTTGAGAGCAATATCCTTACGGACATAAATAACGGTTAAAGAAATACCTACTATTATATGAAATTTCATGGCTCACTGCATTTGTCTAGATTAAATGCTTAGCATTCATTTAGAACCATTATCTAATTCTATCTCTTAATTCAAGTTATTGTTAATTCTTCTAAGCGAAACTATTCGAAGAGATTAGTAGGCGATATTCCTAGAAATCGATTTTCCAGTACTCCACAGTCGGTCACAGTTAATTCCGGTTTGACCATTTGTTCGCTTTTGATTACTCACCGCGTTAATCAGTTAATTTAACGCTCATGAGTCAGTATGTAGAGTTTTGGAAATAACTCAGTGGCAAAAACTAATATCTGGATTTGTATGACTCACGCGCATTTTGGATCGCCTCTCGATAATTTTTAAACAACAGTTCGGCCTATCGTGAATGTAGCTCTTAGCTGAGCATATTTATTTATTTATTTATTTATTTATTGAGTCACTAACATACTGTGCACTAAAGCTATGATAAGATTTATTCATTTTAAATAAATTAAAATTCTAAGTGCCAGGATAATTATAGGCGACGACATCATGCAATTACAACAATCATAAGTAACAAAATTAAAACAATTGCATTGAAATTAACTATTTGTAATTTTAAACTATATAATAATTATCGAATAAATTCCAAGACATGTCAAAAATAAAGAAAAAAAAATACTTTGAAAAATTACAAATTTAAATAATGTTCAAAGTAAAAGCTCGCCCAATAATTTATTTTTTCACGAGGTCAAACAAAGTAAATTAATAATAATAATCAAATTATAAAAAAATAAGTTAATATGTTAAATTACACGTTACAAGTTATAAGTATCCAATGTAAAAACAATATAGCAATAAAAAAAGATATACAAAGAAAAAAGACAAACCCACTGAGTTTCTTGTCGGATCTTCTCAGTTGAGGTCGTGTTACGATCCGGTGGTAGTGTAAAAAATATATAGACATCTTCAATTGCCCCATTGGCAAATATAAGAATAACGTAAGACAGGTTATTGCAGCGATAAATTCCACTTAACCTCATATTCACCCAAGCTATTAGTTTGACAACATAGTCCTTATAATTGTGCATTTAACGCCCCTTAGTACCTATTGTTTTGTTCCATGTCACTCTTACCATGCAATTTACTGATATATGCCCTAATTTTAGCACCTATCTATAAGTTTTAATTTATATTGTATGTTTCCCAAAAATAAATAAATATTTAACTGACAATTTGTAAGTGCCTCCGTAGGCCTATGCAAAATAAAGACACTTCACTTCACACGTTAAATTGTATGGAAATGCATGTAGATTAGAACAAATAAATAGCAACTCAACAAGAAAATGAAAATGCAACGTCGATCCCGTTTTGACAAATTGTTGTACAACTATCGACCGACAGTTCATTGTGAGTTGTCTCGACTAAACAATAGCCGCATCCGCAACTATCCACGGGCAATCGGTCAATAGGCAAAACAAGAAAACTAGTACATAAGTTGATAACTGTTAGATTAATTTTATGCGCATTCGTCAACATATTATATGTGTGTGCCAGTGCTGAGCACGGGTCTTCCCTCAGAATAACAGAGCTTTATGCCATAGCCCACCGCGCTGGCAAAATGCGAAATGGTAGACAATACACACCTTTGACAATTTGGATTTGAACCTCCGAGACGTCCTTTTCGAGTGGGCAAGTTTTAACCATTAGGCTATCACTGGTCAATCGCTGTGTGTGCAATTAAATCGTTTTAACTTGATATCGTTATAAACCTTGAATGCATTATCGGAAATAATGTTCTGTTCACTTTTTCCAAATTAAAATCAAATTACTGTAGTGGCATGACGCATTTTCTCTACAAAGTTTAAGTTAAGCAATTAATTACTAAAAAAAAACATAGTTCATTATTTTGATTAGTATATTTATCTAAAATTATTTATCAGTTTCTCTAACATACTGTTCACAATTCTCTACCGAAGACAGAGATTAATGTTTCCTTTCATAATGTATTATTCAATTTCTTATAGAAACGATTTTCTACGAAAAGATGCCGATGGTAGTATAGATCACATATTCAAGTAAAAATGATAAAACTAATGTCTGCTTTCAACTTTATTTCCATGTATATTAGGTGTTAATTTGCTTTCCAAAAATAGATTATACCAACCTGTGATACGGATGTATCCCATAAAATGAACTCATATTAATAAAGATATGAAAAACCTCAGATTCAGAAGTTTATGGCTCATTTTATGATGATTTTATGAGTACACTCTCTCTAATAACCTCTTGGGTTATAGGGTTATGATGTAATTTTTAAAGTTTTTAGAATTCCTGCAGAGAATTTTATAGTCTAATTCTTGTAAGTCACTGAGCATTAATAAAATGGACTCGTGACGAGGAATTTATGGGAATATCTCTATGACCTTGGTTGGCGGAGCACAGATGAAATAAGTCCAAACCATAGGTAAACACCGGGTTATCGAATTGACAATACGGCAGGACACACACGCTTTCTCACGCTTTCTACCCTCATAGCCCCACAATAGGATTTTATCCTGTGTCGTGGCTACCATGGACACACACAAGACGAATATACAAACACCCAGACCCAGAACATGAATCTAAACTCATCATTAAGACACCGGGTATCGAACCCGGAACCCATTGCGCGCCGGACCGGTATGGTAACCGCTCGGCCACGCGGGTCGTCAAGTGCTCGGATAGTTCGAACGGGAAGGTACCAACGATTCTTCTACGTGTATTTCTAGCGTAAAGCAGTTCTTGGGTTATGTTCTTCGTTTTCGTTCTTTGTGTCTTTGCTCTTGAACAACACTATTGATAGGCTGTATGCGTTATAAAAACATAGTTCAAAAGTTATCTCTCACTAACGTTTACGTATCGATCATCAAAGAAACATCATCGTAAACCAATCGTAAACACATCGTAATCGTAAACGTAACGCACGTGCGAAACATAAACAGTTTAGTTTGAAGTGACTGAATGATTGATGGCTACTTGAGATATTGCTACTGGGCTTATTGATCTACTCGCAATACTCGTGACTTCGTTAGATTTTAAGACGCAAACTGTAGTATTTAGCATCTCCAAAATGTATATTCAAATGTAGAGTTACAGAATTTAAACTTAGTAATTAAACAATTTATCAATAAGAAAAACTACTTCGAAAACTGAAAAGAGGAATAAGTTGTATAATCATTACTTATATATCAAAATAGAAATTACTCATATGTATAGGTTTCTTTTTTTTACACAATAATTTTATGTAGTCTTTATTTCATTAATTAACGATGTAATATAAAAGTAAATATGAATATTTCAATATTTAGCCTAAATTTACAATTTTATTTACTAAAATTTACAATTATAAATAGAAGAAATGAGCCAAATCGCTGCCCCGTGGAAATGTACCCAAGACACTAGCAGCATTACTTCTCTGAATTGCCAAACTTATTTGTTGGCCGAGGTAAACTTCAGCCACAGTATTAATATCATACAGTAGTCTAACTCTGCCGTGTCCTTGAATTTTATACCTACAGACGCGCTGGACGAGAGTTCGCGTTAGGGCTACCCGCTTAAGTATTATAATACATCTGTATACTTAACTTTCTTTCTTATATAATATGTATATTATTCAGTAAATTAAGGTAAAAAACAACGCGTTCTTTTAATATTTATGAGACTTATTAATAAATCGTACACAAATAATAGTTATAAATTTCACACTGAATAATATTTTACCAACCAAAATAAAAATTATTAACACTGGACGTGTTTATGCATTATTAAATCAAATCAATCAAAAACAGTCTAATATAGTTTACAACTGCTCTTCGCTACATTATTATTTAAATAAAAAGATCCACTTAAAAAACGTCACATCGCCCGCTCGTCACTACGGCACATTCGCTAGCTGTTGGGTACCGAGTGCATACCGAAATCGTGGCGCGTAGGTACAACTTGCGTTTCGTGCGTTTGTAAGAAGTTAGAATACTGTAGATACTAGTACTGTGCTTCAGCTCTCGGGTCACCGGATGCGTCAATCAGACGCGAAGACAATTACTCGTATGTTATACAGGTTGGTCAAAAAGTCGTGGATTAAACGCAACGCAACAGCAAAAAAACAACCATAAATAGCATGTCTAACGCAAGGACACATTAATACTAATCTATTAAAAATTATGAGAATGATACAGAATGTTGACTTTTTTGGATTTTTGATAAAAAATAGTCAAAAAAGTCAATTTTCTTATTAAAACACAAAATAAAGTATAACTCTGTAAGGGTGGAACTTAGGGACCTCCTGTAGAACAATTTTTTGCTGCTGATGGTCACATCTAACCACTAGTTTCGTTTGATCCACGACTTTTTGACCACCCTGTATAATTTTAAAATGCTGCACGCGGTGAAAATCGTTGTTATCATACAATTATATGATGTATGGTAACAATGATTTTTACCATTCATCAATATGGTAATTTTTTCTGCATTTTGTTTGTCCCCATCTGCTAATTTTCTAACGGTCAATTCACAAACTTTAATTTTGATAAGCATATTGCATAATTTAAGTAGAACATTTCTTCCCGTTATTTTCTAGTCGTGGGCGCCATATTTTAAATTAACCTAAGTCACTCGGACAACTGATATCTGATTCCAATGATGATACGACATACGAGTATGGTACAATCTGTCAAGCCTTTTTGGGGCTGTAGGGCGTGACAGAGAATTGGACATACATACATTCAAAACATTACCACTACCAACTACCAAAAACATTACCACTTACTAATGTTGGCCATATATATGCTAATTTAAAAGAAATAAAAAATAAGGCATTATGCGCTGCAAATATGAGTGGGTGTGGCAATGTATTAAAACTGTCTTGCTGAGTAAGACTTTACTTTACTTTAAAGTACCTGAAAAGATACACATACATACAATAAAAATAAAACATTGATTACATTTATAAATAAAATGCTTAGGAGTACTAATAATAAGTAATATTGCAACATTCTACAATTTTTGTCTACCTGTTTGTATGTGTGTTTGATATCGCGTCATACCGACTAACGATTTAACGATTGCGCTTAATTTCTACTAGACTAACCCAAATGAGACTTCAATTGTACTTGAAATTCACAAATCTCCATGGGAGGCAGTGACCACATACCAGTAAATGAGTTGTTTGCCCCGTTTATGCTTTCTGGCTATCTTTACTTTTCTTAACGTTCTTAAAGTCCACGGATGTCCATTGGCGACGGCGACCACCAAACAGATGGGCTGCTTGCCGTCTTTTTTGCTTTCTTACTACTCTTCTGAACGTAGAAAACATATTTTATCACCACATTACATATAAGGCCTAATTGGACGTGCACTTAGTGCTAAGTTGGAGTCTCCTCAGCGATTTATTTGAGACACCTAATGGAAACCGCGCATTAGGCGGGCGGTACGCTGTGTTGCAAAAAATTGTACCCACTCTATTTTTCTTGTCGTTAGGATATGTGTACTTAGTATTATATGCACTGTGCTATTTGTGACGTAACTTATATAGGGTAGGTACAAGGTTAATTATTTTTCGAAAAGTAATTTAATGTGTGTGTCGGCGACTCATCTAATTACCTAGATTAAGTTCCCTTATGTAATAAGATTTTTGTATTGATAATAACTTTTACGAACTATGTTACGAATTTAGTTAAGAGAATTCAATGATTCTGTAGTGTTTACTATGATAGGATCACAAGAGACTTAAGCTAAGATTATAACACGATATGAAAGAGATGCAAGATGTAAATACGAGATAGAGAATAAGTTTACGTAAGATTTATGGAAGTTTTATGAAAGTAGTGTATTCAACGTAATTTTTGATAGTTCTAATTAAGTTGTATTGTTGTAATTAGTGTAGATCGATAGGTTAAGAATTCCTCTACATTTTTATATACGATACATAGGGATAAGATTTAGAACTAAGGATTTATTAAGGAAAACATATGTACGATAGGGCAAAATCACGATGTTTTTATGGTATTTTTCAGGAATAACTTTTCAGTCTTTCAAGATAGAAGAATAAGAGTTATATAGTTTTGTAGATCTTTTTAAGACGAATCTGTTGATGTATGACACATGTATGTAAGATTTTGGGGAATAATAAAGATTAAGCCGGACATGGGTCAGCCAAAGTGAAAATTATGTCGAAATATTAGGCAATATGGGCTTAGAGCCGTACGGTTCTCTTTAAGGTAAAGCCGAAGGGCAGCGGACCAGGCGGGTTTTTAGCTGCGAACATGGCCTCCAGAGAGAAGCAATACCAAGAAGAAAAGGAAGAAAGAAGACTCCGAAGAAGAAAGAAGACTCTGAAGACTCAAGACACTGAAGACTGGAAACTCTGCAGGACGGAAGGACCTTCTGCAGCAGGAAGAAAGAAGATTCTCCGCGACAGAAGAGCGAAGAATATTAGGGCTAGGCAAGGGGGATTAGGGCTAGGCTTTGGCTGGTCCACTACGGCTTAAACAGATAACGTCATTCTTGTTTCTTTTAAAACGTCTCCCCCCTCACCTACCCCCCGCACCCTCTACATCGACGCAGGAAGAGAACGGCGCAACTCCCCGACGCGAAGTACACACACGAGCGGGCTTCCGGCGCCGGACGAGCGAAAGTCCGTCCGTATCTACATCACGCCCGCCCCCCTCCGTCGCGGTAAGAGCCGTCGGTGAGGACTCGCTTTAGCCGACGGACGCGCCTGCGCACTCACGACAACGCACGTGGGGCGCACGGCACGCACGCCCCGCGACATCTGCTGGTCCTTCGAGCCGGATCTTCGTGTATTTCGTCGAGACATCGGGTTACTGACGTCGTCATGCCTGTCACCAGGAGCCAGAGGGGTACCTCGCCGCCGAACCAGTCGACTGCGCCCTGTGCTGAAGAAGAGGCACAAGGGACAACTGACTCTTCGGGAACGTCGGGAACCTCGGGCACAGCTACAGAGGAAACGCGAACTACGTACGAGTCAAGAGTCACTACAGAAACGGAAGTTGCTGCTCCTGCTGCTCCAGCTGCTGCAACGGCAGCACCTGCAGCAAAGAAGAAGACTCGCTCCGTCGTGTCTACGGGATGTCGGGAACGGGAAGCCAAGCTGGAATTGGCGCGCCGACAACTAGACGAAGCGAAAGCAGCAGCAGAACTCGCCCGGGCCCAATGGGAGTTGGCCCAGGTGGAAGATGAAGAGTCCGAAGTTGAAGAGGCTGATACTGCATGGGACGCCAACGTCCAGACATGGGTGCAGTCGACGGTCGGTCGGACGTCCGAAGAGGTACGTCGGGGGGAGGTGCCCAAGGAGGGGCACCAGCAAGGCACGTCCAAGGAGGGGCGCGCCATCCAACCTCCAATTGCCGCCGTCAAGCCAGAGGATCAAGAGGAACCTTCAACGAACGGGACCAAGGATTTAGCGGAGGCCATCATCAAGGCAATCAGCGCGGCGCCACGGAGTGCACCGAGCTACGTGCACGAGTTGCCGGACTTCGACGGGAGGAGCGAAGAGTGGATCGCCTTCAGGACGGTATATGAAGATACTGCGCCTATGTTTACAGATGCCCTCAACATGGCGCGGCTGCGGCGGTCCATCAAGGGTGCGGCACGGGAGGCGGTGAAGAGTCTCCTGTATTCGGAGTGCCCACCAGAGGAAATATTAGAAGCTCTTCGTCGGAAGTTCGGAAGACCTGAAGCCCTGATCCTGATGGAGTTGGAGAAGGTGAAGAACCTGCCACGCATCACGGAAGGTGCGCGCGACGTCTGCGTGTTTGCCAGCCGGGTGAACAACACTGTCGCGACAATTCGGGGGCTTCGAAGACCGCAGTACCTTCACTCGCCGGAGATGGTGAAGACCATCGTGGACAAGATGCCGGCGGTGCTGCGCTATCGGTGGTACGACTATGCCGCCGATAAAGAAGATGAAGATCCAGACCTGGTGCTAATGATGAAGTTTCTCAACAGGGAAGCGGACCGGTGTGGACCCTACGCGACGCAGGAGACGGTGCATCAACGGCAGCCTCCCTGGCGTCAATCCGAACACACCACGTCCGATCGAGTCGAAGAGGAGAGGAAGACCTCCTGTCCACACTGCCGGGACGAGCATCACCTCTACGAGTGTCGCAAGTTCCTACGGCTGCCGGTAAGAGAGAGGTGGGACGTCGCTGAGAAGTCACGGATGTGTTTCAGGTGTCTGCAAGGGCGGCACCAGAAGGAGACATGTCGGCGTCCTCCGTGCAAAGTATGCAACCGGTGGCATCACTTCGTGCTTCATGAAGAACGGGGGCCTAGCCCGAAGCCCGAAGAGATGAGGGAAATAGCGAACAACGTCATGCTCCCGGTGAATGCGGCAAGGACAGGAAGGGCGTATTTGAAGATGGTTCCAGTGGAATTGTACGGGCCAAGGGGGGCTGCCAAGGTGCTGGCGCTGCTGGATGAGGGGTCAACTGTCACGCTTCTCGATGCAGCGGTTGCGAGACGACTCGGCCTCAGAGGACCTGTGGAAGCGCTCACCCTGGAGACCGTAGGAGGGAAGACCATCACCAAGGGAGACTCGATGAAGCTCAACATGAAGGTCAAGGGACTCCACCAGGATAAGAAGAGGACCATCTCTGGGGCACGCACGATCGACGATATCAACCTGACGCCTCAGAGATTGGATAAGAAGATGATTGAGCAGTGTGCTCACCTCAAGTCGATGGCTGACCAGTTGTACTACGAAGAGGAGTCACCCAAGCTACTAATTGGACAAGACAACTGGGAGCTCATCGTGTCCAGAGCCACGCGCAAGGGGAAGCGAAGTCAACCCGTAGCATCATTGACCTATCTGGGGTGGGTGCTACACGGGTCCAACGGAGCAACGTCGAGACCCGTGAACTTCGAGACCAGCGCGCACTTGTCTTCTAGAGAAGAAGAATTCGGCAAGGACATCGCACGGAAGGGGAATCTTCTCGCCAGCGGAAGCAACGAGGAAGATTGGCAGAAACCACACACCTTCAAGAAGAAGCCCACAGGAATGGAGAAAGGGGGATCGACTGTGGGGGCGCAGCCCGTCGATCAGCGTCCGGATCCAGACCCAGCCAAGTTCGCAAGATGGGCGCAACTGGTGGGGGCAACAGCAAGGTTACTGCAGATGAAGAAGACCCAAGAGAGAAGATACATTCCCCTCGAACACGACAAGATTATGGAAGCCGAGAAGATTGTATTAAGAAGAAGCCAAGAACAGAGCTTCCAAGAAGAAGTACTCTGCGTCAGGGAAAGAAAGCCGTTGAAGAAGGAAAGCCGGCTTAAAGAACTGGACGTCGTCATGGAAGATGGACTACTACGACTCCGTGGAAGAATCGACGCAGCGGTACACACTCGGCAAGAGAAAGGACCTGTGGTGCTGGATAGCCAGCATCACATCACCGGGCTGCTCATCACGTACTACCATGAGAAGTTGGGTCATGGTAACCACGCAACGGTGATCAACGAGTTGAGGCGACGCTACTGGATCCTGGGACTACGGTCTGCGGTCAAGTCGACGGTTCATCGGTGTCAATGGTGCAGGGAGCGCCGTGGCACGCAAGAGCTCCAGCAGCTGGGGAGGTTCCTGCTGGAGACCTCACGAGGGGGAGAGCCGCCGTACAAGCCAAGAAGCCGTCACCAACCTCAACCAAGAAGACGTCATCACCGTGGCAGAGAAGATGGGCATCAGGTGGAACCTCATACCACCTGGGGCTCGCAGCAGGGAGGGCACGTGGGATCGCCTGGTCTGGTCCCTAACAAGGACCCTGGCGGCAATCCTCCAGAGAAGGCATCCCAAAGAAGAAGTCCTGCACACTCTGCTGTTGGAAGCCGAGCACCTGGTGAACTCAAGACCTCTCATCGAAGCCGACGAAGACATAGGAAGAAGGGGCCCTCACTCCCAATCATTTCCTCATTGGGAGATCCTGCGGGATTGGGGACATTCACCGACGAAGATCTCACCGGCCAAGGGGTGAGGTGGTCCGAACCTATCCTGGACCCGACGGGCGCACCAGAGTACTGGAGGTGCGCACGGCAGGGGGCGTCCTGAAACGTCCCAGCTCCAAGGTGGTGCTACTGGTTCCGGCGCAACGCGACGAGGAGCGAGCAGTCGTCGAGCCAAGCAGCGGGTCGGCGGACAGCGAGCCAGACTGCGGGGAGGCGGTCATCGCATCGGGCCAGCAGCACAGAGTCGCCGGGTCAGGAGTTGGTGCTACGCACGAGGGGGAGGATGTCGGCGACTCATCTAATTACCTAGATTAAGTTCCCTTATGTAATAAGATTTTTGTATTGATAATAACTTTTACGAACTATGTTACGAATTTAGTTAAGAGAATTCAATGATTCTGTAGTGTTTACTATGATAGGATCACAAGAGACTTAAGCTAAGATTATAACACGATATGAAAGAGATGCAAGATGTAAATACGAGATAGAGAATAAGTTTACGTAAGATTTATGGAAGTTTTATGAAAGTAGTGTATTCAACGTAATTTTTGATAGTTCTAATTAAGTTGTATTGTTGTAATTAGTGTAAATCGATAGGTTAAGAATTCCTCTACATTTTTATATACGATACATAGGGATAAGATTTAGAACTAAGGATTTATTAAGGAAAACATATGTACGATAGGGCAAAATCACGATGTTTTTATGGTATTTTTCAGGAATAACTTTTCAGTCTTTCAAGATAGAAGAATAAGAGTTATATAGTTTTGTAGATCTTTTTAAGACGAATCTGTTGATGTATGACACATGTATGTAAGATTTTGGGGAATAATAAAGATTAAGCCGGACATGGGTCAGCCAAAGTGAAAATTATGTCGAAATATTAGGCAATATGGGCTTAGAGCCGTACGGTTCTCTTTAAGGTAAAGCCGAAGGGCAGCGGACCAGGCGGGTTTTTAGCTGCGAACATGGCCTCCAGAGAGAAGCAATACCAAGAAGAAAAGGAAGAAAGAAGACTCCGAAGAAGAAAGAAGACTCTGAAGACTCAAGACACTGAAGACTGGAAACTCTGCAGGACGGAAGGACCTTCTGCAGCAGGAAGAAAGAAGATTCTCCGCGACAGAAGAGCGAAGAATATTAGGGCTAGGCAAGGGGGATTAGGGCTAGGCTTTGGCTGGTCCACTACGGCTTAAACAGATAACGTCATTCTTGTTTCTTTTAAAACGTCTCCCCCCTCACCTACCCCCCGCACCCTCTACATCGACGCAGGAAGAGAACGGCGCAACTCCCCGACGCGAAGTACACACACGAGCGGGCTTCCGGCGCCGGACGAGCGAAAGTCCGTCCGTATCTACATCACGCCCGCCCCCCTCCGTCGCGGTAAGAGCCGTCGGTGAGGACTCGCTTTAGCCGACGGACGCGCCTGCGCACTCACGACAACGCACGTGGGGCGCACGGCACGCACGCCCCGCGACAGTGTGTGTTTAGTAGTTCTGTGCAAATAAACTATTACCTACTATTACTATTACTATTACTATTACTATTACTATTACTATTACTATTACTATTACTATTACTATTACTAGTACTTTTAAAGGTGGTAAAACCAGTGTATTTCGACCGGGGAAGTACCACCTCGTCAACCCGTTATTGTCCCACTGCTGGGACGGGTCTTCTCTCAGGAGAGAGTTTAGGCCATAGTCCACCGCGCTGGCCAAGTGCGAATTGGTGGTGAAGTACCACCGCCACACCTATTTCTAGCATTAAGCATTTCTTGTGTTTCGATAGAACGGTGTGGTTGCCACACTTTTAAAAGAGCTGACCGTCATAGTCCTCGGGAATAACACATTTGTGATTGACTTCAGATAGAACCTATGGTGATGAAGTCTGTGGTGGCAGTGACCACTTACTATCAGGTGGACTGCATACTCGTTTGCTACATCAGTCAGATAAAAAGAAAAAATATATATCCAGCGGTTTAACCGTAAAAACGTATCCAACACAGAGTTTCGCATACGTAGGTATGAATTTTACACATTGTTATTTTATCACTCCAAAGGTGTTTGTCTTCACAGTATGTAACCTGTACATATGTGCAAACAATATATCTAAACAGTAAAGTGGGTCGCGGTGGTCGTCTGAACGATGGTGTCGTAAAATACTGTCCTGCGGTTTAAGTTATGAGAGGTAGTTTATGGGGAGACACATCTCGTTGAGTGATTCCTGGAAACCACATATCGACGGCACATATCTTGTATCTAGAAAAATGCAATTTATACCAGAGCCATAGAAATACAGTTATAATTAATGTATTTTAAGTTAAAATGTTATCTTTATCATCTTCATCATTTTATGTTTTTAAATTTTAAACTATAAACTATTATAGTATATGTAATCTATGACACCATTCCAATATTAGTAGGTATATTGACTACATGACTATGTACATAATATGTATTTATTTTTACCACCTTTCATTTGATACCCATATCATATCGGTATGATATTAAAAAAATAAAAAAGAGCAGTTATAGCCTAATGGTTGAAACTTGACCTCTCAATCGGGAAGTCCAGGGTTCAAACCCAGGCAAGCACCACTAATTTATGTGCGTATTAGAAATTATCACTGCTTTTCGGTGAAGTAAAACATCGCGAGGAAACCTACTAACCCGAGAGTTCTTTAAAAAAAGTCCTCGGAGGTGTGTGAAGTCCAATTCGCACTTGGCCAGCGCGGTGGATTATGGCCTAAAACTCACTCATTCTGAGAGAAGACCCGTGCCCAGCAGTGGTACAATAATGGGTTGTACACCCATTAAAAAATTACCCCCTCATTCCCTTTTGATTCCAATGATATGTCATGTTACAATATATTAAGCCGTTTAGGCGCATGTAAAGAAATAGATATACATACATATATACTCAAACGTACATATATACATTCGCTTCAAAAGCACCAGCTCATTCTTATATTTAGTTAGGTAAAAACTACTCTATGCGAATTAAAAAAAAATGTGTGCGTGTACTAGCGTACACTCGTAAGAAGTGAAACTTCTTTATGACGTTATTTTTCAAAAAATAATTTACAATATGCAACTTTACAGAAATTGGTTAAATAAAGTTAAATTAGATAAAGTTTAATAAAAGGCTTTTGTTAAACTTTATATAATAATCTAATCTATAATAATCTATCTAATATCACGCGTAGCAGGGATAAGAAAAAGATGGCGCGTAACGGAAAAAAAAGATGGCGCGTAACAGAAAAAGTTGGCGCGTAACGAAAAAAAAAAGATGGCGCGTAACAGAAAAAGATGGCGCGTAACGAAAAAATGTTACACTATTTTTTTTCCAACCCCGATAAAGAAGTTTCACTTCAAAAACATTTTCTTGTAACCTGAAAAGTTAACATAACCAGTGTATTGAAATAATGTTTCTGTACAACGTTTCATTTGTGTAACAATGGATCCTTTATTATTCTTATTATTCTAAGGATTCTATAGGCATGATCCTATAATAATTTTCGTAATTAATTTCAGACATCGAAGGTTGGCCGAATTTAGCTACTTAAAAATAATAATCTTATCTCCTTATTTGGTTTCAGTTATTAGAATAATAATAGGTTCCTTAAATGATTTACGAAAAACATTGTTAAAACTGACTCGCGTAAATAATTAGTGACTGTGTGTGTGATACACGCTTTCTACTCTCATAGCCTTATTCAAGGATTTTCTCCTGTGTCGTTGGTACCATGGACACACACAAGACGAATACACAAACACCGAGACCATGAATCTAATCTCATCATTTAGATACCTGTCTGGCCGGGAATCGAACCTGAGACCCATTGCGCGTCAGATATGGTAACCGCTCCGCCATGCGGGTCGTCGATAGATACAACTCTAAAAAAAAGTGGTATTTTTGAAGATATTTTATTGTTGTTTTTTATTGCTGTAAATATTATTTTAATAGTATACCTGCACCTCAATCTGAAAATAAAAAGTTATTTAAAAGTACAGTCTCTACGTCTCGTCTCGTCCACTAATCTCGTCTGCTCTCGTCCACCAATTCGCACTTCGCGCATTCCGCGAGCGCGGTGGACTATGGCCTAAACTCTCTCATTCAGAGAGAAGACCCGTGTCCAGCAGTGGGCCAATAATGGGTTGATGAGATGAGATGAGACAGTCTCTACAGTGAAAGTAAACATTGCCTACCAACGCAAATAAAATCTGCTAACTGATGACAAATAAAATATACAATTCATTACCGCTTCGTTGTCCATTTAACGTTTACAAAGATCATAAATCTATATGCTTTTCCGTTATAAAGATAGGAAGAAACGCACAAGTAATGTATTTATGTGCAAAAACTACTTTTCTTATGACTTGCACCACACGAGAAAAGTAGCGCCTTGAAGCAATCGTAAAGAAGATTTTTATTACGATTTTAAGACTTTTTCAGTACTTTCCGAACCTTTTTAATATAAGAGGATTGGAAAGATTAAACTATAGTTTCGTTCGCCTGTTAAAAATCACTTTTATTGTGCTCAATTATAAAATTTAAGGCTTTTAGGGGCTATCAATATTAAATATACTGTAAAAATGTATATGACATTTTTTTTTCTGATTTAAATATTTTTTCTGTTCTTCTGATTTATAAACATAAAGCGTGAAATATTGAATCATAGTGATCTTTATCAAAATTAATTCAAAATTTCTCACTATTAATAAATTATAACTAAAATCACAATCAGATGTCAAAATCACAAATCACAATTACAATATTGTCACATTAATGTAAAAGAGATTATTTCATGACAAATTGATATTACGAGCGTACAATAATCCAAATGGGAATCACATAAAATTGATTTATAATGGTTAATTGAGCGTCCATTGCTCCGTGGAATAGAATTTACTAACGGACTACAGTAATTTAATCAGCGATGTACTTCAAATCGTAATCCTCAGTCTTCCGGCATTCGAATTGTGTCACACGATTCACACAACATACTCGTTGACAAAAACAGAAGTACCCGTTAGGGTTGTCAAAAACATGATGTTTATTCAGATAATTTTGAAAAGAATAACGTTTCTTCTTCGTCTACCTTGCGTTCACCGTCTTAGCATCCACTTAATAGTTTATTTTTGATATATTTTATAGGCTTGAGTTCTATATGAATAAATATTATTTTATCGTGAAATGGATAAATTTTAATATAGGGTACTTGCGATACGCGGTTTTCAATTTAAGTCGTATAATTTTTTCTTATGTAATTTAAAAAACGAGCTTAAATTTAAAAAACCGATGTAGGGTAAACAGATTAGTTTACCACTAGTTTGTCGACTATGTCAAAATGTTGGCAATAAAGAAATAAAAAAACTGTCTATCATGTAGATACACATTTCATATTAAACTTGGTTAATCATACTGAGGCTCATAAAAACATAAGGTTTATTTTGCATATTTCTGCTTCATTTTTCATATTTCAAAATTTTACTGACGGCCATTTGCACCTTAAATTTAAAATATCAAAACGTAACAAAGAGTCTGATATTACTTACATATAAGGCGATCATATAACGCAAATAACGAGGCATAAAACACCCCTGTGATTATCTTAAGATATAATCTTTTTTATACGAAATTTAATACAGATGCTATATAAAAAGTCTATTGCAATTCTACGCCGACAAACTCTGTCGCTGTCGACGAAATCTTATGCTTGTTATAATATCGGATATCTTACCCAATTCTCGATAAAAAACCTTCATGTGGCAACCCTGTACACACACGTTGACAGGAACAGAAGTACCAACTGTAAATGGTCAAGGGCCGAAGAATCTTGATTTCAAGATGGCGCCCCAAATATGGAGCCGCAAGATGGCGGACGCACGTGCGTTCCAGTTCCCCTTGATACGGCGCTATGTCGCTTTGTTTAATATCTATGGGGTATTTAATAAATACCCCATAGATAAGTTTAAGTGGGGTTTATATTCACACAGATACCTTCGAACGATAAACCATTAATATTAATTAATTATATTAAAAGATATAAACATTATTCGTCGTCTAATCATAATCGTCTTATTTCAATAGTTTTCATAAGTCATGCATACAGACAGAAATGAAATCGTCTTAGATTAATATCATTGCATAGTTGATACATTTTATTATTTACCGGGTACCTACGTACAATCTTCTTCTTCTTATATATACAAATGAATGTTTGTCTGTATGTCCTCTATAGAATCGTAAACTATTCATTTGATCGTGTTTAGATGATCTTTAGCAAAGTTTTTATTCAGCTCGCGAATGTTTCTGGTGTATTTTTTGGGAGGATAGCGTAGCAACGCGCGCAGGGTACAGCTAGTATCCAGATACAAATCAAAAAACTACGTGTCGTTTGACGACCCGCGTGGCGGAGCGGTTACCATACCGGTCTGACGCGCAATGGGTCCCGGGTTCGATTCCCGGCCAGACAGGTACCTGAATGATGACTTTAGATTCATGTTCTGGGTCTGTGTGTTTGTGTATTCTTTTTGTGTGTGTTCATGGTATCCTCGACACAGGAGAAGACCTTGGTGTGGGGCTATGAGTGTAGAAAGCGTGTACATATTAAGATGAATTAATTTTGAAATTGACAACTAAATGTGTACCGCAAAGAGTATTAACACTTTCATCCATAAAAGTGCATAAAAACATTGTTTCACATATAGCAAACTGATTTAGCAGTATCAAATACACCGACACGCAAACCGAGCCAGTAAACCCAATAAAAACGTATTTTGATAGAACCTGCATCATATCGTTAACTCAAGAACCGTTTTCATTGTATGCACGCCCCATTTTATTTTATTCCCTGGATGTAATGCGAAATGTCAGTGGCAACACATGCGCACAGATCATTAATATTGTCCCTAAATATTTATGCGTTTCCGCGCTAAAGCTCCGATTGTTGTGCCGCTTACGAATATATAATTAATGAGCGGATTTTTACCCGACCGAAGAAGAAGGGTGTGTTTTTTTGGAACGTATGTGTGTGTGATTGTTTGTATGTATGACTATTTCTTTGGCACGTGATGCGGCCCAAAATCAAAACGATTTACCATTGTTACAAGCAACCGAAGAAGCAAACTGAAGGTGGTAGAACCAGTGTAGTTCGCCGCGGAGGTACCACCGCTACACCTATTTCTAACGTGAAGCATTCATTGCGTTTCGATGGAAGGGTGTGGTTGCCGGCACACTTTTATATGAGGCGACCATCCTAGTCCTCGGGAGTAGCAACACATTTATGATTGACTTTAGATAGAACCTATGTTCTTTATGAAGTTGCTTACAGATGTCCATGGGCGACAGTGACCACTTACCGTCAGGTGGACTCCATGCTCGTTTGCTACTTCATTATTTTAAAAAAACGAGCATGTAGTCCACCTGATGGTAAGTGCCGTCCATGGACATCTGAAAAGAACTTTATATAGAACATGGATTCTATCTGAGGTTAATTATAGATTCGTTGCCTTTTCCGAGAAGCAACGATTTTAAATTCATCTAAGTATCTACTTAGCACTACATATTTTAATCAGATTTTTAGTCTATTCAATAATATAAGTATATAGGAAATGAAACGAAACAACTTCTGTGAAAAAGATGACGAACCTACACGCTTGTGAATTATTTTTTAAAAGGTTTCCAACGTCTGTGAAGTCTTCTAAGTCGCGCTTAACCAGCAAGGTGGACTTTGGCCTAAAACTCTCTCATTCTGAGGAGAGATCCCTGTGCAGCAGTGGGACAATAATGCTTGACGACAGGTATCCACGCTTTTTGACATCTGTCAGCCTCATTATATCTGGTTTGATTTAAATAAAGCGATGCGTTCACACGCAAGCGTGCGACCAGGAAGCGTTTGTTAACCAATAAGTGGTTCGTGCGGTATGCGGGTTCGATTCCCGTAACTCTAGTCGAGAGGTGGCGTGTAAGACGATAGGTTCGGATTAATTAGGTCTTAGCTGTACCACAGATTATAATACAAAGGGCTCTTGTTACGTGGATGTGTATAGTAAATTGTGTAACAGGTTATGTCAAAAATATCTAGCTAGAATTTTCTTGGCCTGTGCTAAACAGATGAGGAATAGATAGACTGAAATTTGTCGGTATGATACAAAAAAGTCTTCCTTTTAGATATTTTTTTTCTTTTCTGGACTACGTGGGCGCTACAAACCCTCTCAACTCTTCCTGTAAATTCTGATGTGTATCTTACGACCCTGATATTTTTTTAACATCTATTACAGTTGTTTTAGAAGGTGGTAGAATGAGTGTTGTTCGACTGGGGAAGTACCACCGCCACACCTATTTCTAACATTCCTTGCGTTACGATGGAAGGGTGTGGTTGCCGGCACACTTTATATGAGGCGACCATCCTAGTCCTCGGGAGAAGCAACGTATCTGTGATTGACTTCAGATAAAACCTATGTTCTATATGAAGTCGCTTTTCAAATGTCCATGGGCGGCAATGACCGTTTACCATCACTGTGGACTGCATGCTCGTGTGCTACTTAATTATTATAAAAAAGAGTAATTCTATGTGGTGACAGTCATGATCACTGTCTCTCTTCCCGTGGATATCATAGAAGACGACTAATGGACAAAATGTATAACTTCAACACCCACTGCGGTCACCAAAACATATGCCAGGCATAGCGACTGTTCACAAAGACACCCTTTAAGGGCCTATGTGCAGAACTGGACTTAAAAAGGCTGTTTAGTGAAACAGTAGTAGCGCTTTTGTAAAATCACTAAGGACGTTTGTATTAAGAAAGATACGCTTTATTTACAAAATAAATAACAATTACAAAGTTTCAGTTAAAATACATTTAAATGAAAAACCGTTTCGGTTGTTTGCTGAACCAACCCGCATCAACTTTTGAACGAACAAAA
Source organism: Spicauda simplicius (assembly GCA_949699795.1). Classification (NCBI taxonomy): domain Eukaryota; kingdom Metazoa; phylum Arthropoda; class Insecta; order Lepidoptera; family Hesperiidae; genus Spicauda; species Spicauda simplicius. The sequence goes on along the minus strand of OX453074.1, from coordinate 17,899,097 downwards.
TGTTAAATATAACGCTGTTTTTAATTTGGAAGTATGTTTACCATCATAACTAGCTGTTTCACTCGGCTTTTCCCCACGTAAAAGGAAATTAAAAGCGTATATTTTTAGTCAGAGTACCTTCTATTGTCTATAAGCCTGGGTGTATCCCAGGATCCAAAATTATTCTGTAAAGTATAACTGTTCTGTAAAGATATATCGAGAGCAGTAATAGCCTAATGGTTGAAACTTGTCTCAATCGGGAGGTCCGAGGTTCCAACCCAGGCACGCTCCACTGATTTATGTGCGTATTAGAAATTAATTATCACTGCTTTTCGGTGAAGGAAAACATCGTGAGGAAACCTACGCACCAGAGAGTTCTTTAAAAAAAAAAGTTCTCGGAGGTGTGTGAAGTCCACCAATTCGCACTTGGCCAGCGCGGTGGACTATGGCCTAAAAACTCTTTCATTCTGGGAGAAGACCCGTAACCAGCAGTGGGACAATAATGGGTTGACAATGAAAGATATGAGTACAATCGTTGTTATGTTTTTTATTTTATTTTTTTATATTTTTATTTATTCTAGTTGACCCGGCGAACTTAGTTCCATCTAAAATTTAAAAATCTGAAATTGTCAGTTTGTCTCCACTATATTATATATGTACCTATTATACATAAAAACCTCTCTATTGATTCACTCTATTTATTAAAAGAACTGCATTAAAATCTGTAGCGTTGTTTTTAAGATACATAGGGACGGACAGCGGGAGGCGACTTTGTTTTATACTATGTAGTGATTTCTGTGTAGTAATGGATTCTGTAGGCCATGGGATGGTAAGACACACTCATGGAGGTCTGTAATCAACCATAAATAGGATTAGAGCTTTACGGAAGACATAGATTCTTCGCTACTCCCCAGCACTTGCTAGGAACGCTTTCTAAAGTGTTTCTACACTCTTACACGAGATTTTTTTCTATATTGTAAATGCCATTGGTAAATATACGAATACGCGTACCTAAACGCAGAACTGTAATCTAATTGCAGCGTTGAGCTATTTGTCTGGGAACTAACTGTCTTCTAGCCTTTTGTCTGGCCGGAAATCGAACCCGGAACTCACTACGATCTTCCACTCTATATCCTTCAAATTAGAATACCACAGTGCTGCTGCTGTTGTCTATTTTTATATACTTAAACCTAACGATAAGGCAGACGGGCTATTTGATGAAAAGTAGTCACCGTCGCCTATGGACATTTGCAACACCAGAGGAGTCGCCAATGCATCGCCGGCTTTGAAGGAGAGCTCTTTTCACACTTTTTTTGAAGACAGTTGTCCTCAAAACTGGAACAAAGTGTGGTCGGTGGTACCTTGGTGGTACCTGGAAAATCGAACAAAGCGTTCTAGCATTTTTGACTGAATACTAAGCTATGACGTCACACATCAATCAAAGCGATGCGGCTACCAATCGTATCGAGTTTCCATCTCAATCGACGCAATACGATCGTGTTACGCACAGACGTACGGAATTTTGCATATATGTATTACACGCTTTGACGCATTCGTATATAAATAAGGTGGATCATATATGTCAGAGTTTAAGCGATGAACCGATCATTTATGAGTGTCGGTAGTCTATTGCTAGACTCATACAATTGAGGATACCTTACAGTGTATATCCATACTAATATTATAAATGTGAAAGTGTGTTCGTTTGTTCCTCTTTCACGTCGCCACATAGCTATTATATGATATGGTTTATATGCTGGGAGAGAGTAAGGAGGGCGGAGAGTGACGTAGGCTACTTTATACCGCGCTCTCTCATTCCCATGAGAATATCGATGTTTTATTATTTAATACATATGTAGTAGTTCCAGACGTTGTTAACAGATGGCGTTAATAAAATTCCTTTGCAAGTTCTGAATCACGCTTTCAAATGCTAATGTTAATTCCCTTTGACCGTGCGGGTAAAGCCGCGGGTAAGGGCCTTGTATATATGTAAATACTTGTATTCGTATCGTGAAGCATTACACGGGTTTCGGTGGAAGAGTGTGGTTGTTTACTTAAGTATGAGGCGAGAATTATTATATTAATACGTGAAGCAAAAATTTGTGACGGATTTTTAAGTAATATGCCGCGGACGGATTAGTATGAAATTTTGCACGGTTATAGTGGACGTAGAGAAGGAGTGCAGAATGTTAATATTTTTTTCAAATAATGCATTTTTCATACATAAAATCAACTAAAAACACATTACACACACTGCCTTGCATTTGTCACAAACACATATGTACTTAGTAAATGAAATAGAACATTCAATGTCTTACTATGAAAAGACACAACGTCAAGAATGTCAGATGACATTTGATTTGAATTAGAGAAATATTCGTACTAATTTGGACAATATGAAGTTTAGTTTTTTAATTTAAATTACGGTCGAATTTCGGCCGATGCTACGGGTGACTAGTTTTAGTAATTAGCAGTAGCACCTCAACTGTGATTGGCTGATGAAACCCGTGATTTTTTTAAGTTGTTTACAGGTATCCATGTTTTTTTTTATTATTATTTGACTAAAGTAGCAAACGAGCATGCAGTCCACCTGATGGTAAGTGGTCACTGCCGCCCATGGACATCTGTAATCAACTTCATACAGAACATGGGTTCCATCTGAAGTCAATCACAGATGCGTTGCCACTCCCGAGGACTATGCTGGTCGCCTCATGTGAAAGTGTGCCGGCAACACTCTTCTATCGAAACGCAAGAAATGCTTCACGATAGAAATAGGTGTGGCGGTAGTACTTCCCCGGTAAACTACACTGGTTCTACCACCATGTAACGGCAGTGATCACTTATCTGGTCCCCACCAGCTCTAAGTTCGTTGGCTACTTCAACCGCATAAAATCTATATGTTTCCATACCATGTACAGTTCGTTCGCTTAAAACGGATTTCATGTATCTAAATAATGTGGCCATTTTATGATAAAATATTATATAGACGAATCGGAAAACTTACTTGGGTATAACAATAATTTCTCTTATATTACTATTACTGACTTCATATTGAATACCGACTGTCGTCAACCCATTATTGTCCCACTGCTGGGCACGGGTCTTCTCTCAGTATGAGAGAGTTTAGGCCATAGTCCACCGCGCTGGCCAAGTGCGAATTGGTGGACTTCACACACCTCCGAAAACTTTTTTTTTTTTAAAGAAGAAAGTGTGTAGGTTTCCTCACGATGTTTTCCTTCACCGAAAAGCAGTGATAATTATTTTATAATACGCACATGAATCAGTGGTGCGTGCCTGGGTATGAACCTCGGACCTCCCGATCGAGAGGGCAAGTTTCAACCATTAGGCTATCACTGCTCTCGAGTTAGTCGAGTGAATACCGACTGACTTCATATTATCTAGACTTTTTGCCTTTGATTAATTCTACAAATATAGTATAGTACCTTAAAAAGTATATAAAATGTGAACGTAAACATAATCTAAGAAAATAATAAAAGATTCACGGGAAAAACATACGAGGCAGTGAACGACATTCCTTTCCGTAACACGACATGGGAGAGACAGCTCGCCGTTTCAATTGTCCGTTGTTTTACAACAAGCGCGGTTTCCGCGACCGCATCCACTGACTATCCGGGTCATTTAAAAAGTATATAAAACTTGCCCTCTCAATTGGCAAGTCCGAGGTTCAAACCCATCCACGCACTACTGATTTATGTGCGTATTAGGAATAAATCATCACTGCTTTTCGGTGACAGAGATTCTGAGAGAAGACCCGTGCCCAGCAGTAGGACAAAAAAATGTTCGTTATTTTACAATAAGCGCGGTTTCCGCGACCGCATCCACTGAGTATCCAGATCATTTAAAAAGTATATAAAAAGTGATAGTAAACATACTCTAAGAAAATTATAAAAGATTCTAATAAATAAAAAAAATCACGTGAAAAACATACGAGGCAGTGAACGACATTCCTTTCCGTAACACGACATGGGAGAGACAGCTCGCCGTTTCAATTGTCCGTTGTTTCACAACAAGCGCGGTTTCCGCGACCGCATCCACTGACTATCCGGGTCATTTAAACTGCAATGTGGTGTGTGGCTCTGAATCCTGATTATTAAAATAAAACTAGTTAATTATATTCACGAATATAATTAACTAGTTCATTCATAAGAGCTGTGATAGCGTAATGAAACTTGCCCTCTCAATCGGGAGGTCCGAGGTTCAAACCCAGGCACGAACCACTGATTTATGTGCGTATTAGGAATTAATTATCACTGCTTTTCGGTGAGGGAAAACATCGTGAGGAAACCTACACACCCGAGAGTTCTTTAAAAAAAAGTTCTCGGAGGTGTGTGAAGTCCACCAATTCACACTTGGTCAGCGCGGTGGACTATGGCCTAAAAACTCCCTCGTTCTGAGAGAAGACCCATGACCAGCAGTGGGACAATAATGGGTTTGACGAGAGACTATTTAACTGCGACAATTGTTCTCACGATATGCAGTTTTTAATAGCCATAGCCATTGCTCACCGCGCTGGCCAAGTGCGAATTGGTGGACAGTTTAACATTGAGATAAATAATCCATCAGCCTTTGAAATTCCACTGAAATTATTGAATCTGAAAGTCCAAAAATATAGCGTTCGTTATACATACGTATAACACTTTTCCAACCATATGGTTTAAAATACGGGCAATGAATTTTTTCCGTAAATGTTGTATGGGAAGGCTTGGGAATTAAAGGGAATTTCAGGGAATAGTCAGCGCTTTCACGTGTACGTATATATCTACAGCTATCACTAACACGCACAGCCAAGCGCGATAAATACTAACCTCCTTTCTAGGAAAAATCTATGTCTAGTTGTTGACTTATGACGCTGATAGATGACTATACTTCTAACACTAAATTTATTTTATTTTATACTGACTAAAGTAGTTTTGGTATGGTATAGTTTTGACTGGCTTTAAATGGTTTTGATTTTGGACTTTTATACCGATTTGGAGCAGTGATAGCCTAATAACTTGCCCTCTCGATCGCGAAGTCCCATGTTCAAATACCAGGCACCACTGATTTTTCTAAAGATATGTGCATATGAGAAATTAATTGTCATTTGACGACCCGCGTGGCGGAGCGATAACCATACCGGTCTGGCGCGCAATGGGTCCCGGGTTCGATTCCCAGCCAGACAAGTATCTGAATGATGAGTTTAGATTCCTGTTCTGGGTCTGGGTGTTTATGTATTTGTCTTGTGTGTGTCTATGCTACCCACGACACAGGAGAAAATCCTGCTCTGGGGCTATGAGTGTAGAAAGCATGTTTTTTTTAAATTATTACTACTTTACGGTGATGGTCAACATCGAGAGGAAAGTTAAAAAAACTTCCCCAAGATGTATGAATTCTACCAATTCGCACTTGGCCAGTGCGGAGGGCTATGGCCTAATAGTCTCTTTCTTTCTAAGAGAAAACCGGGCCCAGCAGTGGGACATTACAACAATGGGTTAGCGACAAACGATCCTCACTATTTCAATTACAAACTTGAATATTAATTTACCCTTTATTTTTTTAAAAAAAATGTATAAAACACAAATAAATATCACGTACAAAGGACACAAACCCTCACTAAATTCGATAACGCAACTTCACGACCGCAAAACAATTCCCCGAGGGAAGCAATCCCCATCATCTGAGGATTCCCAGATTCCCCTCCACTCAACGCAAAAGGAAAAATTGCGCAACTAAATAAACAAGACGTCATCCCGTATAATCCCGTGGCCATCCCGGGACATCGGTAATCCCTGCGTGATTAACAATAGCGGCCACGCCCCCCGGGAATCCAATAAGCATCCCGGAATCATTTGCGAGATTGCGGGCTCTGTGTTAATTTTTGTAATTGCCTCAGAGATATTAGGTTAGCTGGTTTTCGGGAAAGCTGCGCCATCTTTTATTATTCCTGCAAACTGAATCCCGTGGGATGCGGACTAGATTCGCTGTCACGACACTAGTAATATTAATGTTTTCGTATATTTATGCAACTTGCCTTTAAATCTGCTCAATTAAATGTAGATCGTACCATGTCATATGTTTAATGAAAATATAATTATAATTTTGTACTCTCTATCCTCTCTTGTATTTGTTATATTTTTCCTTCTATCAGTCTTTAGGTTGTCTGGAAGAGATGGCTATCTTAGTCGTAAGAGCGCAATTTTTTTTTTTTTTTCGAGTGGGAAACCTTCAAAAAGTACCCGACGCCGTGGGAGCGACGCAGGGTTATGTGGGATTTTTACCGCACTAAAACCCCCCCGTGGAGTCCTCCGGACTCCGGGATCTCGAAACGACTTCAACCGGAATCCTCCGAGCGCGCTGCCCTATCGGGCTCCTCCTAGATGGGCGGCTGGGCCCATCGCTCCGTCTAGTCTTTACGACGGTATGCGACCACACATACCGCCGTCCTTCCCGTGATAACCTGACTGAACGGTTCGAGCTCCCACTCTGGCCGCCCGCAACCCCGGAAGCCCCTTTTAGTCGCCTCTTACGACAGGCAGAGGATGCCGTAGCCCTGTTCTAATCCCGGAACTACAGGGCGTAGTCGTAAGAGCGCCTATTGTACCTTTACTTTTTATGTCTTTTTATTATAATTTTTTGTTTGTTATTTTTTTATGTTTGGTCTACAACAAAGATGTTTTGTATTGTATAATAAGTTAGCTTTCTACACTAATATCTTCACACTACGATTTTCTCTTGTCTTGGGTGGCATGGACAGACATAATGGACAAAAGCTCCCAAGAAATTTAAATTCCTTATTCAGATTTCTGCCTGATGAGGTATCGTACCGAAACCGATTGGTAGTAACATAGGTAAGAATGGTAACTGTTTCTCCATGCGGGTTGTCCTACTCGTATATAATTGAAGCAAAAAGTTATTTTCGGCTACTTATTTCGGAATTTCATAAATCTTTAAGTTTTTAACAGATATAAATGTCGGAGGAATCTTTAAGTCGTGTTGATTGTTATTTGCATGCATAACGTTCTATTTCATTTGCTTACTCTTTTTTCTTTGGATTAAAATTTTGTAAAATTAATAAAAAGTAATAACTTTATTTACTTAGCGACCAATCAGAGCAGAGCTTATGTCTCTAGTGGGGTCGAGTCGCTATCTTTTCTTGTTAGTTAGGTTGACAGTTTTTGCGAGACTGATGCATTGATTTTGGTAAGCGATGGATCGAGTTGGATCATTGGAAAGAATATATCTGGTGGTTAAAGTAAGATCGGTGCCATGAACTCGCTGCTCAGTCTTAATTGTTCGTTTACCTGTCGAAAGTATTGTAAACCTTGTATTAAGTTAAAGAAGCATTGCCTAAACTGAATTACAATAGTGTGAAACCATGATCATCGTGTTTTGTGCTTGCATTTCATCCTGATGACGCCACTAAGCCGCTAACCAACACTAACGATGTCGTTGAGAGTGACGTTTCTACGATATACATAAAAAACCTTTTGAATGTGTAGTCAAAATCGATTGATCGCCAGTAGTTGCTTACCATCTATTCACTTCTAATTCGCATCAACCCATTATTGGCCCACTGCTGGGCACGGGTCTTCTTCCAGAATGAGAGAGTTTAGGCCATAGTCCACCGCGCTGGCCAAGTGCGAATTGGCGGACTTCACACACCTCCGAGAACTTTTTTTTTTTAAGAACTCTCGGGTGTGTAGGTTTCCTCACGATGTTTTCCTTCACCGAAAAGCAGTGATAATTAATTTCTAATACGCACATAAATCATTGGTGCGCGCCTGGTTTTGAACCTCGGACCTCCCGATCGAGAGGGCAAGTTTCAACCATTAGGCTATCACGGCTCTAAAAAAAAAATATTGATATTAAATATCTATGCAGTCACATCACAAAAAATGATACCTCGTATCCAATTTTCTAACGGATGCAGATATCCAGGCAATCATTTGCTCTAAAATATCTTCAGTTCGATCTGCACAGCGCTGTATGCAGATAACTGTTCGATTTCCGACAGGAATATTTATGGCAACAGTGATGCTTCGGCCGTCTGTTTGTTGATTTATGCGTGTGCAGATATTTTTGCAGGAGCAAACCTCTATCAAGCAATCAAAGTTTATGGACGTCTGTAAGTAATTAGCATATATGTCGGCGCGACACCGCGTACCTATTTATGAAAAACACGTCTCCGATAATAATTATTTTAGTTAGTTTAAAGATCGAAAATTGTTTGTTTATTGAATTAGCAACATTTAATGATTTTTAGAATTGTAATTTAGTTTACCCTCCATAAATTTGTTATTGTCACACCACCAAACATTGTTATAAAAAGGCGAACGCCGATAGAAAAGATTTCTTGTTTAAGCGATCGGACCTCGTCAATTGTGAATAAATCGAAGAAGTTTATTCCTGTGTTTTACTTCAAATCTTCAAGAATGGACAGTAATGAAGACTCCTCGACCATCCTGACATCATTTCACGCTTTCACTTCGTTATATATAATAAACGGAAACGGTGTGTACTTATGTTAATATTATTTTTTTCTCTCGCCTTATTCCATGTTTGTAGAAAAAACGACACTAAAGGGAAACTGTTAGCGGCGTACTAAATTTGCGTTGTATCGGTTTAGTACGCCCTACCATATATTTGAAATGGAGTGTCCAAAGTTTGCTAGTTTGCGCTCACTTTACGCAGTTTGTCGCGTTACAGCGTACAGTTAGCGCAATCTAGCAAACTGAAACAAATAAACAGCAACAGTTTGCCTACTGGGAACACAACCTAACAATAGAAAAAACTAAAATGTTGACTATAGATAACTTCAGGGTGTCGGTTTTTCGTGACGGTGTGCGCATCGTAAAAATTTACTCTCATCATTTCTCCCTAATGCGCAAAAAGAAATATAACTTCAAAAAGTGTGTGTCGGATCCGACACGAAATTAGAGCTTACATTACACGAATATATGTATAATATGTAATTGATTCTAAAGAAAAAGGTGCACAAGGGAGGTTACGTCGTGAAACGTCACTCAGCGTTACAGTTTTACAAGATTGTACTCCTCGCATTTTCTACATACCAATCGGAATTATATCATTTCATAAGAAGTGAACTTACAAAAAATACTTTTGTATAACATATCTGCAAAAGTAACACACGAAATAACACTACAAAGTCGCAATTTAAAAAAATTCGTGCATTGCTATGCAGCGTTGAATTTAAAAAAATCTAGCTAGGTAGGTTCTTGATCTAAACGTCCTTACATTCTCATAGTTTCTTTTTATTAAAGTAGTGAGCATGAAATTCTGCTGATGGCAAGTGGTCACACTCCAGATAAGAATAATTTACTACCTGAGGCTGACCACAGATGCCTTACAATCCTTGAGGACATTTTTAAAATTCACATCTGTGGGACTCCCCGTTAATCATAAGTTATTGGTTAACACAACCTCGCAATAAATAAACACTTGACTCACACTGTTAACATATTTACCAAATACAACCTTATTACGAAACTATAAGGGCCAAAATACCTTTCGTAGGTGCCCTAATTAATCATCGTAGTTTGAGTAATTAGTGTGACAGACGCCTAAGATATCGGTTTATGAATTTCAGGCCTAAGGGCCTAGTTGATTGACGTGCGTTCAAGTTTACCTATTATAGTTAATAACCAGGGCTGCCAACTTACCTTTTAGGGTCATCACTCATTTCACTTGTAGGGATAATTATCAGATATTGGACTATGTAGTCGAAAGATGGTAGAAACATTATAGTTCAACTGAATAGTACCAAATATTTTTATCCTGAAGTTACTCCGATTTGCAACGGTGTGGATATCGGCTAACTTAAATATAACGCGACATCCTTATTTCTTAAGAGTTGCCACGCATTTTTGATTGGCTTTAAAACCCTTTACTATGGTAAGAGATTATGGATGTAGATTAGCAGTAGTGACCATTTACCATCAGGTGGACCGAATGCTCGTTTGCTACTACCAAAGGATTAAAAAAAATGCCCATATCTGAATGGTAAAATGGCATATATATGTTCCGTGTACAGCAGTTTTCAACATAGCGTTTTTGACACTCATTAACATAGTATATGTTAATATAGTATATGTAAATGACAATTTTTGGTTGCTGTTAAGAATCTAGATCATTATTAGGAATTCTGATTTTGAAGATTTCCCTACGACCCTTGATTACCTTGATGTAAATATTTCTATATTTTAGTTAAAGATTCGGTGAAATCGGCTCTGCTGTTTCTCGAATGATCGCGAAGTAGTAACGAAATTGAAAACACATTTTCAGGATTTAAAACTACTAAATTCTCTTGTTTGTGTGTACCTAATATAACTTAACTACGTTTACGCTTTATTACGTAAAATATTTACCTTATCTTACGTTTTATTACCCATGTAAAAACAAGATGGCAAAGAAAAAAGATAGGTATACAAAGAAAAAAGACAAACCTACTGAGTTTCTTGCCGGATCTTCTTAGTTGAGGTCGTGTTCCGATCCATTGGTAGTATAAAAAAAATATGTAACTGACAATTTGTAAGCGCCCCCGTAGGCCTATACAAAATAAAGACAATTATTTCAGTAATTGCTAGTAAATAATTATCATGAAACTATTAAAAAAAATCTTTAACAAACAGACGACACACATCCCGTATTTTATATATACGAAAATAAAAACCACGGAAGATATGTACGTGTTAAGAGCAGTTAACCCGTCACATGCCTATGCCTTATAGAGAAGTATTGATGGGTCCAAATGGGCTTTAGTTAACGGGTGAACCGGCTTTGCCTGGGAAAAGTTGTGGTGCAATCTTGACCCACGGGCACAATGGCGGGTATCAGACTGTCGCATTGTCTCAAGTTCAATTCCGACGTAAAGTAATTAGGAATTGATTTTTTATGGGTTTAGGTTACTATTTTTTATGTATCTGGCCTCCAACACGGGTAATTTGGTATGAGGATAGGAAACGTGATTCCTACCCTCATACCAAATTCCATGGTCACTAATGCAATGGTAAGCCAAATATTCGCAGAAAAAATATTTATTATGTACCTATTTCTAGCGTAAACCAGTTTTTGTGTTTCGATGGAAGGGTGTGGATGCCGGCAAACATTTTATATGAGGCGACCATCTTCGTCCTCGGGAGCAGCAACGCATCTGTGATTAACTGCAGATAGAAACCCATGTTCTGTATGAAGTTGCTTACAGATTTGGCGGCAGTGGCCACTTATTATCAGGTGGACTGCATGCTCGTTTGCTTCTTCAATCGTATAAAAATGGCTCTTTCCGGAAAACTATACATATGTTGGACATGGGTTCCTAGATTTCAAATATCGCGCGTTGTCAGAAATCTATTTAAACGTGTCATGTGGTCGGTTATGGATAGCACCTTTCATTCTTCACGTGGATGTCGCAAGAGGCGACGAAAGACAAAATGTAATTCAAATTCAAATTCTTTATTGCTCATGCTTATTATCTAAGTCGGGTCTTACAAATAAATTTTGGTACAAACATGCACCAAACAACATGTAAGTGTATTGCAATATGATGTCTACATGATATTTAGAGAGGTTAATTGTCATTATTACAAAATAGCTCAAACATATGAATAATAACAGAGATGATCGTTACACAGTCTAGAAGATTGGCAGCAGCTTCTTCCTGCCTAACATTAACCCTCAATTCGGTCACTGACACGTATGCCAAGTTCAGGACCTGATTAACCCTTAAGCTAATTAGGCTGCAGCCTAGGGCGCGAGGATTGAGGGGGCGCGCTGATCGTATTTTCGCGTGCACTATTAATCTAGCATTGCATCTACCGTACATATTTTAACTAGCGCGAAACAATACTAATACACCGGAGGATGTAGAATTGGGCTGTTTTTTGCTCGACAAGCTGTAGTTAATACTTTTAGGCCGACTGTAACACTTGGGTGGGGGCGCTTCCTTATAATTAGCTTAGAGTGGTCAGGATTCTTGTTTAGTCGCTGGCCAAGTTCGAAAACTGTTTATATAATACAAATTACAGTAAGATTATGTCCAGCAGTGGACTTCAAAATATTGACGGATGGATATTCGTTCAAATGTTAAATAGTAATGATAATAGCACTAAAATATAGCAACAGCAACAAAACCGCGGTCTCATCATTGTTTTAAAGCGCATTATTAAATTCACGGACGCGAATATTAAACGGTGGTTACAAAGTGGATCCGTGGAATTTATTTGTACCCCGCTGAGGTATTTTGGTACAAAAATATTTTGGCGTGTACATCCCTTTATAAACATTTTTTTTATCAAAGAACGGCCGGATTTAATAGGACTATAGTAGGTTTGCTATATGGTGTCGGTTTTGTGAAACTACTGTATTTTCCCGTGGATGTAGTAGACGGCGACTAGGTCTTCATCTAGACTTTCTTCTGGTCTAGGTGTTTGTGTAGTCCTCTATGCATGGCACCCAGGACACGGGACACCACCTAATGTAGCATATTAGGGCTATGAGGATATAATACATCTTTAAAAGCAGAAAACATAAACTCCACGTTTCAGTCTTTGAGACAAGATAGCTCTGTGATACAAATGTTAACTTTATTTTAAGAGCTCTTCTCTTAAAATCTTATTTCCCTCTTTTGCTTTAACACATTCAATGCCAGTATGATTTTGACGAATACTACCATGCATGGCATGGCGATAAATTTAAAAAAAATTAGGGCATGAATGTATGTTATTATTATTATCTTTATAAAAAAAATCATTTTTCGGATCCGAGTCGGCAAACAGGATGCCAGGTGCCGAATACTCGGTTCCGAGAGCTAGGGATGGAAATAGTTTAGCAATGGATGCTCGGTGGGATCTGTGTGTACGGCACCGCCACTATGGCCCCGCCAAACTCGGATCCGAGTGAAGGGCAATCACAGATGCATTGCTACTTTCGAGGACTTAAATGGTCGCCTCATATGGTAGGAACACGTCAACCACACTCTGACAGATGTATAAGAAATGTTTCACACTAGAAGTAGGTACGCCAACATACGCTTTCTATGTATAATCTTGTAAATCCACCTTATATTCTATAACAAAAATAAGCTGATAATAATTGTGTAATAATTTTGTATGTTTTTCTACTATTCACTAACTTATAATTGTATTTTTGTTGCAGGTATGTACACATAAACAGGGAAGTCGAAGCTGCCAGTATAGAGGTACACACTTTACGTCCTTCACAGTTCGACTGCCGCGATGTTTGCAGACATCAAGTCCTTTAAAAGTTATTTTACGTTTTCCTTACATAACCGCTTACTTTTAGGGTCTTACGAATTTCAGTCATAGACTAGGACTGTACCTTTTTTTCTGTTTTCGAGGGGGAAACCTTCTAAAGGTACCCTATGCCGTGAGAGCAACGCCGGGTTATGTGGGATTTTTACCTCACTAAACCCCCCTGGTGGCCATCCTCATTGCTGCATGGAGGACCCCGGGATCTCCAGTGGAACATAACCGGAGTCCATGATCGCGATGAACCATTCGAGTTCTTCCCAGTGAGCATTTGTTCTCACTGCGCCTCTGTTTACGACGGTGTGCGGCCACACATGCCACGTCCTACCCGTAGTCGCTTGGCTAGGCGGTTCGAGCTAACACTTCTACCGCCCGCAACCCCAAAAGCCCCTTTTAGTCGCCTCTTACGTCAGGCAGGGGATACCGTAACCCTATTCTGGTTCCTATTCTGGTACAAGGACAAGTACCTGCCGTTTTATCTGCGTTTTACATCTCCGTTATTCTTGGATTGCCTCAAATGTGCTATGACTTTATTTTACTCTTATTTTAAATTCCAAACACCCAAACATCTTTACAAACTTTTGCATTTACAATATTACTAAGAAATAAGATATGTAGACTTGAGGAACGAGTAACTAATAAATTAATGTATCACAAACTACACAAACTGACCGCAGCGCGAAAACACAATTAAAACATAAACCAACGTAACTGCACCGCGTAATTAATATCGTTCATGTACTTTTGCATCACGCTGCAATATGACGAAAACAATGAATGGATATGAATGTATGAACGAGAACGAATTTGCCCTGCAAACACACCGCTTTGATATCCGCGGGCCCTCGATTTAATTAAATTAATTAATGGAATCGTTTACACCACGAAACTTAGGTGGTATCTGGCTCGAATTGCGAGCGATAAGCGTTTTTGATTTTGATCGACTTTACAAAGGAAAATTGTTTACCAATTCGCACCAGCCAGCGCGGTGGACAATGGCCTATAACTCTCTCATTCAGAGAGAAGATCCGTGGCCCGCAGTGGGACAGTAATGGATAGACGCAAAACTGTTTTTGACTTCAAGTTATTTCGAAAATGTAATTAATCAGAATGGATGTGAAAATACATTTCCTCCGCTCATACTTATTTGTGCTGTTTACAATATATTGATCTATGACGCTGTTAAATAAGGTAGGTATATGGTAAATTATTATGTAAATATAGTATATGGCAATATTGATGCATAAGTACATTTTACTGGATGTTATAAGGTCAATGCCTTAACAAATAAATCGATATTAATGATCGAAATGTCTTATTAAAAATTTCGAGGTTGTATCTATATGGATGTTAGCGAATAACCATTCAAACGTAGGATATATATAAAGTGAAATGAAAACAATTTCCATCTGTCAAAAAATAAGTATATGTATAACTTATTTTTTAGTTATTAGAAATTGATACTTATAATACGTTTTCATAAACTTTCTCTGTATTAGAAACGACTTCCAGTAAAGTTCCAGTAAAAAATAACACGCTTTCTACACTCATAGCCCCACACTAGGATTTTCTCCTGTGTTGTGGGTACCATGGACACACACAAGACGAATACACAAACAGCCAAACCCAGAACATGAATCTAAACTCATCATTCAGATACCTGTCTGGCCGGGAATCGAACCCGCGACCCATTACGCGTCAGACCGGTATGGTAACCGCTCCTCCACGCGGGTCGGCAGAGGTAAGACACTCAGCTCTTTTGTCTTCTTTATATGTAGGTGTATAGGAACTTTGGCGACCCGCGTGACGGAGCTGCGTGGTGAACACGCCGGTTTGACGTGCAATGGGTTCCGGATTTGATTCACGGTCAGACAAATTATGCAATTCTATCTAACGGACTGAGTGTTTGTTTATTTGTCTTTGTGTGTGTCCATAGCACAATACAGAAGGAATTCCTGATGTGTACATCAAACTTTCAAAGATCTCTCGCGGATTGTCATAATTAAATAAAAAAAAAATGTGTGTGTGTACTAATAAAAGGCTTTTATTAAACTTTATCTAATAATCTAATCTATAATAATCTATATAATATCACGCGTGGTAGGGATAAGAAAAAGATGGCGCGTAACAGAAAAAGATAGCGCGTAACGAAAAAATGTTACACTAAATTTTTTTCCAACCCCGATAAAGAAGTTTCACTTCAAATGTTACACTAAATTTTTTCCAACCCCGATAAAGAAGTTTCACTTCAATAAATACAATTTATAAGGCATGAAGCCTTATAACTTGCACCAAACACCACCTAAGCCCAACTAATCCGCCATTTATTATAAGCATCATGTATGCGTGTTTGTGCCCGGTGTGACCCGGCTCAAATTAACTTCGCGCAAATATTTGCCCACGCGTGAGGTTGTGGGGAAATTAGGAGGCTTACGCGGGGTACACGTGATACGGGCGGTCTTAACGTGAGCAAACATTTGAAACTTATTTCGATGTTATGTTGGTATTTGAGCAATTAAACACCGAATTACAGTTTTGCATGTAATTAGATGTATGTTGAAGACAGACGAAACTAAAGTAATACTAGTAACTACGTACTAGTAATACTAAGTACTAGTAATACTAAAGTAAAACTTACTCATATTTAGTTACCAAATAAGTGGAGCGGTTTTTAAAAATCACAAACTTTTTTAGATTAATATTTAACTGAATATTTTTCTCTGATTATCATGTGGGATTGACAAGACCGCAATGCGTCAGTTTTATTATTATGTTCTATTGCATGACTTTACCACTGAAATATAAATTTGATATAAAAACAGGGTAAAAACCTTTAATTAAAAATATGGAAATTACTTGTTCAATACGTCCAAACCTACTTACAACCTATTTACTACGGTAAACAATAAGACGATATGAATGCCTATATAGTTTTCCAATTGTAAACGATTTATACATATATTATTTTTCAAATTTTGTCTATTCTTCGGTCGTATGTAAACAGTCGTAATCGACTGTTTAGTCGGGACAATTCAAGTTGAACTGTCGATCGATAGTTGTAAAACTTATCAAAACACGATGTAATGTTTCTGCTAAACAACAACGAGTACACATCCAATCAATTGAATGTGCAACAAACAGTTGTTCAATTGAATTGTGTAGTCAGGTTTTATATATTTCCAAACGATAGTTATATAACAATATGTCAAGTAAGGAAAGGAAGGTTCTCGAGTGGCGATCACGTTTAGGCAAAAGGAGCACAGGTCGCCCACTCACCAGGCGGACCGATGACCTGAAGAAGACAGCGGGAAACCCTTGGATTCAGAGGGAACAGGACCGGTTGGAGTGGCGCCATTTAGGGGAGGCCTATGTCCAGCAGTGGACCTCAAAGAGCTGATGGATGGACGGATGTGAAGTAATAAAAACGCGATCAATCTGATTTTTTGTTAATTTTTTGTTACGGTTAAGACTAGACATCTATCTAGATACTTTAACGTACAACTAAAAAGTTGTTCACCTAAATTTTTTTATAGGTGGTAGAACCATTGTAGTACCACCGCCACACCTATTTCTAGCGTGAAACATTCCTTGCGTTTCGATGGAAGGGTGTGGTTGCTTACACACTTTTATATGAGACGACCATCTTGGTCCTCGGGAGTAGCGACTTATCTGTGATTGACTTCAGATAGAACCCTATGTTCTGTAAGAAGTTGCTTACAGATGTCAATGGGCGGCAGTGACCACTTACCATCAGGCGGACTGCATGCTCGTTTTCTACGTAAATCTTTTAAAAAAAAACTAAGTCTGCATTTATGCGCTAGTCCTACTATATTATGAAATTGTAATTCATGATACTATACAACATCATAAATTACAATTTAACGATATTATAACAAAAACATAACAAGGTATATAATTCGGCCGCACAATGGGGGTTGTTTGACGTGCCATCTCGCTGTCATATCAACCCCATTCCATTCTGTCCATACCGTGCCTGCTTTGTTCCCTCAGTTCTGTAGATAAGATGTTATTATATACTAGCATTGTATTGCGGTTTCATCCGCTTTAAAAGATAAATGAAATGAAGAAATCTACCTCAATTACTGACATATCAAATCACAGCCCAAATTACTGCGATTAGAAATTGGACATTTTGTACAATGTTTTTTTATAGTGTAGGTGAGTACTAAGAAAGGATTTTTGGAAATTCGCCCCTTAAGGGGTTAATAATAGGGGAGAAAGTTTGTTTGAAAGTCTGTCAATTTTAATGCTAACTGAATCAAACTTAGTATTTTGCTGTTTGACTCGATCTAATGGAAACTCAATTTTACCATTTTTTTCAAAATCAATCCCTAAGGAGATATATTAGGGTTGAAAGTTTTTTCTGATGTTCACCTAATTTGGTACAAGCTTAATGAAACTTGGCTTTGTAGTTTAATAATTGTAATGTCCACTATACACAAAACTTGTCCACTATACACAAAACTTAAAGTTGTAATAAGTTTAAAAACTACGGTTTATAGCGGTGGGTTCTGGAGTCGATCTCCGCCCAGTCAAGTAACTGAATGTTGAATTTAGATTCCTCTTTTGGGGCTTGATGTTTGTGTATTATTTTTTTTTGTGTCCTGGCACCCATGACTTGGGAGAAAATTAGTATTATTTTAAAAGCATTATTTTTTTTCATTAACAATTCTTAACTTTATCTGGGGTTTGCAGCCCACGGGTTGAACATATTGCAACCCATGAATTAAACAATAGGCCCTGATTGTTATCATTAAATACCAGCCCTTAGATTCCAGAGGCATGATGAAATGGGTTTGAAAGTATCAGACTAAGATTGTTCACTAACACTTTACTTCTACCAATTCGCATGATGGTGGGGTGGTAAGATTGGTGTGTTTGCTCCAGGCTCAATAGTAGTATGAAAACTGCCCAGTAGTTAGACATTATCGTTGTACACACTAACAAAAAATCGCTTTCACCGTATTATTTTCATTCGGCATCAAGGGAATCAATCCCGAATCTATTAATGAATTCGCAATTCTGCGGTGGTTTAAAAGGTTTTATTTACATCGCGCTGTGAATTGATTTATTGTTGAACGAACGGTACCAACAATTACTAATTAGCTATTTAATTTATGTATAGCTCGCGTTACTACTGCTACTCTGATTTACAGACTCCTTAAGTTTTTAAAGATATAGTCTATAGTTTTTCTGACTTCGTCAGAAAAAGGGTTTTTTTTTCCAGTCGTCTTTTAATAGTACTTTTAATATAGTTTCATGTAATTGCCCTGCCGTACGAGTAATTGAACAAATATTTTACTGACTATTTTAGTGACCTACAAGTAGATAGATAACTTTTTTATCTGATTGAAGTAGCAAAGGAGCGTGCAATCCGCCTGATGGTAAGTGGTTACTGCCGCCCATAGACATCTGTAAGCAACTTCATATGGGTTCTGTCTAAAGTCAATCACAGATGCGTTGCTACTCCCGAGGACTACGATGGTCGCCTCATATAACAGTGTGCCGGCATCCCACGCCCTTCCAATGAAAGCCAATGCAAGAAATGCTTCACTCTAGAAATACGAGTAGGTGTAACGGTAGTTCCCGGTCGAACTATTCTAGTTCTA
The DNA here is from genome assembly GCA_949699795.1 of Spicauda simplicius. Lineage (NCBI taxonomy): Eukaryota > Metazoa > Arthropoda > Insecta > Lepidoptera > Hesperiidae > Spicauda > Spicauda simplicius. Next base: position 17,880,205 of record OX453074.1, on the reverse strand, counting down.
CCACCTAGCAAAACTACTAGCACGTTACGAGTATTTCAACAAAATTATGTATTTCGTTTAATAAAATTGAACTCTCGGCTTTAAACGGCTTTATGTATATCACACCGCGAATGAACGTGAATTGATTAATCATTGGACGAAAGATCCGCCAAGTATTGATCGAGTTTCAATTAATATTCGGACGAACAAATAAGCAAATGAAATTTAACTTACATAGCTCCAATAAAACTTTGATTCAATCTCCCGCGTCCATTTTTTAATTGGATTGCAGTGTGAGCGTCGTATTGTAGTGTTTATTAGTTTTGTAAGGATTTAAGGAACTCTGTGATATGATTTAAAAAATATATATATACGTGACGAATAGATAACCTCTTTCCTTTGGGAAGTCGGTTAACAAGGTATTAAAATAAATGGTTTGCTGTGATATGATTTGTCCATTTTTAATTCTTATGAAACAGTTTTACTAACTAATAATTGTTAGTGCCCACTTACATCAAAAAGGAACCTATGTACCAAATTTCAAGTGTCTATGTACAGTCGTTTCGGCTGTGCGTTAATATGTCAATAGTCAGTTTTCCCTTTTATATATCGCATCAACCCATTATTGGCCCACTGCTGGGCACAGGTCTTCTCCCAGAATGAGAGAGTTTAGGCCATAGTCCACCGCGCTGGCCAAGTGCGAATTGGTGAAATTTTATATATATTATTAGATTAAGATATTTACGTCATTGTAAGCCCAATATGCTGGATGCCCCAAGATGGCGGACTTATTGTTTTAGATTATCACCTCTGTGATATAGGTATGAATCTTTAGTATCTTTATATAGTCTTTCGTGAACTATAAATATAAACTTGTCGTCAAAACTCTTTATCACAAATTGTATAGGTAGTAAATGAGCATATTTCCTGTAAAAAAATTAACTAACAATAATACTTTCAAGTGTTTGTATAGTGCAATCCAAATACACTTCAAACCATTTCAGTTTCATTAAAAAAGAATTGAAGGCTTTTATATAAAACATACTTCACAAACAGAATTCGAAATGTAAAGTATTCTAAAACAAATTTTAAAACATACGGACATAGCAATTTTGGAGCTCAAAGTAAAATATTTCTAAAATGTTTATCCACAGAGCCGGCGTTTATGAAGCGATGATCACTCTTTAACAAGCTTCTGTGGTCGGTAATCACTAGAGATGCGCCGAATAATCGGTTGCTATTCGGTATTCGGCGTATTCGCCGAATTATTCGGTTTCGGTGCCGAATATATTCGGTTCGAGTTTTTCTAATTGCTTGGTTACACGTCACGGTAAAGAACAAAACGACACAACTTTTACGTAAGTATTATATATGTATGTATGCATTCTACGTCTGTGTGCGAGCTGCGCCTCGCGTCTCTTTTCCGTGCATTAAAACAGTGCGTATGTAACTATGGTGGTTGTTTGTTGTTGCGCCCGCGCTTCCTTTTAACTACACAAGTACACGTTATACACAACAGTAACATTTATGTTATAAATCAAAGAAATCCTATGAAGAGTGTGTTGAATAAAGCTAATAATTTAAAGCAACTAAACTTCAAATCAACATTTTTGAAAACTCAATCAAATTCGCATTTTTTCTTAAACTCTTTTTTTTTTAAACGTTACACCAAACATATTGTTTGAACACACTTTCACATATTTCTTAAAAAGAAATGGCAAGCCGAATAATTCAACCGAATATCCGGTTCGGTAAAAGTTAATCCGAATAGTATTCGATTATTCGGTGAAAACACTATTCGGCGCATCTCTAGTAATCACTGTTGGTGGTACCGCTAATCTTTGATAATACCGGTAACGTACTTCATGTGTTACTATTTATTATCGATTTATTTGGACACACGCGGTTTACGGCATTTTAATGATTTAAAAGTCATTTAGTTCGTTGGTGGTCTCATTGTTGATGATTTTTCCAACGTCTTTTGGATTATCTCTACCTCCTGTATCTATTTTATTAGTAGTTGTGGCAGTTAGTTCCATATTATTATTTAAGCTATTATAATAGGTACTCACCTGAATGATCGGTCATAATTTCGATTTTAAAATAAATATATTAAAAAAAATAACATGTTGATTTTCACATAAAATAACTTATTTCAAATGAAGTTTGTATTATTACTCTTAAACAATATTAATATTATAATATACTCTATACACTCGTAACATATAATATTATCACAGTGCAAAAAATATAGCTAAATAATAATGTCATCTACTGGGTTATAATTACAATGAAAACTCCAAATTTTTACTGCCTCATACGCATCAGTGACAAAATTCGAAAATTTACTGCCGGATAATAAATTAGGACAATAGACAGGGGTCAGCGTTTGTCCGGCGCTGTACCGGATTAACCTGTCCTCAGCCGGGATTGCCGGTCCGATCCGGACGCCGGACAAGTGTATCGTTAGCTGTGGCTTAAAAATTTAGCGGAGCTTTACTGTACCATTTTATCCTTTTCCATGTAGGTTAGAACTCTTCATTAAATGGGACTGTATAATCAATTATTGGGGTACAACCCTATCCCACTGCTGCGCTCGGGTCTTCTCTCAGGCTGAAAGTTTTTTTCAACTATAAAAAAAATATTATTTATATTATAAATGCGCAAGTTTATGAGTATGTGTGTGTTTGTTACTCTTTTAGGCAAACAGTTTGCTCACACATAGTTTATGACCTAGATTAACAGATATGACACACATTACCGTAGGTAGAAATTATCGAAGTAGGTGAAGCTACGGAACTAACCTAATAATATATATTTTTTTATATTTTGAATTATAACCATCGGCGTTAGAAATAATTTCATATCAAATGAAATCTGCAGTATTACTAACATATTATAAAGCACGTGTACCAATAAAATCTAATACGTATGGGTAACAAGTTACTTAAGAGCAGCGATAGCCTAATGGTTGAAACTTGCCATCTCAATCGGGAGGTCCGAGATTCAAACCTATGCACGCACCACTGATATTTCTAAAATTATGTGCGTATTAGGAATTAATTATCATTGCTTTTCGATGAAGGAAAACATCATGAGGAAACCTATACACCTGATTGTTTATAAAATAAGTATTCAGAGGTGTGTGAAGTTCACCGCGCTGGCTAATTCGCACTTAGCCAGCGCAAGGAACTATGGCCTAAAACTCTCATTCTGAGAGAAGACCCGTGCCCAGCAGTGGGACAGTAATGGGTTGTAACCCAAAAAGTTACTTACGAGTGTATACATATATACAGTTGAACTTCAACTCAAAATATATAAATACAACTATATATATTACGTTTCAATATAGTATGAAATATTTTTATACTTTATTTCTAAAATAATGTTACAATGTACCTTTTCCCAATGTACGTAAACGTACGCGAGAATGTACGTAAACCACAAGCCAACATTCCGGCCTGCCGTCCTAATGATATGAGATTCTCGAGATATTACCCTCGCGTTTTCCGCACACTGATCTTCGTGGCTGGGAATAAAGAAAATTTTGAATATCACAAAATAATCCTTTGATTATCGAGATTAACTGAGGATAAATCACTGGAGTGTTTATTAGGTCCGTAGGCCTTATATAGAGAAAACCTATCATTGAGTGATTAGTAAAAATCGGAGTTAATTTTGACAATCTTTAATGGAAATCTATTCATATTAATTTTGAGTGATATACTAATCGCTCAAAATAATCTGATAGAATTTTATTAATATTTATACGAAGTTGGTTATTTTTAATATTAATATATAGTAACAAGTGATATAGATAAGGCTAAGTGATCACTATTATGGATATTCTTAATCAAACCCAGATGGAGTCGTAGTACTGAATTAACTCAGAATGAATTATCTCTAAAGACTATTTTGGGATGCCACGGATAAATCTTTAACGGGTAAAACCCAGTCTCGTCAACCCATTATTGTCCTACTACTGGGCACGGGTCTTCTCTCATAATTAGAGAGTTATAGGCGAATGGTGGACTTCACACACCTCCGAGATATTTTTTATGGAACTCTCGGGTGCATAGGTTTCCTCACGATGTTTTCTATCACCGAAAAGGAATGATAACTAATTTCTAACACGCACATGATTTTAGAAAAATCTGTGGTGCTTGCCTGGGTTTGAACCTCGGCACTCCCAATCGAGAGGGCATGTTTCAAGCATTGGGCTATCACTACTCACAGGTAAAACCCAGTAAACTTCATAACTCCAACCGAAATAGGCACCCGTAACATATATTTCACCTGCTCTATATTCCTTTATTCTTAGATCCTGGAATTCAGCTCCCCGCAATAATACGCCTATGAGCATGACGTCAATTAAATTTAGATTTAATGGGACTGCTCGGTTTGCGGAAAGAAACAGAACATTTCGTATGAGCGGAGCTTTATATTATACTTTAAGGCGTTCTGGTGCATTAATGTTTTGCTGTTTATATCCCTTTTTTTTGTTCTCGAGGGGAAAAACTTTAAAAGGTACCCGACGCCGTGGGAGCGACGCGGGGTTATGTGGGATTTTTACCGCACTAAAACCCCCCCGGTGGCCGTCCTCGGCGCTATAGAGAGGACTCCGGGTACTCGGTCCGACCGCAACCGGAATCCTCTGAGCGCGTTGCCCCATCGGGCTCCTCCCAGATGGGTGGCTGGGCCCACCGCTCCGTCTTGTCTTTACGACGGTATGCGACCACATATACCGCCGTCCTTCCCGGGATCGCCTGGCCGAACGGTTCGAGCTCCCACTCTAGCCGTCTGCAACCCCGGAAGCCCCTTTTAGTCGCCTCTTACGACAGGCAGGGGATGCCGTAGCCCTATTCTGATCCCGGAACTACAGGGACGCTGTTTATATCCCTAGATCAGGTATGAACAGTAATAGGTTGCTACCAATGGCAAATATACGGCGAATATACTTATGAATCACTACATAATATAAAACAAAGTAGCTTCGCGCTGTCTGTACCTATGTACGCTTAGATCTATAAAACAACGCTACGGATTTTAATGCAGTTTTTGTTTATTAGATAAAGTGATTCAAAAGGAAGATAAAGTGATTTTATGTATTATACATGCATAATATAGTGGAGGAACACTGATAATTTTAGTTAACAACGCTACGGATTTTAATGCAGTTTTTGTTTATTAGATAAAGTGATTCAAAAGGAAGATAAAGTGATTTTATGTATTATACATGCATAATATAGTGGAGGAACACTGATAATTTTAGATTTTTGATCTTTAGGCGTGTAATATATTAGGAATTACGCCGGGACACGCCAAGGAAACACCAATAGTTATTTAGCCAAACGTTTAATGACACATCAGAAATAAATCGGGTAGACACCTGCCGTAATATTAATTTACCTTCATGTAATCTCATATTTACATATACCACATTCCTCCACAACAAATCAAAAGATATTGTAATTTAAAATGGTGTAACAATAATAAAATAAATTAAGCGAGTAGCATTATTCAAGATTCATGAACATTACATTTATTCCTTCCTCCACAACATGCAACAATTATTATACGATATTATTATTATACATAATAAGCCTATTTATAAAAAAAAAATAATAACACATAAACGGAGGAGGCAGCAAATTACAGACTATAGCTAGTATAGTTGGTTTGCTTCGCAAAAACAGAAGGAGACAAATAAAATTTATTTTACGCTTTTAACTTTAAGGACTAACTTATATAATTCTTTATTTTGACCAAGTAACTACATAATTGTATAAATTTAACGATGCATATTTGAACAATCTTACATAAATTACTTAGAACAAACGTTTCGGTGGAACTATAGTTCGACCAAAGCGAGTGCGAAACATACCCTTTGTTTTAACGTTTAACTGACCGGGACCATCGCTTGAAGGCGTACCATACGATTCTGCGGAGTCTTTGCGCGCGCTGTCGCCCGGGGAGCCGCGCGCAGGGGGCCCCCGCGGCGAAGGCGCGGCGTCAGAAGTACTAGCTCGCGGGCTGCTCGGTGCGGGGTTCGAACCCGCACTGACTTCGTATTTATCATATGACCATTGTTCAGTGCTAATAGTTTCCGGGGAACATTTGTATTTATTTGCATACATTAACTGATTCGCGTGACGCCTCCAAACGATTTCGGTATCCTGGACAGATACATCATAAAGCACTTTCCCCACTTTACTAATTATAGTACCTAAAACCCATGTCGGTTTTTGTGGATTGCCACGGTAATCTTTAACCCAAACAAGATCGTTCAAATGAAAAACCTTTTGTTTCCCACGAAAATATTGTTTTTGTCGGTCTTGTTTCGCTCGCACCTTGTCGGCCGTTGCAACTACGGACTCTGTGGGTTGTGCTTGTGCATACTGTGTGGAAGAAACTATGTCGAGTTTACAACGTAAATTCCTACCGAACATTAAACGCGCCGGTGACAAATCGGTTGTACAGTGAGGCGAATTCCTATAGTGAAATAAATATTCATCTAACCGCACGTTAACATCTCTAACAGACCCGTCTTTAAGTGCATTTATAATAAACTTTTTACATGTTTTTACCGCATTCTCAGCTAGGCCGTTACTTTGAGGTGAATAAATAGGAGAAAACATCTGTTTAATACCATGTTTTGTGCAAAAGTTCGAGAATTCACCCGAGATAAAGGTCTTTGCATTATCAGATACAATACACATTGGCAACCCAAACCGTGTAAATATTGACTGTAATTTATTTATAAGCGTTGTAGCCGTCAAATTAGGTACCTCGATACACTCCAACCATTTACTATATGCATCTATGAGAACGAGGTATGTTTTATTATGTATCGGACCGAGATAATCTAAATGAATTCTTTCAAAAACAGAATTAGGCCATTTCCAATTTTCTATTGGAACTTTTGGTGGTGAAACTCTGGCCGTTATACAACGATCACAGTTAGATACCAACCGCTCGATTTCGGCATCGATCCCCGGAAACCAACACCGATCCCTAGCAATAATTTTCATTTTGACAATACCTAAATGTGCGGCATGTAATTCTTGCAAGACAGCATCTCGAAAAACTGTTGGAATGACAACACGATGTCCGCGCATTAATAAACCATCATCATTGTGCAACTCATGCTGGCAACGATGGTACGCCAGCAGTTCTGGTCGCACTCTTTTTGGCCACCCTTTGGCCACGTACACTAACACTTTAGAAAGTATTACGTCGTCAGTAGTTGCCGAGCGTAACTCCCCCAGTGAAGCCGGCAACGGCGCCCCTGCAGCTGCCAACAAATTGACATAACTCTGGACATCTTCACCATCACTTATGGGAGTGTCTGAGTTACTTGTAACAGGACAACGACTCAAATAGTCGGCCACATTCCTTTCACTATTTACAAATTCAATTTTGTAATTATAAGCCGCTAGGAACAGCGCGTACCGCTGTAACCGTGCCTCTGTCATTTGAGAGATGCCTTTATCGGGAGAAAATATTGATAAGAGAGGCTTGTGGTCAGTACGTAAAATGAAAGGTATTTGGCGGCCGTAAAGGTACTGATGGATTTTTTTTATTCCAAAAATTATTGCCGTGGCCTCTTTTTGTATTTGGCTGTAAGACCGTTCACTACTACAAAGAGAGCGAGAAGAATAACTGAGCGGACGTTCTGTGCCATCCGGGTAACGCACGGCCAGCACGGCACCCAATCCGCCCGGTGCCGCATCCACAGTCAACACTAGCTGTTGGTCGGGGTCATAATGTGCGAGGACTCGAGACGAGCTCAACTCTCTTTTAATCGCTTCAAAAGCTTCTTGATGCCTAGCAGACCACTGCCATTCCACATCCTTACGTAACAAGGAATGTAGGGGTTCCAAAAGCATAGAAGCACGAGGGATAAAGCTGCGATAAAAATTTATAATTCCTAAAAACGATTTTAATTGCTTAGGATTTCCTGGGACCTTGGCTTCTGTTATAGCCCTAATTTTGTCTGGGTTTTTGTGTATACCATCACCATCAATAATATAGCCAAGATATTCAACCCGTTCTTGAAAAAAATAACATTTAGATTTCTGTAACATGAGACCAGCATCTTGCAGCCTTTGAAGAACACGTTCGACTCGCTCCCAGTGCTGCTGCGGTGTGGCAGCCGCTATCAGAACGTCGTCCAAAAATACCTGAACGCCGTCCATGTGGAGCAACTGCACCATAGCGCGTTGAAACAGCGCGGGCGCATTTGCTAACCCAAACACCAACCTCGTGTATTTGAATAAACCCTTATGAGTGTTAATACATGTATATTCCTGTGACTTTTCATCTAGTAAAAATTGATTATAACTGTTAGATAAGTCAATTTTACTAAAATAACGACAGCCGTGCAACGATACACATAACTCATTTATAGTGGGCAAAGGATAAGAATCAATTAAAAGATCTTTGTTTATTGTTGCCGAGTAATCGCCACATATACGTACGTCGTTATTTTTCTTAAGGACCGCAACAATAGGCGATGCGTATTGCGAGTAAGAAACCGGTTCGAGTATACCTACGCGCACCAATCTATCTAATTCATTGCTTACCTTTTCTTGTAATGCAAAAGGGACAGGCCGCGCTTTACAAAACTTAGGAATCGCCCCCTCCTTTAGATGCAAAGTTAATTTATATTTATTAAAGGTGCCCAACAAACCCGAAAATAAAACTTTATATTTATCTAAGATAAATTCATTTTCCTTTACTGAGCAATGATTAATAGCCACAAAGCCTAAATTAAATTTGGACAAAAAATCTCTGCCAAGTAGTGACACTGGTCCGTCTTCAACGATATAAAAATCTAACAGTTGGGTTACTTTATTGTAAATAACTGGTAACGTGCATATACCTAACGGAATGACAACTGATCCATTATAAGTGCGTAATGTTTTATTCGCCTTACCGAGCTGTAACGTGCGCGAGAAATATTTGCGCCAAGTGGCGGCCGGCAAAACCGACACGGCGCTGCCGGAGTCCACCTCCATCCCGAGCACAGTGCCGCATATGCACACATCCACAGAAACCGGTTTATCACCCAAAAAACGGACATTATTTACGGGCGCAACTACTTCACTATCACTATGGTCACTTTCAAGCATATAATTATTACGCCAACTACTTTTTTGATTACGATACTTCTTAACACTTTTCTTACTGGTGCACATTCTCTTCAAATGTCCTTTCACCCCACAACAGTCACACGCAAGGTGCCGGTACTCACAGTAGGCTGCATCGTGCGACCTGGCGCCACAAACGGTGCATTTGGCCGCTGCCCTGTTGGTGTCGCTGGAGCTTGCGCTTGCACTGTTTACGCCGCGATTCCGCGTACCCGCATACATCAGCGGCTCACTTTTTATCATTGCGCTGGTGCTACGTGCGATCCTCGCCGCACCCTCCACTGCTACTGCTATTTCCAGGGCCGCATTCATTTTTAAAGTTGTGGCATCTTCCCTGTATAATTTCTCTCGTACGACTGAAGAATCTATACCGAGAACGAAGCGATCCGTTAAACACATTTCCAACGACGTGCCGAAACTGCACTCAGCTGCTAATCCACGCAGGCGTGCGGCATAATCTGTCATTGTTTCTTGACTATCTTTTACAGCCGAATAGAATCTTTCACGTTCAGCGTATATACACTTCTTAGGTTTAAAATGTGAATCCAATGTAGATACGATCGACGCGTACGTGGCGGTCTCGGGTATTTCGGGAAACAACAAGTCTCGCGTGAGGCGGTAGGAGTCTTGTGACATGCAGTTTAACAATATTGCACGCCTCTTACTGCCGCCGAGATCAGATATCTCAGTAATACCATTGGCTTCAAAAAAGTTTTTTAGTTGGGCCTTATGCACTGTCCACTCATCCACTTTACAATCAAAGTGAGGAACACTCCCGAATATAGACATTTTTATTGTTGAACTTGATTCCGCGTGGTTTTTACAACACAAATGTTCGTTTTACTTCGTCGCCACTGTAATATATTAGGAATTACGCCGGGACACGCCAAGGAAACACCAATAGTTATTTAGCCAAACGTTTAATGACACATCAGAAATAAATCGGGTAGACACCTGCCGTAATATTAATTTACCTTCATGTAATCTCATATTTACATATACCACAAGGCGGAAGAAAGTTCGCCGGGTCAACTAGTATGCTATAAGTAAAGGATTTTAGAAAATGTTTTCAGTTGTAGTCAAAGTGTATTAGAAAGAGGATTGCAAATAATGGGTGTTAATGACATTAAAAATGTATTTAAGTAGGTACTTGGAATAAATATACTTATTTTGATTTGATATTATCTTAATAAATTAGTAAACAACTCAAAACAAATGTGTAAATCGAATATTACCACGCAATTGTTGTCAAAATTATGTACCCTATGAATTATTTTTTTGCTCTAAGTTCCTGTATTTCATAATTTCGGTCGCTACAGTTTACCTTATAATAGTGAACAGTTTACCTTATAAGTTTACCTTACAATAGTGAAACAAGACCATGATTCCTGGAGCGAGAATTCTTCAGCTCAGTCCCACCTCACGACCCACAAATTCTGCGACGGAAATTTGATGTTAGAACAGGGTTTCGCAAAGGGTACGCGAACCCCTAGAGGCTCACCATTCGATGTCAGAGGGTTTGAGACAAGATTTACGTAATAAAAATACAAAATTATTCCTAAAATGGACTTCATTTTTGACAACAAAGAAGCACACCCATCACATTAATAGTAGTAAAATATATTTATTTTGGCACTTCATTGTTACCTTTTATTGAAATATATTAATACGTGAAGCAAAAACTTGGGGTACGTTTTTAAGTAACGTGCCGCGAACAGAGCAGTATGAAATTTTGCACGGTTATGGTTGACGTAAAGAAGGAGTACGGAATGTTAATATTTTTTCAAATAATAACATATAACATACATAAAATCAACTAAAAACACATTACACACTATACAGTGCATTTGTCACTAACACATAAAAAATAAACGAAATAAAACATTCAATCTCTTAATAGGAAAACACAGAACTTCAAAAATGTGAGATACCTTTGTCAAAACAACGGCTATTGCTTTTAAATGCAGCTTTGTCAGTTAAACATCTTTTTAACTTTCGGGTGTATTAAAATAAATTGAAAATTAATAAAATTTAATTGAATTCGGAAAATACTTTGGACAATATCAAGTTTAGTTTTTGAGTTAATTACGGTAGAATTTCGACCGTTGCGACGGGTGACTGGTTCAAATAAAAACATTATTTCGTTCAACAGTCAATTTTATTGTTTTCTTTGTGGGGGGGAGGGGTTCAATTAGTTAAGTTCGCTGTCACTTGGATACTTCAACAGGGGTACATGAAGTCGAAAGTTTGGGAAACCCTGTGTTAGAATATGCGCTTTGTTACGGAATTTGTGTTCCTCATGCCTTTTTAGTATTGTAATGTTCGCTGTCAACTTCCAAATGGGACTTCTGAAATATTGTTCCGAACTGAAATATTGGTTCGGGAAGTTCTGCGTTCTGATTTCAGTTTAGATCACGTTTTGCTTGTTAGTGTTTCGAAGTTTGATTATCTGGAATTTATATTATTTTTATTTTTATAACATTTTTTAATAACTCTATTTAATAAACTACAAACTTAGTTAAGGTGTACTTTGTAATGAATAATGTGATCAGTTATCGCGTATTAATAATATGATAAAAACATTAAATGTAATATATAATAATCAATTTCTTTATCTATTGATTTATAACACTTGATCTGTTTTTTTAATTTCCAATTTTCATACATTTATTTATTTTATAGCTTATTTGAGTAGCCAACTAGCATGCAGTCCACTGCCGCCCATGGACATCTTTAACCAATTTTATATAGAACATGGATTCTGTCAGAAGTCAGTCCCAGATGTATTGCTACTCCCGAGGTTCAGGATGGTCGCCTCATATAAAAAGTGTGCCGGCAACCAAACCCTTCCGTCGAAACGAAAGAAACGCTAGAAATAGAGGTATTTCCCTGGTCGGAATACATTGGTTCTACCACCTAGTATAATATAAATACCTATAATATAATACCGGTACCTACATCATAAAAACTTGCTATTATGATTGCATCCAATTAGATAATGAGTGAGATGTTTTAACTTAAGCATCGCTTCTCTAAGCAATGTTTAATACCATATCAAAGTACCTACAAGCAAATAACCATAGTACTCAAAAGCACATAGATATACTTTACACACATGCATTCACAGTCTATAAAAAGACATCACGCACTACTTAATAATACGTCTATTAAAATAAACTATACATGTGGAATAAAAACTAGACATTCCGCAGTCGCCAGCAAAATAGCTTCACAACGATAGCATTTAGCGATAATAGCGACAGAGCGTTGATTTCAATTGTCGACCGATTGACTCGTCGGGACGCGGATTAACTGCGGATCAGCGGATGTGGTGCCAATGGGCCTTTAGCTTTTTGCAAACATTACGATATATATAAATGTAATAGTATTATAGTGGTCGAGTTAACAGTTAGTGGAAACGAGCATGTTCACCTGATGGTAAGTGCTAACTATCATCACATGTGCGTTGCTTCTCTCGATAACTAAGATGGTCGCCTCATATAAAACTGAGCTGTTGATATTTTTATATCCAGATTATTGTTATGTTAATTAACGGTTTCTGCTACTCCAAAGGGCTAATCAGAGGAGTAAGATAGTACGCTCCCATTGAATATGTGTCTCTTAATATATCTTTAACATCAACTTACAGCAGCGCTTTATAATGCTGTTTTTTGGCAAAAAACTTTTAGTTGTCTTCAGAGTCAGCCCACACAGGGTTCGTCCTCTGACTTCCTAGCTTTAAAATAAGGTATCTTCAGTGGAAAGGAAATAATGCTAAAGCGCTAAAATAGCATTTGTGGGACAGGTTTGAAGTTGTTGTTGCACAGAAAAAATATCATGCCATCTTTTTTGGTGGGATCATGTTACGTAGTACGAACTCGCAACAACATGATCCCACCAAAAATAAAGGTAATATAATTATATTTCTGTAAAAAACAACTTTAAATCTCATTTCCCACAAATGCTATTTTAGCTCTTTAACATTATTTCTTTTCCACTGACGATATCATCTTTTAAAGCTAAGTAGTCAGAGGAGGAACCCTGTGTGGTTTGACTCTGAAGGCAACTAAAAGGTTTTTGCCAAAGAACAGCATAATGAAGCGCTGCTGTAACTTAATGTTAATATATCTATATTAAGAGACACATATTCAATGGAAGCGTACTAACTTAGTCCTCTTCTAGGTCCTCTGGAGTAGCGACAACCGTTAATTAACATAAAATAGCATTGAAGGTAGAATTTTGTAGAAAAAAAATAAGCAAACCTTTTTCTTCATTCCCATTTGAAAACTGAACCGAACTGTCAACATTTGACACAATCATTATAGGTCACTAATCATATTAAAAACATTACCCTCCTTACGCAGTCGGGTGAAATTTTTAAAAAACCCTTTTAAACTTTTTAAAAGAACCTAAACTGGTAATTGATACTTAAAAAAAAACAAAATTTCGTTTTATTTTCGCTATGCACATTTTTTATCAAAATAACACAAAAGAGTTTCAAAATTAGAGAGCTTTCTGAAAAGGGTAGATAGCTTTATGCGTGGCTTAAGCCCTTAAAAGAGTTCCCTTGGAACCATGGCGTCTATGGAGATTAAAATCACCTTGAAACCAAAAGATAAGCCTTATAGGCATAAAACGCCTACTTAGGAAAAAAGATTAAGCAAATTTTACCCAAGAGCCGGTAAAAGATTGTAGAAGATAGAACACGAGTTCGGTTTTCGAGGGCTCATTATAATATAAAATTATACGAGAGCGAGCTGAATTCCGCTTGGAGGGTTCCGTAATGTTTTTTGGTGAAATGAAATTATTCTCTGGAATTCATATAAGTTTGTAAGTGTGATTTAAATGTTTAATGTAATAATAAAAGCTTTATTCAGCCCTGTTTTTCTTGACTTCGTATATCGTATTATTGAAAACCTATGTCTACGGATTGATATATAAATAATCCAAGCGGGCTAATTCGTTTTGTAATCTGCCTGTAAGTTTTATAGTATTTAAGGAGTTTCATAAAACACCATATGATTATTGCAAGAACATGTAAAACATTAATTTATCAATTATTTTTGTTGTTATCTATTATAGCATAAATTAGCATTTTAAGATAAAAATTAGGGTATTGGCAATTTGAATATTAATATTTAAAAACTGTACTTGATGAATTTATGTGCTTTAATGTAAAACATAATGTAAAGCTTTATCTTATTGTATCATGGGAGTTTTCCATTTGATTGTACGTATCAATAGGCAAAAAACATTAATTATGTATTGATTGTGTATTAAAATCTCCACACCACCTGCAATGCGCACCATGTACATTCACAAAACCATTGTAATCCCCAAACCTAGCAATAAAGGTTCACTTACCTACAGTTACGGAACCCTAATTATTTCAGGTCACAGCTCATAATGGCTGCGGCGAAGTTAAATGAGATCGCAAAAATACGCAGCTGGTAATGCTTTCCGCAGTTAGCGGCTACAATGGATATTGTTATTCACGAAATAATAATAAAGTAATATGTAATAACTGTTCTTAATGTACATGTGTAATAAACTTAGTGGTAGAATGCATTCGTCTAACTAGCTGAACCCCGCAGCTTCGCCCGCGTTAAGAAAATCCATGTATGGGAATAAGATATATTCTCACAGTAAAAAGTAGCCTATATGTTAATCCAGAGTGTCATCTAACTCCCTACCAAATTTTATGAAAATCTCTCCAGCCGTTTAGACGTGAACAAGTAACAAACATACAAACTCACAAACTTTCGCCTTTATAATATTTTATATAGTATAGTATGATAACAGCAGTGTTTAACATTACAGTATTCGTTAAAAATTTCCACCAACTTGCACTTGGCCAGCGCGGTGGTCTATGATCTAAACTCTCTCAATCTGAGAGACCCGTGCAGAGCAGTGGGATTATTATAATGGGTTGACGAGATTCATTAGTTAACACAAAACATATATTTTCTAGGTGGTAGGACCAGTGTACTTCGAAAAGTGAGGTACCACCGCCACACCTATTTCTAGCGTGTAGCTGTTCTTGCGTTCGTTAATGTGCGGTTGCCGGCACAGTATTATATAGGTTTAGGTTTAGGTTTAAAGATCTTTATTCTCAAATAAGACATTACAAGTCACTTCTATGAGAACATTTCTAGCTTAAATTAATTTAATATTCACATTCATGCGCCTTACTACATAAGTGGATATAAAGTATATTCATGACAAATGTTGCATGGGGCAACACAATCAATGAAATAAATGTGCATTTGTATAAATATAGTCTGCTAGCTTAGTTTTAAATGAGTTGAATAAGTGTACATTTTTTATACTTGGCGGTATTTTATTATAAAGTTGTGCTCCCTCGTATGTAACCATTTTTTTTCCAAAATTTGTTCTGACTTTAGGAAGAACAAGAAAACTAGCTCTACGGTGTCTCCGTTTACTAAAAGGTTCTTCTTTTGTAAAATTTATGCTGGTTTGGATGTTTTTATTAAGGCATTTTCTGACAAATATGCAGGTGTTATAGATATACATTTGTTTTATATTTTGAATTTTAGTTTCTTTATATATTTTAGCTGTTGGTGTTAGAAATTGATATCGAAAAAGTATTTATATAATTCTTTGAAGACTGTCTATTTTTGTTTTTGCGGCACAACCCCAAATTTCAATAAGGTACAACAAATGTGGTTTAATTAAGGTATTATAAATAGTATACTTTATTTTGCGAGGAATGCATCTACTTAGGTTACAAATAGAGCCAAGGAGAGATATCATTTTATTTTTAATGTGCTCAATATGAGTAAACCATGTTAAATTTGTGTCTAAATGTAAACCAAGATATTTCTCAAAGTTTTTCTGTTGTATAGGTGTACCATTAATTACTAATTGTTGATGTGGTATAATTTTATTTTTGGCTTTAAAGATTATGTAAGATGTTTTAGAAATATTTATCGTCAGGAGATTTTGTTGCATCCATATAGATAAGGTATTGAGATCTTTTTGGGCTTGCGAGATAAGTGTATGTATAGAGAATCCAAAGTACAATAAACAAGTATCGTCAGCATAAAGAGTGATATGACCTTGTAGCCCTATATCCTGAATGCTATTTATATAAATTAAAAATAGTAAAGGTCCTAGGATTGATCCTTGTGGCACGCCACATTTAGTAGGTAAAGCTTTACTTTGACATTGATCGATTTTAACAATTTGTGTTCTGTTTGTTAAGTATGATTCAAACATTTTTAAGGCACTACCTTGGACATTAATAGATTGTAACTTTTCCAGAAGCAGCTTGTGACTAATCGTATCGAATGCTTTTTTAATATCAATAAATATTCCTAGTACTACATTTTTGCCATCTATACTATGTTTAATTTTTGTAACTATATCAATCGATGCAGCAAGAGTATTACTTATTGGCCTAAAACCAAACTGTCTTTCGGAAATAAAATTTATAGAATTTAAATATGTATCTAACCTCTTACGCAAAATTTTTTCAAGAACCTTCGATAGCACAGGCAAAACAGATACAGGTCGATAATTTCCAGGATCACTTTTTGAGCCCGATTTATAAATAGGTGTTACTTTTGCCAATTATAAAGTGTCAGGAAATGTACCTTTCATCAATAATTTATTAAAGCATTTGACTAAGTTGCTTGCAATGAGGCGACCATCTTAGTCCTCGGAAGTACAAGGCATATGTGATTGTCTGCAGATAAAGCCCGTGTTCTATATGAAATAGCTTACAATTTTTCATGGACAGAACTTATCATCAGGTCATTTGCTACTTCTCTACTTACTACTGCCTCAACTTCTCTCATTCTGAGAAGAAACCCAGCAATGGGACAATAATGGGCTTACGACATGTATGAGAGATGATTAATGAGCAGCAGATTTTTTTTTTATCCGACTGAAGGAGCAAACGAGCCTGCAGTCCACCTGATCGTAAGCGGTCACTGCCTCCCATGGACATCTGTATTCAACTTCATACAGAACATGGGTTTCATCTTGAAGACAATCACAGATGCGTCGCTACTCCCGAGGACTATGATGGTCGCCTTGTGTGCAAGTGTGCCGGCTACCACACCCTTCTATCGAAACGCAAGAAATGCTTCACGCTAGAAATAGGTGTGGCGGTGGTACTTCCCCGGTCGAACACTGGTTCTACCACCTAGAAAATACTTAGAGAAAAAATAAAAAAAACGAAATAAATTTATTCAAATCGCAAGAGGCCACAATTCATTAGAATAAAATGACCCGTTATCAAACCTAAGTGAAATATAAGTCCCATTTTTCCGAGTCCCGCCAGAATGCTTTATGGCCGACTTCATCGGAGCGGACCCTTCATCAAAATTCCTGGGACGTCTACTGGCCGCTTAGACGAGAGTGCGACGTTTGTCACGGAGCCTTTTGGGCGCGTAACGTGGCTCTTTGTGGTGTACTCAAAGATGTATGATATTATGTGTAGTTTAGATGATATTTTGAATAGGTGAATGTTTTAATGAGATTTTTTATATATACTTAAACTTGACTATAAGGCAGACGACAAAAAATGATTGAAGAAGCAAACGAGTCAGTCTGACGACTCGCTGGTTGGCAAAGTTGTTTGCCTACCAGCGGGATAGATTTAGAAGATTTATGCCAAGGAGAATGTAGTCCACGCGATGGTACGTCACTGCCGTTGATTATACATGTCCATGAGACATTTGTAATCTACACAGATTTTTTTTATCTATCTAAGGTAGCATACGAGCATGTAGTCTACTTGATCGTAAGTAGTCACTGCCGCCCATGGACATCTATAAGTAAGTTCATATAGGACATCGGGTTTATCTGAAGTCAATCACAGATGTGTTGAATTCTCGTAGTCTTATATATAAGCGAACCGGCAACCACAACTTTTCACTGAAACGCAAAAATTACCACCCTAGCAAGTAAAAGAAAATGAGGTGTTTGTTTTACATAAGAAGGTGATTTTTATTATACATAATAGAAAGCGTAATGCTAAAGCGCAATAAAGCAATACGAAATCGATTATACGTAGGTATATACGACAAATTTGACTTGGATTTGTATATAGGAATGATTAAATTTGAGCATTTCTTATTTGCTAAGTATTATTTCATTTAACAGTTTTGAAAACACCTCAAAGCTGTTCCTATTAATAAAATTCGTAGGGAACAGTTTATAAAAGCGTGTTTCTTTATAAAAAGCAGTTCTAAAATAACTCATCCGGCATTTTTTGTGACCCTATAAAATTTTAAATTTCATTGCGATGTTATTACTTAAACTTCGTAAAACTGTGACTAAATCTATTTTTAGAGAGCATTAAAATCCCCCACAAATCTCACACACGCGAAATGAACTCGGAATGAGAAAATTCAAATATGAAATTCAGAAACTGCATTTTAAACCTGCACAGAGCAATAAAAGTCATTTCCAGCATCTTCTATGTCCATGTACAGCACACGTAGTATGTAGTTTTAAAGCATTTTTACACTATCCGACACTGATTAAAAAGAATCGCTTTACGCTAGAAAAAATATTTCTAGCGTAAAGCGATTCTTTTGAGTTTAGGTGGAAGAGTGTAGATCACTTTCATATGCCGTAGGCCCACTTTCATATGAGGTGACCATCTTTGTCCTCTGGAGTAAGGGGTCGGTGATTGGCTTTAGAGAGGACCTTTGTTATATATGATGTTGCTTACAGATGTCCATATGCAACAGTGACTATTTACCATAATATGGATTGCACTTTTGTTTAAAAATATTATTATTCTAACTTTAGTCATTAATTAAAATCCTTAACTTTTACCTGACTCTACTGTAATAATGATTTATTTTGGTGGTATTATTGTTCAACCCAAGCAGTAATACATATGATTAGGTTATACCCACATCTTTGCCCGCTTCGGTCATGTCTATCTCCTTTATTAAAAAAACTTATAAACTATCTGTGTGCCAAATCTCCTCATAATCCGTCCTAAAGTTTTTACCTAAAAGAGGAAAATAAACACGTACATTCTCACAAACATTCGCATTTATAATTTCAATATGAAACACGATACCCATTTCCGCATTTTGCCATGTCGTGTCGTGTCGTGCAGTGGAAAACTATGCAGACATTATTATGAACACCGAGTGGTGGGTATGTCGCTCGTGGAATTTTTCTTCCACGAAATGGGCACCACATGTTTGCATTTCATAGACCTTATTAATAGTCTCAACTAGAACAGGGTATGCAAAAATGTTGTGAATTCATTTCACGACAACGTATCTCCTTTGGCATGTCAGTTTAGAAGCTTTATTGTTTTTTTTTATTTAGTCCAATTTTTTTTTTTTACCTAAATGAAGTAGCAAACGAAGCAAGGACATCTGTCATCAACATGGGATCTATCTGAAGTCAATCACAGATGCGTTGCTACACCCGTGGACTATGATAGTCCTCGAGAGTAGCAACGCTCCTGTGATTGACTTCAGATAGAACCCATGTTCTGTATGTAGAAGAGTACAGATGTCCATGAGCGGCAGTGACCACTTACCATCAGGTGGACTGCATGCTCGTTTGCTACTTCAGTACGATAAAAAAAACGTATCTAGTTACATACAAAATCTAATTTGTAACGAAATTGCACCCGGAAAATCCAAAAAATAGATTTTTCATATATTTTTACTACTCATTTCTAGTCAGTCTAGATCTATACATGCGGTCGCGAGCTGCTTTTAGCGCACGATGTATGGGAGGGAGGCTCGCAGGCTTATGGCATTTTTCCTCGGAATGGCAATCACGTATGTCGTATGTTATCTGGGAGCGCCATTTGTAATGATGGTCGTCGGGGGAAATTTTGGGGCCAAATTATCAACATTTTGACGCGGCGGGGGCGCGCGATAATTTTAAATTAAATTAAGCGTTGGACGCACCAACACGAAGAACCAAATTTTTGACATATTTGGATGTTTTAATAACATACTATTCGATTGAAATTATTAAAATTTGATAATTTAGTTATTGATTACATGAATGATTATTAAATGCCTTACTATTCTCTCCCTTTGTGTACATTGGAAACTTTTTATGTTTATATGATAACTTAAGAACAATCTTACAAATGAGTAGCACATTTGTAAGATTGTCCTTAAGTTATCACACGTTAATATTTAATGACAAAATATATAGTGAATATTGGAAATCTGTGATAATATTTTTTTATTAAACACATAACTGAAAAATCAGTTGTTCAGGCATTTTAACCTCGGACCGAACATGATACCTTTATATTTGGGGGGATCATGTTGAGTAGTATGAACTGCCAACAACAAGATCCCGCCAAAAATAAAGGTGACCTTTTTTTCTGTCAAAAAAGACTTCAAACCTCATTTTCCACTAATGCTATTTTGGCGATTTAGCATTATATCCTTTTCACTAAATATATGTATATCCGAGGCATTTTAACTTAGTCTTCAAGGGTAGCAACGCATCTGTGGCTAATCTCAGGCAGTACAGATCTTATCTGGAATTGATTGGAGACCATGGGCGGCAATGTCCACTTAACACTTGGTACCTAAAAAAAAGTTACGCAAAGTTCTATAAATACATACCTACACCAATGTACATTATAATACTTAACGGGTACTCACGATATGCGGTTTATGAATTCTTATAGAATTCTTTTTGCCGATATTTCGACCCAGTTGCATGGACCGTGGTCACGGCCAAACTGACCACGATCTGAGTTTGGCCGTGACCACGATCCAAGTATTACAGTGTATCAATTCCGCGATAATACTAGTCTAAAATCATATATACACAATGTAATAAGTACTGAATCTAAACTGAACTGAAAGCGTCGCTATATTCATAATTTTACTGTAAAAGCACTCAGATCCGTGTGGGGGTTGTCGGGAGTGGGGGATGATAATGGGGTGCGGGGTCGTTACTTATTTTGTAGGTACCGAAGTAAATGCTCAGGAGTTTAGAAGCGATTTGGAAAATTCTGATACAAAGTTGTTTCCAACAGTTTTGTAGGTCATACAATATACGTTTTTGAATATATTACGATATGTGTACTCGTTTATCTTACCGTATAATATGAATTTAATAGCATGTAAAGCATATTTTTCTAAGTTTGATATTGCTATGTAAAAAGACTACCAATGTCCACCAATTCGCACTTGGCCATCGCGGTGGACAATGGCGTAAAACTTTCTCATTCCGAGAGAAGACTCGTGCCCAGCAGTGCGACAATAATGTGTTGACGATGTAAAATAGAATAAATTTTGAGAAACATCATAAATGAGAACATAAAGTTTAAATCCTGATAGGTGTTATGAGCAGTCATAGCTTATTAGTTGAACCTCGGCCTCTTGATTCAGCGTCTGTGATTCGAATCCGAGACACGTACCACCGATTTTTCTAAAAATAATGAGCATGTTAGAAATTATCACCGCTTTACGGCAAAGGGAAGACATAGCAAGAAAACCTGCCAAGAGTTCTTTAAAAAAAGTTTTCAAAAGTGTGTAAAGTCCAATTCGCAATTGACTATGGCCAAGCCATGGACTATGCCCTAAAGCTTGCTTACTACATGGTATAAAACTTCACTTCTCGCTGTCTGTCCCTATGTACGACGACCCGCGTGGCCGAGTGGTTAGCATACCGGGCTGACGTGCAGTGGGTCCCGGGTTCGATTCCCGGCCAGACAGGTGTCTAAATGATGAGTTTAGATTCTTGTTCTGGGTCTGGGTGTTTATGTATTCGTCTTTGTATGTGTCCATGGCACCCACGACACAGGAGAAAATACTACTGTGGGGCTATGAGTGTAAAAAGCGTTTTATGTATGCTTAGATCTTTAAAACTACGCTACGGATTTAAATGCAGTTTTTAATAGATACAGTGGTTCAAAAGGAAGGTTTGTATGTATAATATGGTGGAGGAACACTGATAATTTTATATTTTCGACTGTTAGGCGGAACGAAGTTCGCCGGGTAAGCTAGTACGAAGATAAGGCTCGTGCTTAGCATTGAAATACTGAATGGTTGCAGTGGGATAATAAAAGGTTGTCATCGACGAGGTTTAACTCGTCGATTGGTTTTTTGAAAAAAAAAAAATTGATTGAAGTAACTAACGCGCATGCAGTCCACCCGATGGTAAGTGGTCACTACCGCCCTGCGACATCTGTAAGCAACTTCATACAGAACATGGGTTCCATCTGAAGTCAATCACAAATGCGTTGCTACTCCCGAGGACTATGATGGTCGCCTCATGTGAAAGTGTGCCGGCAACCACACCCTTCCATCAAAACGCAAGAACTGCTTCACGCTAGGAATAGGTGTGGCGGTGGTACTGCCCCGGTCGAACTACACTGGTTCTATCAGCTTCAAAAAAAGGTTTCAACTAAGACCATTTTCCAAGTGCTCTCCAGAGTATTTACTGACGATCGCCCGTCAAATCCCAACTGTCTGTCGTTAACTTTGCAGATCTAAATATTGCTTCAAAATACCCACGATCTAGGCAATGTATAAAATCCGCCTCAATCCGGATTTATTCAGATTGAACCAGTAGTTATATAAAAATGTGCTGTAAATAAAATTGCATCCGTTGAGTTGTTAGCGTTGTTATTTCAACAACATCCAATATTTACTAGTAGGAAACAACTTCCCATTAAATATTATTTCTAAGCAAACTTTATTATTGCAGTCGGGAATAAAATTTTCTGAGAGAAGTTATGTTTTTACTGTTTGAGTCTATACAATTTCTTAACTGCACTTCTGTTGAAAGTCGATCTCCGTTTGCTAATGTAAGTAGTATTGCCTTATGTGAAACTGAATGCGGTTCATCTGATGGTAAGCGGTCACATGTCATCAATTGTCATGATGCTAATTATGGAAATGTAATAAGACCTACCTATACAAAGCAAAGACTTTTCATTTCATTTCAGCTTTACTCAGTCACCGATGCCCAGGACCAAGTCAGAACGCATTTTAATGCATTGCAACGCATGTGTTAAATTACCTTGCCTAAAATACTGGACAATACCTATTATTATGAAGGTATAATAATATTTCGACTAAGCTCTGCTTATATGTTTGGATAAACTTTCCTCCCTCCATCTTTGGAGATTTAATGGATACATATTACTGTTTGCTCTTCATTCAGCAATTAACTCTTTGATAGTCCCACTGCTGGTCCCTTTAGTTCCGGGTTCAGAATAGGGCTACGGTATCCCCTGCCTGTCGTAAGAGGCGACTAAAAGGGGCTTCCGGGGTTGCTAGAGTGGGAGCTTGAACCGTCCAGCCAGGCGATCCCGGGAAAGACGGCGGCATGTGTGGTCGCATATTGTCGTAAAGATAAGACGGAGCGGTGGGCCCAGCCGCCCATCTTAGAGGAGCCCGATGGGGCAACGCGCTCAGAGGATTCCGGCTGCAGTCCTTTGGAGGTCCCGGAGTCCTCTTCATGGCGCCGAGGACGGCCACCGGGGGGGTTTTAGTGCGGTAAAAATCGCACATAACCCTGCGTCGTACCCACGGCGTCAGGTACCTTTTGAAGGATTCCCCCTCGAAAAAAAAATGTCCCACAGCTGGGCTTAGACCTTCTCTGACTTACATTACTTTAACTAGATTTCTCTGTCTCTTAATATACCAACTACCAGTCTTCTTTAGCTCATCAGTCTACCTGATCGGAAGCATCTTGTTCTTCTCATTCTCCAATGGTTTAGTCTATTCTAAGCTAATCTCCAATAGTTGACCTTTTCGTCGTCCATATACAAATACAATCAAAAACCGCCGTTACAAATTAAGTTAAGGTTAAAATAACAGTTATAGCAATTAAGGTCATTAAGCACACAATGGATCCACTCGTAAAACTGTATCTGATTCGTCCTTATCTGTAATTGTATCAGCTCTCATCGTGTTTAACTCGGAACAAATCCGGAGGAATAGTAACAAAATAAAATACCGCTCAGTCAGTCACGTTTGTCCGACAGCCCTGATTGATCGTCCACCTTAAGTACTATCATGCTAGGGTTGCTAACGTAACAATTGTCTTTATCGTCAAAGAATGAAGGAGGAAAACCGTTTATTAGAGTGATACTAATGTTTAGTTGATTTTTATACCTCTGTCGAAGGTCAAACGGACTGGCCTCCTGACGAACAGTTTTTACTTGTTGTGTAAATAAAAAATATATATACAACAAGTGATTTTACAATTGAATAAAATAACAATTTATGGCTGTTTTATGAAGTCAAAGCCACTATGATCCAAAGTCTTATTATGGACTATACACCTTTTTTTTTACACATACCGCCGTCCTTCCCAGGATCACCTGACTGAACGGTTCGAGCTCCCACTCTAGCCGCCCGCAACCCCGGAAGCCCT
This sequence comes from Spicauda simplicius, assembly GCA_949699795.1. NCBI lineage: Eukaryota > Metazoa > Arthropoda > Insecta > Lepidoptera > Hesperiidae > Spicauda > Spicauda simplicius. The sequence goes on along the minus strand of OX453074.1, from coordinate 17,855,705 downwards.
TTTAGCCGTAGCCCTATTCTGGTCCCGGAACTACAGGGTGCATGGACTATACTACTATGCCAATCGTTGCTAACGCTGTTGAGAACATTGTACAGAGTAACTTTCGTCTTTTATAAAAATAAGTGAGTTTCTATTAATCTTATATCTTTTAATCGGAACGCATGAATACCCTAATATGTGGTAAATAGAATAGAACGTATAAGGTTCAATTAAGGAAATGCAACACATATATCTCTAAAGCGATGTAGCATTTCAATTGAAACGTGGTTTAGATGCAAGATCTGTTAAAAGCGATCTTCTTGATCCCTAAGAGAACGTGTCAGTGATTAGCCTCAGAATCTTTGTTCCATATGTTGTATACAGATTTTCATCTTCGGCAGAATCCACTATCAGGCGGACCGCACGCTCGTTTGCTACTTAAAAAAGAAAAGCGTGATGTTTGCAATCTGCAATTACAAAAACACCTTGAAACTTGTCCTCTCAATCGGGAGGTCCCAGGTTCAAACCCAGGCACGCACCACTGATTTATGTGCGTATTAGAAATTAATTGTCACTACTTTTCGGTGAAGGAAAACATCGTGAGGAAACCTTCTCGAGAGCTTTTTAAAAAAAAGTTCTCGGAGGTGTGTGAAGTCCACCAATTCACACTTGGCCAGCGCGGTGGACTATGGCCTAAATCTCTCTCATTCTGAGAGAAAACCTGTGCTCAGCAGTGGGACAATAATGGGTTTTACCCAATGTACTGACAACCCTAAAGGACATCGTTGTTAGGGCTGACAGCGCCCTCCGCATTCGCCTGAATAAATCCACGAATGTTTGTTTTTTAGATAACGTTTCGAGAGTGATTGATCGGGTTCCCGCTGTAAATGGATCTCGGACACGTTATATATTAGAATTTCGTTTGATGCCCGTTCGGTATGAATTAAAGTTATTCGTTGTGGAACTTGGCACTTTGTTACACGGCTCAGTGGATGCCAAACGCTGATCTGTCGGCAGTTTGATTCATTAAATGGTACAGTAAACGTCATTGAATGTGTGTTCACGTCTTTTCTAAACAACACTCAATAATTACTATTTTATGACATCTTTTAAGTGTTCAAAGATTTCACTTACTTTATTTCATGCTAGCTTTTTTTCAAAACTAATGCGTCGCATTAATTTTTGCGTGAGAGCGTACATATTGATCTACGATTTGCCTACCCATACCCTATGATTTTGTTTTAAGTAAATATACTTACAAAAGCTCACAAAAGCTCACATTTTCTTCCGGACAATTTTACATGTTTGTGAATTAACCTTACAGAAAACCGTACTGTGCATATTTTATTAAATACCTACTCGGTCACAGTTCAGTCATAAGTGTATCCAGTACTGATGGATATTAATTTCAATATCACGTTTTTGCGTCGTGTAAGAAACTATAACACCATTCCTAGTATAATTCAGGCATCAGCTGTAGTAACACATAAATTCAACCACAAACAAAACCATGAGATATTAAGAAACAGCACTTAAAAAAATAACAATTCTCACCTTTATCTTAATCCGTAGTCACCGCAATAAATTTGAAAAAGACTTTCTATTTTAATACCTAACGGGTACTCACGATATGCGGTTTTTGAATCCTTTTCGAATTCTTTTTGCCGATATTCCGACCTCGCATGGAACCGTCACGGCGAAACTGCGGTGGCGGGGAGAAACCGTTGGTAAGCACTCAAGCAGTGCTGTGTGTGGGTCGAAATATCGTCAAAAAGAATTCTAAAAGGATTCAAAAACCGCATATCGTGAGTACCCGTTAAGTATTAAAAGGTGTCAATTCCGCGATAATATTAGTCTAATATCATAGACTTTCTATTTGTTTATAGTTTTCTATGCCCCAAGCATTAGTATATACAAGATGGAATAGATAATGAAAATGTGGAAATTATGTAAATGTAACACAAACTAGACATTACTGGCGGTAGATTAGCATAAAATTATCATAATAAGAGTGTGACTAACGACCTGCATTACATTCTAAATACAGATACGTTGAACGGTTTATCGTGTTTAACAGGAAGTATGTAAACCAGTGTTTTCCAAAGTCGCGACCCCCAGAGGGTCAGTACCATAAGGGGCTCGAAGCGTTAAAAAGAAACGATATTTATTTGTTTATTTATTATTACATTTAACTAATTAGCACGGATAAACCAATTACACTAATTATTATAATAATGTTACAAAAGTGAACTAACTAATAATAGACGATAAATAAACTTAAAATAATACAAATATTAGATTATGAAAAATAATCAAATAACATTATAATACTCAAATGTAAAATGTAATTGTATAAAATTTCAAAACATATTTTTCTGAGGGTTTTTAACGTAAGGCGTTTGGCAGCGTCTATTTCAGGCATCAAACTAGGATTGATACAATTGATACATAATAATAATAAGATAACAATACTCTAAAGATTTCATATTTATGACATATTTATGGGAGTGAGAGAAAAACCCCATGTCGTGGCATCGAAAAGATTGAGAAACACTGGTGTAAAGCAATCAAAAGCTTTATTTAAACAAATTTTATTAAATCATCGATAGCCGAACGTTTGAAGCTCGTTCTTCTCAATCGAGGGTCAGAGGTTCGAATCCCAGGTATAAACATTGTTTTATAAAATTATCTGTATATTGGAAATTCATTCATCGAGCGAAGGATAACATCGCAGGATTACACAATTTGCAGTAATCTGACAAAAACTCTTTATGTATGTGAAGTCACCAATTCGCAACAGGCCAGCGTGGTTGACTAAGGCCTATAAACTATGGCAAAAGAATGATTCTTTATTTTCTCACCAAAACATTGTAAATTACATTGCGTGTTTACGTTTCGACTCCTTGCAATCAACTTTACAATAATAGGCGAAAATTTATGTGTGTCAAATTTCGTATTTTTATTTTAATACGACAAAAACTCTTAAGAACTGAATCATTATTTTTTAAACCTGACGATAAGGCAAGCGGGCAAGCAGATGAAAAGTAGTCCTACATGCAATATCAGAGGAGTCGCCAATGTATCGCTGACTTTGAAGGAGGGCTTGTCTCATCTTTCTTGAAGAGCCCCATGTCATCACGATTCGGGAATACATCAAGAGGAAGCTCATTCCACATCGATACAATTAATACGCAACGTATACTAAGACAGTTCAGTAGTAATAAGAAAACAATCAGACATTTTTGCGATGAAGCTAAATCTACACATTTATCTCAAGTTTAGAGAAAATAAGTAATCATTTCGGTTCTCAGCCCCGAACGATATCATAATCCCGGGGAGACCGCGCTTACCGGGATTAGCGGATACCGGCACGGGATCTTCCTATCCGCGGCTAATATCTTACATTTTTATCTATTTCCAAATACAGTTTCTAGAGGAAAATTAGGATATTATCCTCACTATTGTAGGTAGAACCTTTTGTGATATAAGTCCGGAAGAACCATCGCTACCTATTTCTGCAAATCAACTATGTTAAACACTGTTAGCTTAGGCATAACTTATTTCTTAGGAGTAGTAAATAGGACTCTGATCGTGTCTAGGTCTGAGTCAGAAGTCTATGAGTCTATGAGCAATTTCCACTTAACATCACGTGAGTGTGGTTGCTGGCACACTTTTATATGAGGCGATCATAGTCCTCGGGAGTAGCGATGTATGAAATGAAATGAAATGTCTTTATTTTGTATAGGCCTGCGGGGGCACTTACAAATTGTCAGTTACATTTTTTTTCTTACACTACCACCGGATCGGAGTACGACCTCAACTGAGAAGATCCGGCAAGAAACTCAGCGGGTTTGTCTTTTTTTTCTTATTTATATCCATTTTTTTTTTGAATATTATTACAATATTTTTTTTAAATGGTAATGAAAGTTAGCTCCAGTATCTTACAGTTCAGTAAAAGAGAGCCCTGTATCTGTGATTGACTTGAGATAGAACCCATGTTCTGCACGAAGTTGATTACAGATGTCCATGAATGGCAGTGACCGTTTACCATCAGGTGAACTGCATGCTCGTTTGCTGCTTCAGTCAGATAAAAAAAATTGAATGCTCATTTACTACTTCCTTATTATAAAATAACTACCTGAACCCCGCAGCTTCGCCCGCGTTAAAACATCTATGTATTCATTGTCCCGTGGGCATAACATATATTCCCACAGCAAAAAGTATATATGTTAATCCAGAGGGTCAGCTAACTCTCTACCAAATTTTATGAAAATTGCTCCAGCCGTTGAGACGTGAAAAAGTAACAAACATACACACTCACAAACTTTCGCCTTTATAATATTAGTATGATTTCAATAAATGTTAGCTCAGTACATAGACACAAAATCGGTGCTTATCATTAAATATTTCACTGGATCCCTAGACGGAGACGGTCAAAAAATAACGAAAACCTGACTTCATAAAATCAATTAAGAAAAATCTAATTATAATCAATCGTTTTTAATTAATTTGATTTTTCATTTCAAAAATTTCACAATGTAACTTGCTTGGTTATTATCTTTGTTTATAAACTGAAGGAATGTTATATGCAATGAATATTAACTGGAATGCCTGGTACCTGAGTCTATCCCAGCTTCATTTCCGGTTCCTGCGTCTCCCGGAAGCCGTAGCGATGTTGTTTCAGGATGCTAATACGAAGCGTTTGTTGTTTTTGGACTTGTGATTATTGTTGTTATTCAACTATTGTTTAAAGGTTAACATTAATGTTATCGAAACAGTTTAAAATTAAGCTTTAAATAAGTTTTTCATAATATTAGCGATACTTATTAACACTGTATGTGTCAATATGTATCGTTAAGGCAAGATACTGGAGCTAACTTTCATTACCATGTAAAAAAACATTATTGTAATTATATAAAAAAAATGGATATAAAAGAAAAAAGACAAACCCGCTGAGTTTCTTGCCGGATCTTCTCAGTTGAGGTCGTATTTCGATCCGGTGGTAGTGTAAGAAAAAAAATGTAACTGACAATTTGTAAGTGCCCCAGTAGGCCTAAACAAAATAAAGACATTTATTTCATTTCATTTCATATTATTTTTCAAGATTTTTTTAAAGGTCTTGGCTGTTATAAGCACGTAAATATATATGACAGGATTTATTATTACGAAGAACTTTAAGCAATTATTAGTGAGTTTATATATGGGTTATAAGTATAATTATCGCCGAAGAAATTTACTATTTATTTCAAAATTCTTAAAAACATGGAGTTCGATTGATATATCACACTTATTTTCTAAAACATCTTCGTCATGAATAAATTGCGAATAGCTATTATTTCTATTCCTCTTTAACTATGCTTGTTGGCATAGTTAAAGAGCTAGGCACTAGGCATTAACAAATTGTCAGTTACATTTTTTTCTTACACTACCACCGGGATAAAAGATACCTTAAGTCCTTTTCAGTTCCCCTAACAATTTCAATGCAAAATTTCTTGATGATCGATTAATTGGTCAAGGCGTAAATATGTAACAAATACATTAATTAAGTTGTATTATAATTTATAATATTATAGCTAAGATATATTTATGTAATTTCTATTCCTTTTTTAAAATACGTCTATTTTCTCAAAAGTTACTACAATAAAGTTATTACATCTCTTCAAACGCTAGTTACACCGCGAGGCAGAGCTAGCAATAAACTACCGAAAATGGGATACGGCAGTTTGTATAAACAGTCAATAAACTTTAGAGCCATAATTTTAACTGCCAGGTTGCAGGCCCGCCCTTGTGGTGTTCCCACTGCAGGGTAGGATATATAGATTGGATTGAGCTCCTAGGAAATACCGGCGTTAGCATCCTAAGTTAGATTTATAGGCTTTTTAGTGCATCCGTTCGGATATCCGGCTTGGAGGACCAAAGACTGGTGGGGTAATCAAAGTTTAGAACAAAAAGTTCATTTGTAAATAAATGTTTGTTATAATGTATCTTAAATTTAATAATGCCTCAGTATTTTTTTACATCATACTAATATAATAAAGGTGAAAGTTTGTGAGTGTGTATGTTTGTTACTTCTTTACGTCTAAACGGCTGGAGCGATTTTCATAAAATTTGGTGGGGAGTTAGCTGATACTCTGGATTAACATATAGGTTACTTTTTACTGTGGAAAAATATCTTATTCCCACGTGACAATCGAATTTTGTTAACGCGGGCGAAGCTGTGGGATTCCACTAGTTGTAAATAATTAATTGAATCAACAAAAGTAATAGTAAGGAAGTGGTAGTTATTATTTATTAATACTATAAACGCGAAAGTTTCTGAGTACCTATATGTGTTTGTTACTCTTACATGAAAACACTTCCAGTAGGTTTTCTTTGATATTTAGTAGACATGACGGTAAGGGGCTAAGCACAGGGAAGTACCTAGTGAAATATAATTTATGCTATTCAAATCACCAGATTTTTAAACGAAAAAGACATTTAAAAAATCACCAGCATCATGGTTTTACCACACAAATATTTCACCACTCGTATCCTAATCAAACGCGAAAGGAAATAAGAATCTCATATTGTAAATCCACTCCCAATCCGGTATAATCCGGTGCGCGCCGGTAACTCCCCGACTTGGCTAAGTCGCTAAGAACATCACCCTAATGCGGAGATATGAAAATAATGGCGCCGTAACGCTAAAATCCTATATTGCATTTGATGTGTTTTTCGGTTGAGAGCACCTTTTAGGAGGAAGAAATCTGGTTTAGTTTTTCACGTAATGGAAATGTGACGAAGCGGGCATAACCCTTGCTTTATGTTTATTGTAAGAGATAGCGCACACTGGTGATTTTGTCACCGTGACTGTTGTGGCACTGTCACCATGTACGTTAGGTTGCCGTCCTCCGTGGACAATGTCACCTAATTGTCACGCATCTAAATGCGCCGCACCTTCACTAAGGGTAATGTACATGGTGACAGTGATCTCTAAGTAATGCATAAGGTGGTGGTTAGGCCGAGGTGGTACCACCACCACAAATGATCCTAGCGTGAAGCCGACCTTGCGGTTCGACTGGTGTAGTGGTCAGCTCACTTTCATATAAAGCGACCATCTTTGTCCTCTGGAGTAGCAACACTTATGAGAATGGCTTCAAATAGAACGTCTCTTTTATATAATGTTAATTACACATGTCTATGGTTGACGGTGACCACTTACCAATTAAATTTTATAGTAAGCAAGTTCAGGTGAGTGTGGCAGCTAGATGGGTGACCTAGCTATCGGTTCTAGTTGCCATCTCATGCTAACAGTCGGTAAATCTTGTAAGCGTCCTTAAAAGTTGTATAATACCAACAGACAAAAACTCACATCTACCATGAAGTATGTTCTGGATTATCCCTAGTTGGTAAAAGGTATACAACGATATTTCCTCGGGATCGAAACTCACCTTTATTTCAAACAAACATTAAAATAAGTTGTTTATCGAAGTCGATACAAACAAACAAACTTAGATCCCCTCTACACAATTAGTACGAAAGTGAGAATTGTACAAAAATATATTTAAAAGAACTGCTTTTTTCAGAACAGAAGCGCAAATAAAACACGGATATTAGCCGCGGATTACGGGAGTGTATCCCGGGATAGTGACTAATCCCGCTAATCCCGGGATCCGCGGCTTAAGTTACAGCCAACGTTCTTAAAGAATTTACAAAATTGAACGCTTATTTATCGGTTTCGTCTCAAGATTAATCCCGCGTATAGAATATTTCTTATTAATTTCGGGATTACGTGAAAACGGTAAGACCTAATCCGTCGTATGAGCAAATTATATTATTTTTTTGTAATACAGAAGTAGTATAAGAGGATATAATCCATCTGAGAGTATATGGCTACTGGTTGGACTTCTTTAGTCAACCGTAAATAAGATTAGAGTCTTGCCCAAAGTAGGCCGACCAGTCCTGTGTCTAGGCAGATAGTAAATCTGTAGGGAGACGGCCTTGTATGTACTACACGGGAGTCTAATAACTGTTTATTCAAATTTTCATTTTGTAAAGAAACTATTTTCTATAGTGATGTAAATAATATTTAATATTTTTTATTAAGGGCAGTTGATATACTTTAGAAATAATTTAATGTTGGACATATATTTTCAAGCGCTTCGAGTTTGAATTTAGCATGACGGAAGCTAGGCGGCCTTGATTTTTTTATTTTTTTTATTTTTCATATTTTTTTTATTCACGTGGCCTTGGACGGAGGCCCAAAAAAACTAGGTAGATTCGCCCTGCCTATACTTTCTTAAACCAGATATTTCTTGCTGTCTTCTGCAGGCCACTGGTTCATCTGGTCAAGGGGTGACATGTTTTTTCGCCTAAACTTGGTTGCCACCCTAGAATTTTTCTTCCCCCTTGGTTATCCTTAATAAATAATTTTGGCCAATTATTCGGACACGTACCAAACGTATCTAAAAGCTACCCTCACATGTCCAAATTAATTTGAATCTAATTTGCCTAATTTGTTCTGTATTATGCTTGACATTTCATTTAATGTCCCATTAATGTTTTACCCACGCTGACAACTTTTTGTGAAGTTGAAATGTTTTTAGGGAAATATTGTACTTTCCAAACTTAGTTGTAGGTTTTAAAAATCGATTGATAATGTTCAGGTAAATATGATTATACACGTATTTCTAACGTATACCTGTTTTTGAGTTTTGGTCAAAGTAAGTTATTGCCGGTTCACTTTACTATAACTATCCTAGTGCTTAGAAATAGTAACTCAACTAAGATTTACTCCAGGTAACCACTGCTCTTGTCCCTGTAGTTCCGGGACCAGAATAGGCCTACAGTATCCTCTGTCTGTCGTAAGAGGCGACTAAAAGAGGCTTTCGGTGTTGGGGGCGGTAAGAGCGGGAGCTTGGACCGTCTAGCCAAGTAACCTCTGGAAGGACGATGGCATGCGTAACCGCATGCCTTCAATCTTATAAAAAATGTCGTGATTTTTATACTCACACTTGTGAGGTTAGGTAAGCTGAGGTTGTCCTCACTCATTATCGTCTCACTGCTGGGGACGGTTCTTCTCTTCGAATGAGAGAGTTTAGGCCATAATCCACCGACGACGATTGACGAGAGAAATATAATTTTACAAAAATCTGTGTGGCTGAACGAACTTTTGACCCATGATTACCATACCGAGTTTCAACTATTCAAGTCAAGACTATGACTGATAATATTTGTGTTCGGCGCTGCATAGTTCAATAGTAAAACAGTACTTAAGACATAAGACAATCGAGACATTTTAGTCACTACGTACATTGTAACAATAGTTAATTTCCGTTCCATTGAAACGACAATAGACACTAGTATTCACACGATGTTACTTCAGCGGCAAATGGAACGCAAACTTCCCAAACTAATCCGGCAGCTAAATTACTGCCGATACCTCGATCCGGACAATCGGTTCGAGCAAACAGATACAGGAACTAACACAATGTAACTATTAAGACTTGCCTTTACTTAGCCACTTGTACCACCGTTTGCGGTGCTTAGTTTTGTCTAGCGGTAACGTCTTATTCCAATTTAGTTTAGTTTCCTGTAAGAGTAAGCCTTAGGACATATTTAGTAACTACTAACTTAGTAGTTTTTACTACACCAATCTTTAACGTGGAGCGGTTGTGTTTCGGAGTAAGATGTAGTTGTTGTTCTTGGAATGCTTATTTTATGCACATACACGAAAACAAGCATCCCAACACGCAAAAAAGTTATAGAAATAAAAAATAGAAAAAGCTGAGTTTCTTGCCGGATCTTAATAATAATAATACTCTTTATTGTACGCACAAAATATACATAGCATAGAATTATACAAATTAAAAGAACGATACAAAAGGTGGCCTTATCGCTAAACAGCGATTTCTTCCAGGCAACCTTTGGGTAGGGAGTTATAGTAACAATAAATATAAAGAACAGGTAAGGTGCAATAAATTAATTTTAGGAATATCTTAACCAAATAACAAGATAACAAAGGAAGTGAATAAATTTATCATGAATAAAATCAAAGATAGCAATGAGAAATAGGAGAAAGGTGGCATAAGTCAAAAAGTCAAGTTAAATCTTCTGAGTTAAGATCGTCTTCCGATTCGTGGTAGTGTAAAAAAAGAAATTGATAATTTGTAGGTGTCCCCGTTGGCTTATGCAAAAAATAAGGACGTTACTTTTAAACCCTGTTATCTCCAGCCCTGATACTGCCATCTAGCACCTATACTCAGGGCAAATTCGATATAGAATGTTTAATAACAAAACGTTGCTTAGCAACCACAGGTAGGGGAATGCAACTTTTTGTTATGTTTGGCCATGGTAGGTCATGTTTGGCCGTGACCACGATCCATGCCACTTGGTCGAAATATCGACAAAAAGAATTCTATAAGAATTCATAAACCGCATATCGTGTGTTAAGTATTATAATGTTACACTTCCGCGATAATACTAATCTAAAATCTTATGGTTTGTTTACATTTAATCCAGATCGAATTTGCCCCGAGTATAGACATATTAACTATCAGTTGATACGACAAGTTAACGTCTTCGTAGCTCAAAGCCAGCCATTCAACACACGGCACCAGCATTCCGACATACAACGCTTATCGGCTAATTGATCGCGATCAGCTGAGAACTAGTGATGTTCGATGAATGCTCGTGTCGATAAAGTATTATATTTACTTCTAGCACCTAGAGTTATTAACTATCAGTTGATAGAACAAGCGAACGTCTTCGTAGCCCAAAGTGAATGCTCATGTCGATACAGTGTCTATTATTGTCTTATGTAACTTATTATTTTCTTTATAAGATTGAAGTAGCATTGTAATTTGACCGGGGAAGTACCACCGCCACACCTATTTCTTGCGTGAAGCATTTCTTGCGTGTTGATAGAAGAGTGTGGATGCCGGCACACTTTCACATGAGGCGACCATCATAGTCCTAGGGAGTAGCAACGCATTTGTGATTGACTTCAGATAGAACCCATGTTCTGTATGAAGTTAATCAACTTCATACAGAACATGGGTTCTTTAGTCAATTACAGATGCATTATCACTTCCAATGACTGAGATGATCGCCTTATATTAAAGTGAGACAGTAACCACACCTTTACACCAAATGCAAGAATCGCTTTACACTAAAAACATCCGTGTCGGTGGTAACTTTCGGTCGAACTACATTTCCATGTCACTTTTTCATTCGAAATTTAAAATTAATTTTTGAAAACCTCTTAACAAGGGTACTTGAACATGTTGCCAAGTTTCTCATTAATACTATTTTTTGTAAAATATTATTAAAGTGTATTTTAAAGCTACGGAATCGTAATTCAGCCAGTGTAAACCTCAAATGGTCGTTACGGCGATGAACTATCGATAAATCCGTGAAACCGAACCGTTACTCCATCAATTGACCGAAAACCACTATGGCGACACAGCACTGTGGTTTAATCCTGTTGACCATATCGCCGCTGTGCAATAACCTCATAATACTCCGTCAACCCATAATTATCCCACTACTGGGCACGGGTTTTGTCTCAGAATGAGAGAGTTTTTAGGCCATAGTACACCGCGCTGGCCAAGTGCGAATTGGTGGACTTCACACACATCCAAGAACTTTTTTTTCTCACGATGTTTTTCTTTACCAAAAACAGTGATAATTAATTTCTTATACGCACATAAATCAGTGGTGCGTGCCTGGGTTTGAACCTCGTACCTCCCAATCGAGAGGGCAAGTTTCAACCATTAGGCTATCACTGCTCTAACCTCATAATTCAAAATTCATCAATTAGAAGTTAAAGATTTAGTTATTTGTAAAAAGAACCTAGATTTGAAAACTTGCTTAAACCAAAGTACGATTGTTAATAACATTTTAACAAATTGTTATTATCTTAACTTGATGAAAGAATAACTTAAAAATATAAGAACATTTTTAAAATTTTTACTTGTCTCCTATAAATTCTGCGGTTTTGTATTATATTTTTATTCAATCCAAGCAGCGATACATAACGTATCACACATAAAAGAATAGTTTAAGAAAACGAGAAATAATACCACTCAGTCATGTAATTGCTCCGATATTTGGAGATAAAACATTGGGATATCAGTCTAGTATTTTTCCAAGGTACCAATGTTTTTTCAAAGTTATAAATAGTAATAGAAAATCACTACATAGTATAATACAAAGCCGCTTCGCGCTGTCTGTCCCTATGTATGCTTAGATCTTTAAAACTACGCTACAGATTTTAGATTTTTGATGGATAGAGTGATTCAAGAGGAAGGTTTTTATGCATGGTAAATATAATAGAGAAATACTGATAATTTTAAATTTTTTGATTATAAGGCGGAACGAAATTCGCCGGGTCAACTAGTCTTAAATAAACGTCAAATATCTAGTGCTAGGCCGAGACACATTAGCTTGGAGCTACAAGTTTCAGCGTTCAGCAAATTTTGACAAAATTCGCTGAAATTTGTGGCAACATTTCGTGCCCTAATAGGATCAGACACTTGTATTTGTTGTAAAACCTTAACGCAGTATATTCCTATATTATATTGAAATATATGGGGTACAACCCATTATTGTCCCACTACTGGGCAAGGGTCGTCTCTCAGAATGAGAGTTTTAGGCCATAGTCCATCGCACTGACCAAGTGTGAATTGGTGGACTGGATTGAATTATATATTATATTGAATACATATAGGCCTATATTTTTTTGAAATAGATATCTAACATTATTCTTGATATTACTACAATATTGTTATAATTATACATGCAAAAGTTTATATGGATGTACATTTGTGCGTTTTTTACTCTTTTACGCAAAAAATACAGGCAGCATTTGGCACACTTTAAATACTATATAATATTTAATACGGTATTAATTAAAATAAAAACTTTTTAACAAAAAATATCTACCGACTTCCATGTCACAAAAATCTAAAAAAATTAGTTCAATTAATTTTGGTTTGGTTTAGAACATACTCAGAACTTAGTACATAGTCCCGAAGTCGGCGCTCATATAGGACATAGTTTCGTTACCGCCGTCCAGCGATATTTGTTGAGCACCGACTTCGGGACTGTAGCTTAGGTCTGGTCAAGTACCTATCGCTAATTTCGTTAATTTGCTTCAAAAAGTTAAAGAGTTCCATTACTTTGTTATGGATCTTATGATCAGAACCTTATCAGTACCCTTGAAGTACATACTTTCAAATAAAAGAAAAATCATTAAAATCGGTTGGTGGGAAATTGAGTTATACGTCCATTTATCGCGTACATTGTTAATGCAAATTTAAGACTTTTCTTATGTATGCCATTGTCAAAAGTGAACTAAAAAAATAGGACCCAATGACGCGCACTACCTTTCAAACGAAAAAAAAAATCATCCAAATTGATTCTCCCAGTCCGGTGAAATCAAGTAAAAAATATAAAAATGAAAACAAAACATAGGTACAGACGAATTGATAACCTCCTTCTTTTTGGAAGTCGGTTAATAAAAACAGACGATATTTCGAAATGGATTCAAAAACCGCATATCGTAAGTACCAGTTAAGTATTAAAATGTGTCAATTCCGCGATAATCTTCTCTAATATATAAAATTCTCGTGTCACAGTTTTTGTTGCCATACTCCTCCAAAACGGCTTGACCGCTTTTTAAAAAATTTTATATGCTTATTCAGTAGGTCTGAGAATCGGCCAACATCTATTTTTCATACCCCTTAAGGGTTGTCCACCCTTAACATTTTTTTTTTATTTTTTATATGGCAAAACAACGTTTGTCGGGACAGCTAGTATTAGTCTAAAATCATAGACGATATTTAGTCTAGAATTATCGATAATAAGTGTAACATCACTAAGCAAAGCATTAAGATATTATCCACGAAGTATTTGCTCTTGGTATTTCTATTCGTTGGAAATGTCTGTGTAAATGTTGTTGAGGTTTTTTGCAATACCTTACATGTTTCATTGGAACTTGTTTAATTGAATTAAATTGAATAATATTTATAGGGACATTGTCAAGAATTGATAAATAATTATGTATCGTACCTACATGATGGCGGAAATAGAAAATTATCGCTGTTTGGATTTATAATCTATATATTATCTATCTATATATTAATACGTGAAGCAAAAACTTGTGGAGCATTTTAAATAATATGCCGCGGACGGATTAGTGTGAAATTTTGCACGGTTATAGTGGACGTAGAGGAGGAGTGTAGAATGTTAATATTTTTTTCAATTAATGCAACATACATAAAATCAATTAAAACACATTATACACACTACCGTACATTTATCAAAAACACATAAATAATAATCGACATAGAACATTCAATGTCTTACTATGAAAACACATAACGTCAGAAATGTCTTTGACAAAATACCCGCTATTGCTTATAAATGCGGTTTAGCTAATTAAACCTCTTATTGTATTTTGGTGCGTTCAAAATTACTTGAAAATTATTACATTTTATTTGAATTTGAGAAATATTCATACTACTTTGAACAATATGAATTTTAGTTTTTTAATTTAAATTACGGTCGAATTTCGACCGATGCGACCGTTATTTACAGATCGTTTCAGCCATAACTTGCAATGTACTTTGAAATGTCCCAAAACAAGTACAATGTTTGTTTCGAGGGAACATAGGTACTAAACTCATACTAAGGGTAATATCTCACAACAAGTACAATGTTTGTTTCGAGGGAACATAGGTACTAAACTCATACTAAGGGTAATGTCTTACAACAAGTACAATGTTTGTTTCGAGGGTACATAGGTACTAAACTCATACTAAGGGTAATGTCTTACAACAAGTACAATGTTTGTTTCGAGGGAACGTAAGTACAAAACTCATACTAAGGGTAATATCTCACAACAAGTACAATGTTTGTTTCGAGGGAACATAGCTACTAAACTTATACTAAGAGTATAGTTTAAAACAAATTGAAATTATTCCTTGAATTTAAATTTTGCTCCAGAAACTTTCAATTATTTTGGTGCACACCAGCGCACTCTGCCGTTAGGAGGAGACATAGCAATTACGAACAAAAACGATTTATCCCCAATGCGGTCGGGACGCACCTGCGGCATGAGCACTCTATTTAGCTCTATTTAGGTCTCGGTGCAATTGAGACCTAGATTTCGATCTAGAAATATTCTAGGTATATCCCATGGAACCTCTTATGCGATTTTTTATTTTGTAACAAAATAAAGTTCGAATTCTGGTGAGATTTTTAAATTTACATTATACTATGTTATTCCCGCTGATCCACCCGCTACTCCATCCATCAGTCACGTCAAATACAGTAATTAGGATCCCATGCGTTAATTTGAAAGAAAGAAAGAAAGAAAGAATAACATTTATTTCGGTCCATCGACACAAAGACATAATAAGCACATACATTTAAATTAGAAATTATTATGTTTAAAAGTAACAATATTCGAGAGAGAAAAAAAAAGAAATTAAAAAACAAAATTCCGCTAAACCTATAACGATAAAAAGAAATAAAATGTAACGTTAAAAGACTCACAAAGAAATAAAATAAAAAACAAAATAACATTAATATTATCGATGGGACCAAAAAAGGGGTTGCACTCAGCCTGTGCCGTGGAACCCACGACTGCTGATTTTCAGGAAACCCCTACTCTTTTTTTTCCGAAATTTGGAGAAATCTGACCGGTATTGTTATGTAAAAGAGACAAGCACACAAACATTCACATTCATAATTCCAATAAGATTGGACAAAATTGGACTCCTGCTGCGTTCCTTTGGATGTCCCGTCGTCCACTTCGCAGCGCCCAGGACGGCTACCATTAAGGGTTTTAGGAATTTAAAGGGGAAGAATCGCACATAATCAGGTATCGCTCCCACGACTATCGTTACCTTTTGAAGGTTTTCTCCTATAAAATAAAAAAGTACTTAAACATTAAAAATATTAAAATTGCTTGAGTATAAGCTAAATATGGAAGATTGAACCCTTACTTCAAATTTGCAAATGTTCGAATTTAAACTTTTTAAGCATCTTTCATTAATTAAAAAAAAAACTATTTCATTCAAAACAATTCATAACATAATTCACAAATTCCACTGTTACCATAGTAATTTAACCGACAAAATTGAATAACTTAATTCATATTAATTAAAAATTTAATTAAAACAACATCCCCATAATGTAGATATATAAAACTTGTCAATTCAGAACAGACACGTCGACTCCACATCCATTGCTCGTTGCTAACTTATGCGCCAATTTCGGTCCCCACTAAATCACCGATGGTCCTCGTCCGGATATATTGGCCGTAAATCCTGATATAATCTCAATGAATTCCCATGTAGACGCCGTTAAATTCAGTCCGACATTTTTTGTCGTGAAATAAAGACATTTATTGTCTAACTGCGTCTCCTATTTGTTTGCCATTGAACGTTACTATCACAGCTGGGCAATGGTATCCTCTTAAAATAGTAAGAATAGAACCTTCAAAGAGAGATACATCTCTGAGAATTTAGTGCATATTTTAACATCCATTTTTTTATCAGAAATAGGTAGGAAATAAATATACAATCCACCAAATTCCTTGCTCACTTCCGCCCATGGACATATGTAGTCAATCCCATGCCATGCAAGTCCTAATCTAAACCTAAAGGACTAATCTGCAACGAGTTCCTTAACACCTACACCTATTTCTGATGTGAAGCATTTCTTGCGTTTCGATGGAAGGGTGTGGTTGCCGGCACACTTTACATGAGGCGACCATCCTAGTCCTCGGGAGTAGCAACGCGTCTGTTTGACTTCAGATAATACCTATGTTCTATATGAAGTTGCTTACAGATGACATGGGGTTCTTCAACAAAGATGCGAAAAGAGCTCTCCTTCACAGCCGGCGATGCATTGGCGACTCCTCTGGTGTTGCGAATGTCTATAATAGGCGACGGTGACTATGTCCATCAGGTAGCCTGTCTGCCTTATCGCCAGGTTCAGACACCTTTCAAACTCTTCTTCCTACTTATACCGTTCTCCTTCTCCCAAGTTTCATGTGTGTTTTCTCTTTCACGCAAGACTGATCACCCAAGTCGGATTTTACTGAAATTTGACACACACATAGTTTATAACCTTTTTTTTGTTTTTGAGGGGGCAAACCTTCAAAAGAACCCGACGCCGTGGGAGCAGGGTTATGTGGGATTTTTACCTAATCTGACATAATTTCTACTAGATTAGGACCCCCGTACTTTAGAAAAACAGATGACCAACATTTAGAGTGAAAACCGTTGCGAAGTTGCTACTGTTGAAATCTGAACATTCTAAACAATATTCGCGTGGGGAACTGCGGTTGTTTAGTTAATGTGGTTTAGTGCTGCAGTTAAATTAACTACACAGTACCAGCTGAGTGCCAGCCGGTTGTAGTTAAAAGGACGAATGTATACATTTATCGGTTAAAAAATAAGTATGCGGATAAAATTGCTTACATACGAATTATTATTTTTAAATAATAATTATTTTTAAATAATAATTCGTATGTGAACAAAAAGTAAAAAGGCGAACACGTTTAGGCAAAAATCTTACCCTCACTATTTTCCTGAATAGACAAAAAATAACCATCACATTTAGGAAAAAGACCCTTCCCTCATTTTCAGATGGACCAATGACTTAAAAAAAGTTGGGTCCAGGTAGAGGTAAGAGCGTTGCCAATTAGGGTAGGCCGAGTTCAACAAGTCAAGTATATTGACAAAAATCGATCAAAACATCTTCAAAATGCTGCATTAAAAGTTACTAGCTATTTTATATTTCACTTTTCAATGCGCAAAACCGTAGTCAGAATTCCCAGACAATCGTTATAACAACTGATAATTTCTAACTTACTCTAAAATGCCCGATGATCACCTTATAATTACTTTGCCATTCCTATAAAAACACAATATAAGGGCGCCGGGTCTTGTCAAACGTTACGATTCGTCACAGGTAAGGAGAAGGGGGTTTGAACAACGCATTGTGTAACGTGTTTGTTTTGATTTAAGTATAAAACCTTATTTAAGTAAAATACGGCCAGAGTGTCTTGCTGCCAAAGTTCAGGGAGGGAGAAAGAGCATTATATACATTGCATTACATTGGGGGGGGGGGGGGGGAAGGGGGGTTATAAAATCTTCAAAAAATGCGTTACGCAAACCACAATCATACAGTACCAGCTCTTACCCGCGGCTTCGCCTGCACGGTCGATGGGAATTAACATTAGCATTTGATAGCGTGATTCAGCAAATGAATTTTACTATCGTCATCTATTGACAATGTCTGGAACTACTTAATATGTATCAACAAACAAAACATTGATATTCTTATGAGAGAGCGCGGTAAAAAGTAGCCTACGTCACTCTCCGCCCTCCTATCTATCTCCCACCATATAAACCATATCATATAATAGCTATGTGGCGACGTGAAAGAGGAACAAACAAACACACTTTCACATTTATAATATTAGTATGGATTCGTACAACAACATTTCCCGTTGAATAATTCCCAACCATCCGTCCTGCGATCAAATGATTTACGATTCCTTGCCACAGACTGCTCCTTGGAGCCGAGCGTGTATGGATGGCTACATTTGTAAACTGCATGAAAATCATTCATTCATGTTTTTAACCGACTACATCAGAACGAGTGTAGCATTTTTGCAAAAGTGTTCAAAAGTTTGTATGTACGCGCTACATCAAACGGATTGACTGATTGTAACATTTGACTTATATATTATACTAGTGTCCCCTAACGCAGTTGGCCAGCGCGGTGGACTGTGGCCTAAACTCTCTCATTCTTAGAGAAGACCCGTGCCCAGCAGTGGGGCAATAATGGGTTGATGAGTGCGTGATATTACTAGTTGACCCGACGAACTTCGTTCCGTCTAAAAGTGAAAAATCTGAAATTATTAGTTTCTCCACTAATATAGGTACATGAATTATACTCAATAACCTTCCTCTTGAATCACTCTATTAAAAAAACTGCATTAAAAACCGTAGCGTAGTTTTAAAGATCTAAGCATACATAGGGACAGACAGCGAGAAGCTACCTTTTTATACTATGTAGTGATATGAAACTCTCGTTTTACATATAGTATTTTTATTAAAAGTAAAAACATAAAATTTAATTGTTATTACTTCACATAATTATATTTTACACATAAATATTATCATTAGGTATATATTTCAACTTTTAATAATTAAAATTAGATACATTTTTGCCTAGCCGCAATCGGTCGGTTAGCTACACCTGTTTTAGCGAATTAGAAAGTGACTTTTTCATGCTAAAAAAGAAAAAACAAATGTCCTTTCATATTTTTATAACCGCTCTCTTTAAAAAAACTCCACAAAAAGAAAAAAAATTGTTATTTCCTCAAACGCAAGCAGATTATAAGTAAATTTACATTTTGAAAAACGTTCTTGTAGGTTCTCTCTAACTCATGTTTTATTTTAAAAATATTTATTATATTTCCCGTTTCTATTTAACATGTCGGGGTAGAAAAAGTACCCTTGTTAAAAATAAAACCACCTAACCCTCAAAGATCCGGTTGAGTGATACGGGACAAGAGATTAAGCGGTGATCCGATACAGGGTCTAATGACGGGTCCGTAAGACCCCGCATTTGCACCTAATAGTACCCATCTGTTGGTTAGGGGTCGAATACACCCATATGTCTAAGAGCTCATAAAAATTTTGCTAACCATTGCTTTGTAAGGGTGTTGGAAGGATTTGTTAAGAATTGTTATTTTAACACAATTATTTGAAATTATAGGGCACAAAATTTTATATACTAGGTTATACCGGCAACTTCGCTTGTAATTATATGTAAATCTGTGACATAAACTGTGTGTTCGCCAAAATCCCTTAAATCCGACTAGTAGTTTTTACGAGAAAGTGTACCAAACACACATACCTACAACCTTACAAACTTTTGCTCTTATAATATTAGTAAGATTAGTTTACCAGGTGGTAGAACCAATGTAGTTCGACCGGGGAGGTACCATCGCCACACCTTTTTCTAGTGTAAAGCATTTTTTTGCGTTTCGACGGAAGGATGTGGTTGCCGGCACACTTTTATATAAGACGAACATCATTGTTCTCGGTTCAGCAACGCATCTGTGATTGACTTCAGATATAACCTATGTTCCATATGAAGTTTCTTACAGATGTCCATGGATGGCGGTGACCACTATATAAAAGTATAATTAAATGAGCTGCGTTATCATCTTTCATTACATTCAACGATTTACAAATTTTACAATAGATTAGACGGAAAATGTATGTAATTTTTATATCTGTACATTAATTTAGTATGAGTTTATTACGTATCCTCAAAACGGTCACTGTTTACGTTTTTGTCCATACATTGCAATGACCAGGTACTACGGGCGCAATGAGTTTACAGTGTTACATATTACAGGTGTCAATCCAAATAGAGTACATTCTAAAATACCCCTTTTTAAAGCCACGACCGAGAGAGCTTAATAAAACCTTCCCATCTTATCAAGAGTCGTGTAATACTACACTACGGAACCCGCTGACAAATCACACAGTCCCGGGTTCGATTGATGGCTGACCCTTGTCTACGAATCTTGGGTTTGGAGAAACACCGAAACGCCCCTATCATTTATAAACAGATGTCGGTCAAATAGAACGGATATCGCATGACTAGAAAGTGAGGAGCTAAGCCTTACTAGAGTGGGAATAGTTCAGAACTTATTTTCTCAGGAGGTACAAGATTTATCAAGAAACCGAAAATAAAATACTCTGTTAGAATTGTTAAAATAAATGTTACAAATAACATCATTATACAGTGTTAGTGCTTTAAAGTATATTGCTCTTAAACCTAGTACCTAAGTAGATATGTACATCGTATTTTCACTTAAAATTAAGAAGTTTCTGTTTTTTTTGTTATCTTAAGAGCGTCTCATATTGGTGAAGTAACAGCTAAATAAATTATGTTATACAAACAATAAAAAATAACGTCCACGAAATATATGGTGCGCCTGATAAAAATACACGAGCAAAGAAGTCTGTAGTAATTCTACAATTACTGTCTTGAAGGCGCTTAGTAATGACATAAAACAACAAAAGATTTTTCTATGTACCTACTTATTTTTATTTCCTGTTATGTTTCAGACTTAGTAAGTTATGTAGTTAGTTAGTAAGTTATGTAGTTTTATGTTTAATTTATTTTAGTCTCGATCCACAAATATTACAGTATTACAGTACTTAGATATAGATACATATTCAAAGTAAATTTTTATATGAATATAACGAAAGATACTGTAATAAATGATTCTTGCAAACTATTTTAACGATTCTTCTTTCAAAGGATTTACAGTTTTCGTTCAGACACTAACCATACTGACTTTGAGCGACCACTTCAGTTTCACTCTCCAAAAGTTTCACTGGCGCGTTCAAATTGAATTGTACGGGATTGTTGCATTTATTAGGTCGTGTACATCACTCGTTTCGTTTTTATCGTATTTGTGGGCAAAAAATCCCGTTAAAGCATCGCCTTTGACATTTATGACGCGACCCGTAATGCCGTGGTCAGTTTGACTGATATGTTTCGAAAATATTGTGACTCGCGATTTGACTACTTTGTTTTTAGGTTCATGTTTCAATGTAATGATTGTTTATTTTTGGTTATACGAATTTGCAGTTTGGTTTGTATTATCGCATTTGAGAAAGGTAATGGAGATATTTTTTTGTTTAAGTATATCATATTTTTAATGTTTATGTACATATTTTTTCATATACTGGGAATAGTAATTTTTATAAAAATAAATAGTTTCTATAGTAAAAAGTAACAAATTAAAAGTGTAAATGCATTATTCTCTCAACCAATATTGTTGAGTAAATTTTCGGGAATCGAACCCGAGACCCATTGCACGTCAGACCGGTATGGTAACCGCTCGGCCACGCGGGTCGTCAAGTTATCTGTCAACCGGGGATCGAACCCAGAACCCATTGCAAGTCAGTCCGGTGAGTACTCCGCCACGGGGAGCGAAGGTCGCAATAAGTCATTCATTGCAGCTAGGGTTGCCTCCTTTTTTTCAACGATTAAAGTACTTTGGCTATAAAAGGTATAAAGAAAAAAGTACATAGCCTCAAAATAAAGTACAATTTATTTTATCCCCGTGTTTTTTAGCTCCAGAAACCTTTAGATGGTTGAGAACCTAAAATATACATAAAATTTGACGAGCATAAAAAAAGGTCACCAAATATACATATTCTACTATTTTCTAAATAAGGTAGCTATGAAACGTAGAAATGATAAAATGTTTGTTTCACACAAAACTGCGTATAATCAAACTTTTTTTAAACCTAGAAAATAAAGTATTTTCGCGTACTTTATTTTTCTCATAAAGTATAAAGTACAATTACTCCAAATAAAGTACAATACTTTATAATAAAGAGCGGGTGGCAACCCTAATTGCAGCCGTAAAGTTAACAATGTGTTACAAAGTCCAGCTGCCCACCATCTGAATTCTTCGTTAGCTGCAGAATGAACTAAGAAAAACTATTTGCAATCAAAACATCGGGCGCTGGCAATTCGTCGCTATTCGCAGTTTGTTCCGAAATTCCCTTCGTTTGCATGTTACCACAGAGTATTGAACTGGCTACGTACATGTCAAATTGCTTATCGTTGCTTAATGACACCGTTTAAATCAACCGACTGACTTTATAAGGGACTATATTTAAAGATTTAAATATTGAAGATTGCCGTCAAGTTTAGGGTAGGGTGTTTTAAGTCAGAAATGATGGGTACTCCACGCCCTTAACGGATCTAGCACAACTTTTCCTCTAACCCTGTATACATGAAGACTGCCCCAAAGTAAATAAAAGGAAAATACAATAATTCAATTCATATCGGCTAGCGGTGAATTAAAAATATTTTTGAGTAGAAACCGTCAATAGCTTGACGTGCGATACATTATAATGAAAGCAAGTGCTAAGATGTCCCAAAATGTCCCAACCCCCAATACTCTAATATAATAATAATGATGATAACAAAACAAAACATAATTTATAAAAAACCCTGTATACATACAAGATTCCAAATTGGAAAGAGACTTTATAAAACATCTTAGCGTTACTGTTTCACATAAGTTTACTCGTACTTCCGATATGTTTTATGCCGACATACATGACATATGAGTGAACTGAGTAAACTCAATAAAGCTCTCCAATAAAATATTACGTGAAATTGAACTGTAATTCAATGCGTTAAAAATGGTCACACAATAAATTGTCATACTATTCGACGACCAAACAAATCAACCGTCACAAACCTACAACTATTAATCATGCCTCTATTCAAAACTCTACAAGGGATACGCTATCTTCACTCACACGTGCGTAGACCAACATATGATCACAATACTCAGACGTGTCTGTAAATATATACTCTGTGGTCGCACCCTCGTCGTCCTGACAGTTATGTGGGGGTCATTATCAACAGTTCTCTTTCTGGACGGAAAATGGAGGGTTATTTTTGTAGTGTTTGTATGAAAGGTTACCGATAAAGTGGCTACACAAACATATATAATAAGTACACATGTTGTCATTGTGTGTAGATAATATCTAAGGCAATGATAAGTTTATGGCAAATATTTTTTTGTAAAAGATATTTTAATAAAATATTGTAAATGATTCTATTGATATTTGTTTGCCTAAATCAAGCAGTTTTCTCCAGTAAAGACTACCTTTACGACGGTATGCTGCCACACGTACAAGACCATCGCCATAGTCCACCGCGCTGGCCAAGTGCGAATTAGGGAACTTAACAAACCTCCGAGAACTTTTTTTTAAAAAAAAAAAGATCTCTCGGGTGTTTTGGTTTCCTCGTGATGTTTTCCTTCACCGAAAAGCAGTGGTAATTAATTTTCTAATACGCACATAATTTTAGAAAAATCAGTGGTGCGTGCCTGGGTTTGAACCTCGGACCTTCCGATCGAGAGGGCAAGATTCAACCATTCGGCTATCACTGCTCTTAACACATTTTTTTACGTAGAAACATAGAGTATTGATGAGTATTTTTCGATGGAGTTTCTGACTCTTGAATCCATCCCACTGCATATACCATGGCACTAAATGAAATAGATAAGCACGTGTAACATCATTACGAGTATATTTAACTTGCTTTTAACATAAAATTGAATCCACATTCGATTTTACCTACTCGAAATTGGATTACAAAATGTAAATCAATTTCAAAATTCCGTATAACGATAAAATAAAAGCATTTGATTTCGATGGGCGCGAATTCAGTTCGCGCCACTAATTCAATTAATAGTCACATTTGACACTTAGGCCGTTAAATTTGAATACATCCAAAATACGGGCTCAATCACGAATTTATCTGTGGGCGTGTTGAAAACAAAACGGTTGAAATTATTTCGCACGTGCCGAAATGTGAGGATGTTTTAATTTTACGAAATGCTAATGTGTTTTTGAAAATATCACAAGTATTTTTTGTTGTTTTGTTCTCGACGACGACTTGGAGCGACGCAGGGTTATGTTGGATTTTTACCGCACTAAAACCCCCCCCGGAGCCCATCCTCGGCGCTATCTATAAAGAGGATTCCGGGACCTCGAAACGACCGCAACCGGAATCCTCTGAGTCTGTTGCCCCATCGGGCTCCTCCCAGATGGGCGGCTGGGCCCACCGCTCCGTCTAGTCTTTACGACGGTATGCGACCACACATACCGCCATCCTTCCCGGGATTGCCTGACCGAACGTTTCGAGCTCCCACTCTAGCCGCCTGCAACCCCGGAAGCCCCTTTTAGTCGCCTCTTACGACAGGCAGGGGATGCCGTAACTCTATTCTGATCCCGGAACTACAGGGACGTAAAAATATCACAAGTCTAGCCAGGCCAGTGGCCATTGCTCTCTATAGACATTCGTAATCAACCCCAGATAAATTTTAGGCGACCATCTTAGTCCCCGTTACAACGCATCTGTGATTGACTTCAGATAGAACCTCAGTTCTGTATGAAATAGTTAATAGATGTCCATGGGCGGCAGTAACCACTTACCATCAGGTTGACTGTATGCTCGTTTATTACTTTAGTCACATATAAAAAATTAAACCAATCTGAATTGAGAAGCCAAGGTTTAAAGATTATCATTGCAATTGTAAGGTTGCTTTTGTTATTATGCTTTGCGGATTTAATGCTTACACAATAAATACATTTCAGATATATGTACATACAGCCTTATCGTTCGTCCATTACACAATTGTCGCCCGTCTCCATATTATAACTTACACTTCATCGAATCGCAAGTATCGAACTGTTTTCTCTTTACCATTCTTTGGGTTTGAGACACACGGCCTCTTTGACTATCGAACCACACGTAAATGTGTATCAATGTTTATGAGCATGATAAATGAAGGTGGTAGAACCAGTGTAGTTCGACCGGGGAAGTACCGCCACACCTATTCCTAGCGTAAAGCATGTCTTAAGTATCGATGGAAGGGTGTGGTTGCCGGCACACTTTTATATGAGGCGACCATCATAGTCCTCGGAAGTAGCAACGTAAATCTGTAATTGACTTCAGATACAACCCATGTTCTGTATGAAATTGATTACAAATGTCCATGAGCGACAGTGACCACTTACCATTAGGTGGACTGCATGCTCGTTTGCTACTTCAGAGATATAAAAAAAAATCGAATATTAAATGGATAAAGGTCTCTTATTTTACAAGGGGGGGGGGAGGGAACTAACTAAGTGAGAACAGTTGGATAAAATGAAAACTGGCACGTAAACGTGGCCTCCAGATCATGGAAACGCATATGAGAAGTAGCATTAACGCAACTCCTGACCCCGTCTATGTAGTCTCTCCTTCGAAGCCGGTTCAGTTGTTACCAAAATAAACACGTACCTACATTTTTCTTTTTTTATTAACGGAATTGGCCGTAGTAGCAATTACTAAGGCTTGTTTATCGATGGTGTTTTGAGGGTGATATGAGGGATATATGAGGGTGTCTTGTTTGCCTAATAACACAGTGTTAAGTGATCTTGTGTTGTCTGAAGGGTTTAGTAAGTGTCATATACTCATCCGAGATGTTCCTTAATCCTTTACGTAGCCAACCGTAGACTGTAATCTAATCTGGGGTGGGCCACAAATGTTCACGGACGACAGTGGCCACTTACCATCAATTGATAAACGAGTACAAGTTTGTGTACTACTTCAAAAATTAAAAAAGGAACATAATCAACGTCAAATCAACGTTGAACGAAAACCATTTTTTATTCGTACATATTGTTGGTTCAACTTTCCGTCTGTACATCAGATCCGCAGTAAACCAAGTAATAGTCTAGAAGGGAAGGCCGGGTTCGAACGAGCCGCTTTGATCCGAGACCGAGCCTGCACCTAACGGCTGGAGTGTCGCTTGTTAGGCGGCTCACACACGAGTGGCTACGGGATACAATTGGAGAAATAATACTGGAAAATGTGATCAAAGAAATTTATTTAAATTCTTCGATATGATAATAAAGGCTTCTCAATTTGTGAGTCACTGTTTTAAGCAACAAAGATTTTATTTAAGTACTAGCTTTTGCGGCTATGCTCGAATTGAAGCCTAGATTTTTTTAATATGATAGCCATTTTTTTTAATTATGTGATATTTTTTTAATGAAAAGGGTCTTATGGTTTTTCTAATACCTATAAGAATATGTGCAAAGTTTTATGATAATCGGTTAAGTAGTTTTGGCGTGAAAGCGTGATAAACAAACTTAGGCCCCTAGCACATGGCGTATTTTAAACGCGCAGACGACGCGCGTTTTAGGTACGCGCGTTTTCTACGCTGTAGATGCCAATTTTGTTGAATTACGTTTTCAAAGATTTGAACGCGCGTGAAACGCGATACAAACGCGCGTGTGAAGCGCGTTCGAAACTCTTTTGATGCGATGCCATTCGATACATTTTGTTTTTTTTCTCATCTTTTATGTATACCTGTATCGCTATATTTGCGTGTATACGCGCAGTCGACGCACGTTTCATAATCACCCGGAGTGCTCAGGTTACAAGGTTGCGTTCCAATCGCGTTTGAAGTGCGTATACGTGCGTTTACGCCTAAAATACGCCATGTGATATGGGCCTTACATTCGCATTTATTATATTAGGAGGGGTATTGCAACTGAATTTTAACCTGGAACTGAACTTAGAGGTGGTAGAACCAGTGTAGTTCGACCGGGGACGTACCACCGCCACACCTACTTCTAGCGTGAAGCAGTTCTTGCGTTTCGATGGAAGGGTGTGGTTGCCGGCACACTTTCACATGAGGCGACCATCTTAGTCCTCGGGAGTTTGCTACTCCGCTACGCATCTGTGATTGACTTCAGATGGGACCCATCTGTGCTGTATGAAGTTGATTACAGATGTCCATGGGCGGCAGTGGCATTTACCATTAGATAGACTGCATGTTCGTTTGCTACTTCAGTCAAATAAAAAAAAACTAGTCAGTTCTAACCAATAGAGCTGAAATTTTGCATATGTAGGAGGTGCAGGTTAGATGTTCTGATTGGTAAAGAATTCCTATAATTTAGATTATTTTAGACTTTCAATATAGCAAAATTGATACATTTTAATATGTATAGGGTGCTCTCTATACGCGGTTTTAATTTTCTTCTATTTATGATTATTTATTGCCTTTGAAACAAATTGAAATGATAACAACTATAATTGGTCACCACCAAAGGCGAACTCCGAAACAAGTCTTTTAATATGAAAAGTTATGTAAATGTTAGAGAATTCTAATCTGTCAGCACAAGCTTCTGGCGAGTGGGAAATCCGTAAATAGTTGCAGTTCACAACACGAGCGGGAATGTGGGGTGGAATAGTTTTATAGGGTTGCAGAGGGCGGATAGTTTACAAAGGTTCTATATCCTGGAACCCTTTGTCATCAACATTGCAAAAGTTAGTTGATGTTAGTTAATGATGGTGGTAGAACCAGTGTAGTTCGCCCGGGGAAGTACCACCGCCTCACCTATTTCTAGCATGAAAAATATCTTGCGTTTGGATGGAAGGGTGTGGTTGTCGGCACACTTTTATACGAGGCGACCATCATAGTCCTCGAGAGTAGCAACGAATCTGCAATTGACTTCAGATAGAACTCATGTTCTGTATGAAGTTGTTTACAAATGTCTATGAGCGGCAGTGACCACTTACTATCAAGTGGACTGCATCGCGGAGACTGCACATTATTTTTATAAAAAAAAAAAACAAAATAGTAACGCTAAATCGCGTACCTTAGACCCCACAATAAATAGGAAATAGCTGGGAGGTGGATGGAAATAAGAGCTAAACGCTGCGGAGACAGATTTGTTTTATTCAACATCCGAGCGATACACTCACGCAGATACGTTGCAGACAGCCTGTTTGCCGAGGAGACCTGGGATTCATATAGAGAATAGTCTAAAACAACGTGCAAACAACTTAGCAAAGTAATGTACATAATTCCACCGAGAGGTACCACTTCTATATCTGTTTCTAGCGTGAAGCAGTTCTTGCGTTTCAGCGAAAAGTTGCTTGCCGATTCAGTTTTATTTCATGAGGTCCATTTTGGACCTCGAAGTAGCTTCGCATCTGTGATTTATTTTTATCTAATTGAAGTAGCAAACGAGCATGCAGTCCACTTGATAGTAAGTGGTCACTGCCCCTCATGGACATCTGTATACAACTTTATGTAGAACATGGGTTCTATCTGAAGTCAATCACAGATGCGTTGCTACTCCCGTGGACTAAGATGACCGCCTCATATAGAAGTGTGCCGGCAATCATACCTTTCCAACGAAACGCAAGAACTGTTTTACGCTAGAAATATATGTGGCGGTGGTACTTTTGATTTTGATTGATCTATACTAATATTATAAAGCTGAAGAGTTTGTTTGTTTGTTTGAACGCGCTAATCTCAGGACCTACTAGTTGGAATTGAAAAAATATTTTTATATTGAAAAGACCATTAATCGAGGAAGGCTTTAGGCTATATAACATCACGCTGCAACTATTAGGAGCGAAGAAATCATGGAAAATGTGAAAAAAACAAGGAAAATTATTCATCCTTGAGGGCTTTCATTGCGTGCGCTGCGAAAACGGTTCAAGATACCAAAAATATATGTATGAAAGAAATATTCCTCTTGAATGACTATGTATATGTCATGTATTTTTTAAGCGCGGGCGAAGCTGCGGGTTTCAGCTAGTTTCAAATAAAACCCTTGCTCAGTATGAAGCAGCTTAGATGGCAGTGACCAATGAATGTTTTGCTGCTTCAATGTAATCAAAAATAAGACAACGCAAAATAGATATACATCAGCGTTGCCAGACGTCCCAATTTCTTGATCAAAATTAGATGTCCCGCGCGGGACAGCCTCAATCCCGCTTTTCGGGAAGAACTGGACTATTGCAAAAAAAGGTGGCCAAATGTATAAATCTATACACATTTAAGACAAACTACAGTTTGTCGACCAAACAAAAAAGGCCGCCAAATCTATACAAATGTAAGTCGATCAGCAGCAGCAGACTAAATAGGTCGCCAAGATGCAAGAAGGTGAGTAGCAACGCATCTGTGATTGACTTCTGATAGAACTTATGTTTTTTATGAAGTTGCTTACAGATGTCTATGGGCCGCAGTGACCGCTTACGATCAGGTGTAATGTGAATAAAGTATTTAGGGCTACAAAAAAAAACTAATAAAACTATCTATGCTAATATTCAAAACAAGTACGAAGCCATTTCTAAAGCACACTATCCGATATCCGGTTACCGCTTACGACGCAGCTTATCCGGAATGTGGTGCTTATGAGAGAAACTTCGAGTTTCAAGCTTAAAAGCTGAGCAAATTATCATTTAAAGCTTAGTCATACCACAAATTTCACTACTACATAGTATAAAACATAGTCGCTTCGCGGTGTCTGTCCTTGTGTATGCTTAGATCTTTAAAACTACGCTACGGATGTTAATGCAGTTTTATAATAAATAGAGTGATTCAAGAGGAGGGTTTTTATGTATAATACATGCATAATATAGTGGAGGGACACTGGTGCTTATAGATTTTTGACTTTTAGGCGTAACAAATTTCGCCGGGTCATCTAGTGTTTCATAATATACCTATAGAGTTCATTTTTTTAGTGAAATAAGTAATTACTTTATTTTGTACTAGTTAAATCCCGCAGCTTTTCCCACAGTAAAAAGTAGCCTATATGTTAATCCAGAGTATCAGCTAACTCCCTAATAAATTATGTGAAAATCGCTCCAACCGTTTACACGTGAAGAAGTGACAAACATACACACTCACAAACTTTCGCCTTTATAATATTAATAATAAATCTATCGACGCAGTTTCAAATATCGATTGCCTTTTTTGTGCAGTCCTAGGTTAGTAGCTACACCCTGTAGTTTCGGGATCAGAATAGTTACATACCTATAGACATCTGTAACGCTAGAGATGTCGCAAAAATTATATAATTAGCTGAAAGACAGGCGCCAGGCGGCATATCGTTCGATGCGATGTCATATGGCGACATGGGCGTACGAGACTGAGCGAGGAGTGCAAACCGGCGAGCGGGGACCGGCGACCGGGGCCCGGCCGGCTTGTTCATGCGGGCTGTGACGATCGGATCGGATGGACGTTCAACATCACTGACCATTAACAGATTATTTTGTTACTTAAAATACTTCTTATTTTTATAACATGGAAACCGTAGTTATCTTTAAGAAATTATTTGTTTGATTATTCTTCTTTTATATAAATAGGTAATAGTCTAAACGTTAAATATATATAACCGCGTCGCTTCTGGCTAGATTTAGCCTAGAACTGGAGCATTTAAGCAGGCTTTCGAGCCAACCATTACATCATTACACGGCTCGTTTTCAATACATGTCGTTTTCATTCAGTATTTCCCTGTAAATTATAAACAGGCACTGCCTATCATTAAATATAAAACGAGGTTCTTATCCCATCCATTTATGAACCTACGTCATTATTTTATGTTATTAGCGTAGTATGTTTCGTCCCTGTAGTTCCGGGATCAGAATGAGCTACGGTATCCCCTGCATGTCGTAAGAGGCGACTAAAAGGGGGCTTCCGGGATTGCGGGCTACAAGAATGCGAGCTCGAAGACTCAAACCGCCCATATAGGCGATCCCGGGGAGTACGACGGTATACGTGGTCGCATATCGTTGTGGAGACAAGATGGTGGTGGGCCCAGACGCTTACTTGGGAGGAGCCCGGTTCTTCGGTACGGACTTCGGTTGTGTTCCTTTGGAGATCCTGAAGTCCTCTTTGTAACGCCAAGGTCTGCCACCGGGTGGTGGTTTTAGTGCGGTAAGAAACCCACAAAACCCTACATCGCTCCCACGGCGTAGATTACCCTTTGAAGGTTTCCCCCTCGACAAAGCGTAGTATGTTTATATTCTTTACCAAAAACATAAGAAGATAATTTTGTTAAAAACCAATCCCGACACTAAAAAAGCTAGTCATTCGTCGTCGAAGGATGTAGTAGTGTAACTCGCCTGCCTTATTTATATGAGGTGACCATCTCAGTTCCCGAGAGTAGCAACGCATCTGCGACTGACTTCAGATAAAACCCATGTTCTATATAACATTGCTTACAGGTGTCCATGGGCGGGAGTGACCACTTACTATAAGTGCATGCTCATTTGCAATATTAGGTAGACGCTACCGTCCAAAACACCTCTAACCAAAAGCATATTTGTTGCCGATAAGTTGCCGGCTCAAATCCTTTTAATATTATAAAAGGGAAGTTATTGAAGATAATTAGTTGTTTATTACCCTTTCACGCGAAAAAAATGTGATGGGATTGGGAAGAAATTTGACATATACATAGTTTTTGACCTAGATTCAGATATGGGATATTCCTTACCGTGGTACACCAAGTACGTACACCAAATACACCCCCAGCGGATGGAGTCGTTGGATACGCTAGTACAGCATAATTTCCATTCGCAGTGACACCACAAAAAGTTTTATCACATTAAACATAAATTATATTACTCAGGAGACTAAAATTTATGGTTAGAAAAATTTACGATTCGCAAACAACCTATTTATTACTTCAATTGGTCGGAAATTCCCAGAATTCCAAACATTCCCAGGAGTGATTACAAATTAATTCCCGTCTCCGTCCCCTCTGGTCTAAATTGTACAATTTTTGGTTCTAAAGCAGATTTCCCTGGGACATTGCTTCGTTATGGAGTGATCATTGTTTTGGGTAACTTAGGACAGTGTTTCTCAAATTTAACATGTACCCCTATAAGTTTTTAAAAGTTTGATCGAATCATTTAAAGGATACAATTTATGTAGATCAAAATATTATTTTCATCATACTTCATACTCATATTATAAAGGAGAAAGTTTGTGAGTGTGTATGCTTGTTACTTACGTCTAAACGGCTGGAGCGATTTTCATAAAATTTGGTAGGGAGTTAGCTGATACTCTGGATTAACATATAGGCTATTTTTTACCGTGGGTAAGTATCTTATTCCGACGGGACAATTGATACATCGATTTTTTTAACACGGGCGAAGCTGCGGGGTTCAGTTAGTTGCAAATAAATACAGTAAAATACTACTACTCCTAGACTTTTTTTAAACTTAGTCGTGAAAACTAACAGTTTATCTCTAGCCAATCTCATTTAAGTCTGATCTTGTCTGGCATTGATTACAAAATGATATAGCCTTTGTCATTCTCCAAACTGCCACGATTTCAATGATATGTCATTCGTAACAAACCGTCAAGGCGTTCGGGCTGTAGCGTGCAAAAGAAATTAAATACAAAATTTAAAAAAAAAGTACCTTTAAAGCCTTAAACATTCCACTGAAACTAAAGGCAATCGATAGTTTTTAAGCAGCCGGCCTCTTTATATAATTTAGTTATGTTTATATTTTAACGAAAGATTTCTAAGCATTATACAAACATTAAGATTATTTTCTGTTGTACAAAAAATATATTTTATCACATTTCATTTGTTATCCAATAAATCTTCTCAAATACTTCAAAAACAATTTTGTCCTTCCAATAAGATTTGTTTCAATCACTAACGAAATGATTTCTTTGTTTCAGGTACCGAAAACAAACAGACCGGAATCGAACCCGCTACAGTAAACAACTTCTCATTCAATACGAATTAATATTTTGTATTTATTGACTTACGTATGTTTTGTAACCAGTTCTAAAGCCTTTTTATCCTTAAATCAAAGCCTTTACTACTGTTACACACATTTTTGCCTTATAAGAGTGGCATGAAAGAATAATAACCTTTTTACACTTATAGCCCCAGAGAAGGATTTTCTCCTGTATCTCTCTCTGCCAGGCAAAATACCCAAACCTAATCTTCATTTAGATATTTGTTTAGTCGGGAATCGAACCCGGATCCATTGCGTGTCCGACCGGTGTTCACCGCTCCACCTTGCGGGTGGAAATACAGTTGTATATTTGTATAGATATACAATTTAACTTATAATATTTTTACTAAATTTTAGTTACCACCGATCTTGTCTCAAAATGAGAGAGTTGAAGGCCGTAGTCAATGCACTGGCTAAGTGAGAATTAGTCATTTGGGATGCTTTAAAAAGATATAAATTAAAGAACCTATATCATTAATTTATTATTATTAATTTTAGTCTCTCAAAAATTTTCAGTAATAATTTAGAACAAAATGTTAAAATGCAATTAAAATGTGAAAGCACTAAAACAATAAATATTATTTCTGCTATAACAGATTTATTATTGCTTGAGCAATAAAGTCGACGTCGACATTAATACTGCTCGAGCAATATTAAAAGTATTCCAGTCGTAAGTTCAGCCTTGAGGCCAACCTCAAATATTATGTTCGGTAGTTTCTTTTTTGACCTATTTAGGTATTGTTAATTCAAATTAAAAATACCTAAATTCAAAAAAGTACATACGGACCACAGCACTAAAAATACAAAATCGGCCAAGTGCGAGTCTGATTCGCGCACAAAGTGTTCCGTACCATTTTTAATACAAAAACAACAATTTATAGAACTTGGCAAAACGTTTTCGCGTGTTTTCATCAAGCAAAAGCATCTAAAGTTCGCTGTACGGACTCACATCAAGCAAACAAAATACATTTGTTGTACGCAAGCAACCCTTAAATATGTCTTTTTTTATATGACTGAAGTAGCAAACGAGCATGCAGTCCACCTGATGGTAAGTTGTCACTGTCGCCCATGGACATCCGTAATCAGGGTGTGGTTGCCGGCACACTTATATAAGGCGGCCATCATAGTCCTCGGTAGTAACAACGCATCTGAGATTGACTTCAGATAGAACTCATGTTCTGTATGAAGGTTATCACAGGTTATCACTGTATGAATGTTATCACCATCAGATGGACTGCATGATCGTTTGCTACTTCAGTCAGATAAAAAAAAATCGGTGTCTTAGTAATAAGGTCCCGTTTTTACCCTTTGGGCACGGAATGCTTATCCACGTGCAAAACAAAACTTAAACAGAAAATCCAACACGTCCATACAAGACACATTTCCAGCAAACTAAATCGGTACATTTAGTTAAATTTATGTTAATTCGAGAAGCTAAACGAACTTAATTATAAATTAAGTAGTTTGCGAGTTGGCCGATAACTCCGGTCTATACTAGGTGGATTACCCGGCGCGACTCGCTGCCAATGGCCGTGGCTTAGTTGCCAAATTAAAAGCACATTGATTTAGAGGTAAATGAAATGGCACTGAAATTATTAGGGTGAAAATATATGTGGTGCGATCGAGGAGGTAGTACTCCACACATGTTTAACGTGAAAGAGTTTTTGAATTTTGGTAGAAGAGTGTGGTTACCGGCTCACTTTTAGATTGTCAAGGTGGTAGAACCAGCGTAGTTCAACCGTAGAAGTACCACCGCCACGCCTATTTGTAGCGTGACACATTTCTTGTGTTTCGATGGAAGGGTGTGGTTGCCGACATACTTTTATATGAGGCGACTTCGGGAATAGCAACGCATCTGAGCTGAGTTTTCTCTCAGAATGAGTGAGTTTTGGGCCATAGCCCACCGCGCTGGCCAAGTGCGAATTAGTGGACTTCACACACCTACGGGAACTTTTTTTAAAGAACTCTCGGGTGTGTAGGTTTCCTCATGATGTTTTCCTTCACCGAAAAGCTGTGATAATTAATTTGTAATACGTAAATAAATCAGTGGTGCGTGACAAACCAAAAATTGACACGGAACTTAACAATTTTCTATTCCAAACTTGCATAACTTAAGACCACTTCCAGTAACTGTACATCCTGCTTCGGAATTACTCGCACAAGTGGGCTCAATCGTAAATCGGAAACTTCCTAAAGACGGATTGTGAAGGGAAGTTAAAATTTATGCCCTGTTTAAATACTTTATCGTAGCTGTTCCCGGAATGACTGACCCGGATCTTTAGTTAGGGCTCAAGATATAATTGTTATTTTGATAAATATTACGAATGTAGTAACTGATAACTGTTTTAATTGATCTTAGACCATTTGGAAATCAATTATCGAGGTCACACTTTCACGTTTCTGGTCTGAAGGCTTTTGTTATTATAATACACAAAGTCCACAGACAGATCGTCCGTGAATTTCTTCACAATCGTTTTTTTTTTAACTTAATTAGTCTGACTTTCTTAGCTCTACGTTAGGCCATCGCCGTCACCATCACAATGTCGTGTGCGGTGGTGGCAACGTTGGCTATTTAAGGAAATCTTACATATAGGACGCTTATTATATAGGACCATTTTATTGGTATGTATAATTTGGTACATTGTATATAGATGTATAAGTGTTATTATTTTTCTTTTTTACATATAATTTTAAGTCATTGCATATAATTCTAAGAACATTAAACTCTTGTCGGAAGGGTTAGGGAGTCACACTCATCGGAGTCATCCTAACTTAGTCCTCAGCTATCTTCAGGGGTGGTTATGGATTTGTGGCAACTATAGATAATGCTAATCTCATCTAGGGTCGAAAACAGATGTCCATGGCTGGCATTGGCCATTTACCATCAGGACTGTATGCTCGTTTGTTACTTATATATTCCAAAAAAGGGCAAAACTAATGTTAAGACGTTAGTAAAAAAAAAAACAAATAAAAAAAATAGTAATTATCAAATAAACATGCAATCCACTTGATGCTAAGCGATCATTACACCGCATGGTCATCTGTAACCAAGTTCACATACAATAAGTTCTACCTGAATCATACATACAATGTCACCCTGAGGAATGAGGTTGACTTGTATTTAAGTCCGTCATCCACACCCTTCCAAAGAGACGCATTACGTACTTCACGATAAAATGGTGGTGACAGTGGCAGAATTATAGGGCTTCTCCCACCTTCCAAACTTTTGGATCATCGTAAATAAACATACATTTCATATAAAATGTTTCTCACGAATGAGGGTAATTAAATTACAGCTGATTGGGACCACCCTAACTAGGACCTTCTTGTAATAAAATTTAATAAGAGTAAATTATTTTTGCTCTTAATTTCTTATAACTACGCCTTATTATGGAGACGAGACGTAGATATTAA
The DNA here is from genome assembly GCA_949699795.1 of Spicauda simplicius. Classification (NCBI taxonomy): domain Eukaryota; kingdom Metazoa; phylum Arthropoda; class Insecta; order Lepidoptera; family Hesperiidae; genus Spicauda; species Spicauda simplicius. Next base: position 17,819,138 of record OX453074.1, on the reverse strand, counting down.
TGCCCTGTACGGTCAAGGATTTGATGCCCGGTCGGGCAATTGTCTGACTGTTCATTTTTAGAATACTGTTAATGTAAGATTAATGAATTGTTTTATTAAATGTCGAATACTGTTTAATTAGTACTTAATTAAATACTTATAAAATACACGTAAACCCATATTACTGTCTAGCTGCTGGGCACTGGTCTGTCAGGATAAGAAAGTTTAGGGTAAAGTCCACCTTGTAACCAAATGCCAATTGGCAGGTATCATACACTTTTGTTTATTTTTTTGTTAAAGAAGTGATAATTAATACCTAACTCGCACATTATTTAAAAAAAATAGTGGTACATGATCGGGATTCGAAGGTTGGTCCCTCGATTGAGATGACATAAGCCTATAAGGTTCAACTATAAGATTATCACTGTTCGCGCATGAAATACTCAGTACATTAATAAATTTGAGTCAAGGAGGTTAAATTTAAAACAATTTCAAAGCACAAAAGTGTACGATAATATCATACCTACCCTTTTTGGTAATCACCATTCATAAATTTCAATAGCTGCACACAAGTATACGAACGAAATTTCCAAAGTTACTTCACATCTGCAAAATACTTGAATCATAAAAGCACCAACTGAAATAAATAACAATTCAGCTGGAAAAAGTTGTGTCTAGACAGGAAAGAATCCTCCAAAGTTGCAGAGTGCGTTTTCAAAATGAGGAGAATAAATTTTAGCTCCAGCACGAAGTTGTAGCTGAAAAGGGAATTTCTAAGATGGTAACCGTTTTCTTTTAAACATATATGTGTATCTCTTTGCGAAACAATTCGAATAGACTCCTTGGGTCCACTTACGCTGACACAGATTTTATTAGCATAAATATTTTATTTATCGTGAAGCAGTTCTTGCGATTTGGTAGAAAGATATGTTTGCCAGTTCACTTTAATATTAGACCATGTTAGTCCCTCAGAGTTGCAACACGTCTGTGATTGACTTCAGATACAACCTTTGTACTATAGAATGTTGCTAGGAATGTTCATAGGCTTCAGTAACCACATAAAAATATATTAAATCAATTATTTAATCAATTAAAAATGATTGAATTAATATTAATTCAATCATTTTTAATTATGAAGCAACGTAGTAGAATATGCTCCATTCCTTCCTCGTTTGTGGGGCAACCTGTTCGCAATAGTATATAGATTGTCCACCAATTCGCACTTGGCCAGCGCAGTAGGCTATGGCCTAAAACTTTCTCATTCTGAGAGAAGACCCGTGCCCAGCAGTGGGACAAGAATGGGTTGACGACATAGATTTTCAAAAAAACCTAAATATTTCATGTGATATTTCCTGACCTTATTTTACCAGCTTTTTGCCGTAAGCCGGCAAAAAGCTGGTAAAATAATTTCAAATGAGGCGACGTCTAGGTCATCGCTTCCAGATATCCATGGGCGGCAGTCAGTGACAGCTTACTCATCTCATAAAAAACCTCCCCAAAAATATATATTTGAAGATCTTCATATTAAACTAATATTTTCCTTATACAAGTATCATCAAAATCGGTTTAGCTAATGTAGGGATAAATCATAACAAAGTTATTTTGGTACTTACGAGAATGCCTTTTTTAGAATAAAGATTTTGTCTCAAAAATATAAACAGTCCAATGTTTGAAAGACAAAAAATGCAAAATTAACGTTCATAACACGCGTTTACGAAAATGTTTCAAGAGACGAAGACGGTAATTTAAATCAAAACATTCATATCCTGTCCGCTGGAGATTTAGTTGAAAATCTTAATAATCCCGGGGCACTGTTTAATAAAACGTAATCTTGAGAAATTCTCGACTTATTTGATATAAATTTACCGCGAAAATAACCTCTCGAGGCATTTTTCATCGCTGCCCGCTCCGTACAAGATTCCATTAATTCTGCTATGCCCGCACCGGATTTCTTCATTTCCGTGGATCCTAAGCTCTGGAGCTTAATACACTTCTCCTAGGTTTATTTAGACATCGACTTGCTTAAGGAATCGTGAAAATTGTCCAAGACTGTACAGAATGTCATGGAGTAGTTATGCAAAACCGGCAAAGATAAAATTAAAAAATAAAGCTTTATTTACAAAGCGTTTTGCGAGTTAAGGATTAGCTAACTATAAACGTAACTTACATTTTAATAATTGAAAGACACATTTAATTCAAATGAGGGTAATGCCTGGCTGTAACTTGCATATATTTATAAATATATATACGTGAAGCAAAAATTTGTGATTCGTTTCTAAGATACTTGCCGCACTATGAAATTACGCACGGTTATAGTTGATGTAGAGAAGGATTGCGCAATCCTACTATTTTTTTTTCAAATTATGCATAAAACATATATAAAATCAACTAAAAACACATTACACTACCTTGCATTTGACACATACACATACATAAATAAACGAAATAGAATATCCAATGTCTTACTATGAAAACACATAACGTCAAAAATGTCAGATGTCTTCGTTAAAGTACCCGCTATTGCTTTTAAATGCAGCTTAGTTAATAAATCTCTTTTTACCTTTAACGGGTGGGTTCGAAATAACTTGAAAAGTTTTACAATTTATTTAAATTAGACAAATATTGGTGCTATTTTGGACAATATGAAGTTTAGTTTTTAGAATTTAAATTACGGTCGAATTTCAACCGTTGCGACGGGTGACTAGTAAATAATTTCTATTTACTTTTGATGAACTGAAAATACGTAATAATATTGCTTTCTGTATTTTTTAGAATATTTATCTCTGTGTTGGAAGTCTCTTCAAACCAAAGCCAAGGAATTTATTTTGAAAGTTTCAATATAGTCCGTCATTTCATTTAAATCTATATTAAAATTTAGTTTCAGTTATTACACTTTAAAGTCATGATTACTTTTTTAAACACAGTTGGAATTGCGGAGTACAGCTAGTTATAAAATATTGCATTGAAACAATTGACCACATATTTAAATGACTGACCACATCGCTCACAAAATTGATTATTGTAAATAACATAATAATTACGGCGTTATATGTCAATATGGCGCGTTCATTAGCGTGTTTTATCGAATTATTTATATTTGCTACTTTACAATCGTTTTCGTTAATATATTTTTTAAATTATTATAGGATACTTATTACAATTTGTAAATAAGATTGATGTAAAATGTTATAATCTTAAAAATCTTATCTATTTACCCAGTACGCATGTTTCTTATTAGGCACGGAATTTTCTCGTAAATTGATGTCAATTTTTTTCTCATAAATATCTTCTTATTATTGTATTATTATATTCTTATTATATATTCTTATTATTATAGTATTAGTTTATTTATACTTTATGTGATATCTTGGATGTAAATAATGTAAATATTGTATGATACGTATAAATAAAAAACGTAACATAAAAATTAGAACAACATCAAATTCTAATTAAGAAAGTTGTAGGTTCGGTTGAGGACGTGGTAGGTAATTTCTCTAAATTTTTCCTTTGTCGAGAAGTTTGGGACGAAAACAAGTAGAATTAGTTTTCCGACATCACAAAGCAGAAATTAAAGGAATGTTTAATAAAAATATTAAAAAGCATTTTTCTTGTTATATGAAAAATCAGAAACTGTAGAGACATGGAATTTTACTTTACAAATAGAATATGTTAGACATTTTTACATTCATAGCCTTAGATTTTTTTATTTAGTACCTACCATGTGTCTATGATACACACAAAAAGGGATTGTGTACTGAGACAATCTTTTAAACGCAAGAACGGAAATTTTAATTGCTTAAAATATCTGCCAGCACAAGAAGGAACTTTGAAACCTGTGGAAGGTGCCCTATATGAGACCATTGTGAGAAATGCTGCACCAGATGGGTGGTGAAAAGCAGATTTTTTTCAAATATTGTAGTGGTTTTCCTTAAGACGATTAAGGCGAATTCTAAAAATATGATTCAAACTATCAAAATTATGGAATTCAGTCTGTAGTAATGAACTAAAAATAGTATTAGACTATATGAAAGGGTGTACACAAACAAGACGAAGAAAATAATATATGAGTATATTCGTGTTTCCATTGATATTCCGTTTTATACTCCCATCTTTCGTCGGGTCCGTAATAAGTGAGACTGCAGGAAATTTGCTACTCATAAAGTAGATAAAGGGTGAGCGCTCCCGAAGGAAAAATCTGGCAAAGGCGGGATTTGTCCGGATGAATCCGATTTCATCTGGTACAAACTAGTTTTTTATAAAGCTCAGATTTCCGGCTATCGCGGTCGCTGTCAGTTACCTAGTTTAACCCAAAAAGTTTATATCTCCAGTCTGAAATTTCGCACTGGCTGGAACTGCTCGGTTATTTGATTTAACTGTTTTATCTGCACATGAAATAGGAACGGACCGACCCATTTATTCATTCTCCCATTTATGTTGTTTTTGATACTGGTTACATTGTATTTAGTCGATTTGATGCGTGATTGAAATTATCAAAATCTATTTTTAAAAGTTTTATTTTTATTTAATTCATAAGACTTTTATCTAATATTACAGAACCCAATGCGTTAGTTAAGTTGAATATTGAAAATAACAATAATTGCATTCCATTTTAACCCTAAACCTTACAAATCAATCAGTTTATCCAATAATATAAAATCAAAAATAATAATAGTATTTTATTGTCTAATTAATAAAATTCAATAAACAATCACAAATTAAACACATTACTATTAAGTTGCGTTGATTGTCATTATTTGAACTCAGTATACGTTATGAGCTTAATGTGAATAAAAACTTAAGAACTTAAAGCTCTATGGGTAACGAATATTTAACTAGCTTCTGTATTTGACAACTTAATACTTCCAACACATTTAATTTCAACTGCAGCGAAACCGTTAAACCATTCCGAGTTTCCAATTCTATGTGCAAACGGCAAATTGGTTAGTTTTGGCTAATTAAAAACATTGTCCAAATACTTAAAAGGGGAAATTGGAAAATTGAATCTTAAATTACCATATTGCTCTCCTAGAATTTTAAGTGTACCAGTCTCGCTGGCCGTGCTCCAAAATCTGCATAATTACCCTCGAGTTTCGTTACTATGAAACAATTGTTTGGGTCTTTACTCTATTTGTATGTTTCGAAGGAATCCGCTTAATTGCATAATGCGGACCACTCTTCTATGCCGTTTGTGTAATTTATGCTGATGCGATTATGCATCCTACCGTCATATAGCGCTGAGCCAAATGGAACTTGATTAGAATGGCCACCATTGCTCTGGTTTCATGAAATGCAATTGTGTTTTATAATATTTTACGGATACTAGGAAACATGAATAATGCATAATCAAGATATTAAAGTGACGAACCGCGTGGCAGAGCGGTTACCATACCGGTCTGATGCGTAATGGGTCCCAAGTTCGATTCCCGGCCAGACAGGTATCTGAGTGATGAGTTTAGATTCATTTTCTAAGTCTGGGTGTTTGTGTATTCGTCTTGTGTGTGTCCATGGTATCCACGACACAGGAGAAAGTCCTAGTGTAGAATTAGTGTAGAGAGCGTGTAAAAAGATTTCTTAATGGCTATTGGAAATAAATACTTACTACGAAAAACAAGATTTCAAGAAGCCGATGAAACAAATTAATTCATTACAAAATCCCCATGGAACCCTTTAGTTAATTCATGTTATCATTTAGTAGAACAATGCTTAAAATTCGTGTTTGTCCTTAACAATTTCCATGTTCCTATGTACTATAATATAAGTATTGCTTTGAAAATTCTTTGAAATTCTGTTAAATATAATATTTTTAAGCCTATGTTCCCGTTTAATTAATTTTATATAAGATTGGCATTCGCACGTATATTCTCATAAATTTGATTTTTTATCGTTTCTACAATGACCGTAATAGACAATCCCAAAACATTTTTACTTAATAAACCATTCTTTTGATAGAAGACGTTTAGAATCGAAACAATCCGGAGTAATCGTGTCATCGGGAAGCCCCGGGACCATTTTTTACGAAACAAGTATCATTATTATTTCGATCATTACTCCAAGAATCCCGGCGTAAGAAATTAATCCCGCGGTCGGATTAGGCCATCAAAATGATTGCCAACTAAGTAAGTGAAGCGGGATCGTGTTTGCGTATGGATGCGCTAATTTAATATAATCTGATTTTCATCTTCTTTTAGCATCTGTCTCCACTGACTGATTTTACAAGAATTTTGCCTTTTGTCAGCTTTTATTTGAGTTTGCAATCTTTGTATATAACTCTTTTTCTAAATCATATGTCTATTGCTATTCGTTGTTTGAACATAATCAATGTTGTTCAGCGCTTGGTTTCATTAATTACATCCCCAATTTTTATGTACGGGCAAATTATCCCCGTGGAACATATTGAGCTTCTGGGACAGTTTGGTAAAAGTAATTATCCTAAATCATTATTATGAAATATCACTTACATTAACAATAATGCTATACTGCCAAGTTGGGAAAAAGTCTGAGTAAAAAATCTTTAGTTAATATAATATGTCGTATCCAAAAATATTTATAAACCGGTTGGTGTACCCGCCACCCTAATTTCAGCGATTCCTTCCTAATTGCTGATTTTCTAATTAATCACAAGAGAGTATTTGATTAATAGGTCTCCGATGCCACGAAAGCTTCGAAGGGAGAGGAACACGATGATTTAGTGATTTTACTCGAAGCAAGTTTCCATCCAATTTCGGTTTTCACCGTCTATTCTTAATTAATAAGTGAAAAAGAGTCAAGATTTTCAGCTCATTTTAAGATTTTGAAAGTTTTTGAGTAACTTATTTCCAGGTTTAATGGACGCTCTTGTTATGATGTGCTTCAACTTGCCTGCTCTCAAACTTCATTGTTTCAAACCGGATCCAGTTACGGCTTGAATTATTAATATTTCGCAAAATAAACTGTATAAGATTCACAATGAATTGTAATCATTTTTCTTTCTGTTAAAACTTTTTTAAGCCTTTTTTCTTCTTTTCATTATCTTTTTTAATAAGAGCCTTTAATAAAGGTATAACGTTTTCATTGACCGTGGAAGTTAAAAGTTCTCGTATTATTTTCATTGACACATCTCAGTTAACATTAAAATCATTCGAAAACAAAATGCTCTAGTTCTAAATGCAATTCGTAAAGAATCAGAAAACAAAAAGCAATAGACGAGATTGCACGATGAAAAGACATATGATCTAACCAAAAGGCACAATAAAGAATCAGTGATCTCAAAATGGAGATGGAGACCCGCAGCTGATAGACGGAGTTGCGAAGAGTGGAAGCTGCAAAGGACCTCACGAGGCCTTAGGCCTGAAAGAAACTCGGGGACATGGCCAGGCCGCCCTCGCAATGGCCTTGCGGGGGCGAGCCAGAAACCTGGTCTACCAGACTGGTCACAAGCCTGGGAGAAGTTCGTCACGAGAGGCCTGTGTTACGGTTGTGGAGGGGACTATGAATTCAAAGGTGCGCTTAAAGTGGACATTAACAGTTCGGAATATACGGGTTATAAATATTATCACAAGCGACCAGGATACAGGATCAAAGCCAGGTCCTGTGAAGATGCAAGATTTATTCACATCAACTTCGTGCTACTAGCCGAAGTCAAGCATTTTGAAAAGGTAAGATTTTTTTATCACAACCTTTTCGACATCTGATCGAAGCAAAAAATTGTTTATTTCTGATAGCAATGATTTAAATACCAATTTAGTGTCTGGATTAAAAATGATTTCTTCTTTATTGTCGTTATTTTAACAACTACGTACATAAAGACGGAATTGTACTGAATAGGTGCCAGTTCGCTTTTATATGAGAAGCCCATCTTAATTGTCGGCAGTAGCAACGAATCTATAACTGACTACAGATATTACCTTTACGTTAGATGACCTTTACGTTATATAAAGTTGCTTACGCCATGGACGCCATTTACCATTTGCTATTTTAATGTTATGACAAGAGTCAATGACTATTTAACGGACTTAGTTTTATTGTAGAACAGATTTTCAAACGTTAGACTTAAACATTCTGCGTAATCTACGTCACTTGGTCTTAGAGCACCATTGCCACTATTAACTTCATTAGGAAATGCCATTAATACGTTACCCAATTCAATGCCTACTAGTGATATGAAATTTGCACTTTATTTGACAACCATAGGGTTGTTTTTGGTGTTCACTAACAGTAATTATGCAGGGGTTGGAGTTTGATGCTTGACACCATAACGCATGAATGCTAGCAAGGTTTACTCATTAATTAACTTCAGGAGGTAAGCTTACCCCATGTGCTGCAAATGTGTCAGGGGGTTCCACTGTTTCACGATGCCTTAAATGAGTCGATTCCTGTGTTGACACATTTTCGGTGTTAGCACCGTGTGTACCGGAAGCTCATTTTGTAAGCTCCGTTTTCAGAAATTTGTTAATGTTAATTAGAACGGTGTGTGTACTGTGTTTTCGTAAGTACTTTAATATGGGATGTGTACTTTTTGCATTTTAATGGAGTAAACATACTTTAGTTCACATTCTATAAATACAGACGTTTATCTAGATTTTAATATTTTTGTAATCTACTTTTTTTCAAGGTGGTAGAATGTATTTAATTCGACCGGCATCACTGCAACGTTAATTTCTAGTGTAAAGAAAGCAGTTATTGCGTTTCAGTTGAAGGCAGGGATGATTTCGATGGACTTTTTGATAGGACACTTGTTCTTTATGAAGTTTCTTACTGATATCCTTTACTTTACGGACTTAGAACTTAGACCTAAAACAGATTTAAAAACTTGCCTTCAAACTGATTAGTACAGATTTCGTCTATGCAAGAGATTTTGATAACATCAAGCTCATAAAAAGATATACAAAGAAAAAGGACAAACCGACTTGCCGGATCTTCTTAGTTGAGGTCGAGTTCCGATCCAGTGGTAGTGTAAGAAATAATATATGTAACTGTCAATTAGTAAGTGCCCCCGTGGGCCTATGCAAAATAAAGACATTCATTCATTTCGTTTATTACTTCAATGTTGTGACAAATAAATTTAATCGCAGTCCAGTTTAATCGTACATCTAACATCTTATTCAATCCAATAAAATCATCACTGATCACATTTGTGCTGATTTACGTGAATCATAAACAAGTAGTAGAATAAGTACTAGTACGAGTATTGGTATTCAATTAGCTTCATTTATGAACACGTAAATTAGTACTTTTAATTACGTACATCCATATATTCATCAGTAAATTGTTCGCAAAGTTTTTACTTTGTAAATAAATACAAAAATACGAAACAGCAACGCGCTATCTTCCGTACAAAAGGTGTAATTTGGCGTGCTGTAGAACAATGTGTTCCAATTTGCAAAAAACGACTACCTAGTTTGATTTTCTGAAAGGGTATAGTTTTTTTGAAGTACTATTATCCTGGTTGTTAGTGCTACGTTTGTATTGATGTAATGTGAACTGGGATAAAGTAGTTGAAACGAAATTGATGATGGATTTAAGGTAGTATAACTTCCTGGAATGGTTCCTGGCGGCATCACCATCACTGTATGCCATATAGGTTGTTTTCCACTTAATAGTATATAGCCCCTGTCGCTTAAAGACATCTGTAAACAAAACCCCAGTTAAGATTCCCCTTATCTGAGGCTAGCCGTAGATGCGTTGCTACCACTGAGGGCTAAATTGGGACGCCTGGAAAAGTACATCTCCCTTACCACACCTTTTCGACCAAAATACAGCAGCGTATAACATTCCTGTTATTTTGCTGCTAGGTGTGAATTGCCTCACCTACTTTAACAGTTTAATGGTTCCAGAGCCAATCCATTTAGTTCTATCACCTGTTTTATAGCTACAGTATCAGTTATATGTTCTCATTTCAATATCATTGTGGAAATTAATACTAGTATGGGATTTGAGCAATTACTGTCAAAGAAGTAGAACTACTGTAACATAGAGATATAGTACCTATTGTATAATGGAGTAGTCGTAGATATTGAAATTAGATGTTCTAACAAGGCGCTTCTGTTCGATCTGGTAAATCTCTTGTCCTATTTAGATTCAGTTACAGATGGCTATTAACGGACCCTAAAGTAATTTAAATCCTAAAGAATATTTAAACAGTAGTTGCAACAGAATCCAGAGGAACATATAATAATTCAATTTAATTTTAAAATAAATCACATGCAGTGAATCTAATTTTGTTTTGGAGTTTTGGAAGTGCTAATGATAATTCTGAGAGCCTCTACTTTATGCTAACAAAGATCATGTCAAACATAATTGTCTCCATCTTATTACGTAGAGAGACTACTCGTCCTAATTCCATATAATGGTAAACAGGAAATACAGGAATACACGGGAGCAAATAGCAACACAGACGCGACAAGCGTTCCCTACGAAATTAATTTATGTCTAGCTCGGCTTCAGTATGAATATTAATGTAGGAACTTGATACACCGACGATTTATGATGAATGGGTGCTGAGCATCTTAGAATTTATTGTGATCAGACCCTTTGATATTGCGGTCACTTTTGACATCTCTAAACTATGCCTTGAAAATTATAAAGTATTCTTCAAGACATAGATTGCAGACAGAAAAGAACAGAAAATTTGTGGCAAAGGCTACTTTGTCGTCAGACATTACTATTTCTGAATGATTTTAGACAAAACTAAAGCCGTAAATGGACTAAATTTTAAATCCAAGAACGGCAGCGACTAAATATATTTAAAATAAACGAACCGGTGTAGTTAATATTGAAACAATAAATAAATCATACGGTGATACTTTATGAGCCCACAGCAATTATTATCTTTTGTTGGCAAATTTTCAGTAGTCTTTGTTATGAATTACCCTCACTAGACTCCATAAAATTTTATTGCGTTATTTTAACAGCCTAATCAATTATAATACAACAACGCCATCTCTCGAAAATTGGCGTAATCAAGATCCACAGCCGTTACAAACAGAATTATTTCATATCGCAGACCTTAATTGGAGGGAACCTAGTCATCAAACGAGAACCCTGAGGGCCGGGGTGGTTGAGGGAGGGGTGGAGGGGTGTGACAGACAACTCGATTGCAGTAACTGCGTTAGTGGTACGGTCGGTGATCAATTAGACGCGTTTTGAGCTCAGCTTTGCGTCTGTGGCGAGAGTCGGCGAATTTTTTTGCCCTCGTTAAACTAAGGGTTGTGATTTACGAGTTCAGTTGACATGATCGCGCTTGTGATCTTCGGCCCGTTTTTTGATTTTTTTAAGAACTGATTTTCGTTATGTAGTTACATGTTTCAGTGACTTAAAAAAAAATTGTTATCTATTCTACTGAACTATGACGTTTATTAAGGAGGTATTTATCTGCTGATTTGAAACCTGGACAAATATGATTGCATTCACGTTTTTTTTAATTTCTGAGATTTTTCGACGATCTCTGCGTATTATAAATTAGTTGTCACTTGTTTTATTGGCCAAAAAATCTTTAACAGCCAAAAAAAATTCTTGCTCTATAGGTAGATTAAACATCAAAAAACTCACAACGATGTAAAGATATAATAAAAAATAATATACATATTATACAAAGAAAAAGACAAGCCCGGTGAGTTTTTTGCCGGATCCTGTTAGTTGACGTTGTCGATAAGGTGGTCATGTCAGAAAAATATTGTAAGTGACTATTTGTAAGTTCCCTATAGGCCTACACAAAATAAAGACATGTGAATTTCATCCCGTTAATTCTAATTTGGCCAGCATTGAGGACGCCAATTTAAATTCTGACTGTGAGAAAGAAACCTGTAATGTAATATGTAAAATACAATTATTATTTTTATTTTTAAATACACCATAATTAAATTCACACTACTCCGCCTTCCTAAATCACAAAATAAAAATTATTTAGATAAATAAAGTTAAGACAGATTAAATAAGGAAAGGCGAGAAGACTGGATGAAAATAACGGAAATTGCACTTTTGAACATATCTTTGAGTAGTCGCAGTAGTGTCGACACGACAGAGATGAATGGTCCGACTGTAATCAAATGTGAGACCAGGATATTAGGATTCGAAGAATAATTTCAAAGTTAAACTTCACAGTCGGTTTATAGCTAAAGTGAGCGCTTCTATATATTGTGATCTTTATGTTTCGTCATATTTTTTTTTATTTCGCACATTTCCAATTTCTACGAATGAAAGTAATTTCGTAAATCGTTATAAATATGTTATGGATGGTCCATGTTTTTTTATAACTAACAATGCTTAAAACTTCTCCATTATCATAGGTCGTCTTCTGGATTTTATTGTGGACATTTTTTATATCTTTTATCCATACTTATTGCATCCAGTCCATTTCCCTAGTAAGAAAATATAATTTATGACTTGAGGCGACCTCCCGCAACTCATCAAGAGATGGCGCTACTAGTATTCTGAAACACGCTATCGAAGTATTCTCAATACCTGGCATATATACAAGTTCCGAACAACGACTGTCGGAGCACGGCCGCTTGAGGGAGATGTCCCTTTGCCAAAGACTGATACTTACTTTTATATACTTATTTGTTGGATATTTTTACATGCATTTATAATTATCACCTTTGACTTAGAAAAATACAATCTAGTTTAAATTTCGCCTGCTTCATCCCGATTTATTACGACAAAAAATTGTATTACAAACGCGTACACTTCAAGCTGAATAGTATTCTCAAGACGTATGCCATAAGGCTACATCATCCATAACCAGTATTACCTGGCTAAATCCGGTTTGCGCTGGTTTCGTCCGGTTTTCGGCAGCACTATTGTCACGTTCAGGGCGACGTGCCTTGTAACGCTGCATCCTGTTCTGCAGTGTGCAGAATACTAAACAGGTGTCGAAAATACCGGAAAATTATATCAAACTGTTCCCAAATTCTAATTCTATCCCTTGTGTGCTGTGACCGCTTTGAATGGGATCAGCATTGGTAATTTTGTGCAATTTTTTGACAATGATAAGGTGACACTGTAACTTTGGAAATGAATTTAATTTAATTATTGATACATTGATATACTTTTAAGGCATTAAAATAATTGATTGCGATGGTAACATTTCCGTAGCTATTTCTGTCTACCAATGAGTATTAGATGTAGAAAGTTACACATACAAATGAGGCATTTTGACATAATCCTTTGGAGTGAAACTGTAATAGACCTGGCAAAAGATAATTATCCATAAACGACAACAAGCACTTGATGATATAACATATAAAAAGATGTTACAATCATTTTTTTGATACTAATGATAGTAAACAAATGATAGATAAAACGAATTACCGAAATTGAATGTATCCAATTTTCTATTTAGCAATTTGCATCAATGAATAATTTGATTTATTAGCCGTCAAATTAATTGTGGCTCGGCGTTTAATTATTGAAATGACGGACATTATAGCGAGATTCTACGTTTTATCATATTAAATTTGTTTCACACTACCTGCCTATTTGCCTTATATCTTTTTTGTTCTCGTGGGGAAATTTTCGGGACGCAGGGTTATGTGGGATTTTTTGGTTGTTGGTTAATTATGCGACCACATATACCACCGTCGTTCCGTCGCCTGACTTGATAGTGCGAGCTACCGCTCTGGTTGCCCGCAACCCTGGGAGCCCCCTTTTAGTCGCCTCTTACAACAGGCAGGAGATACCGTAGCCCTATTCTAATTCTGAAACTACAGGAACGATACCTCCATATACCTACCAAACGTATTGTTGCGATCAATATTCATTAATAGGCTAGTTATTTTACTCGTAGGTAGTCAATAGTCATATTGACTAGGTATATAGCTATAGGTTATAGGTGTTGCTTATTATACAATAAAATCGAATTATAGATGTCTCAAAGAAGCAAGATTTTATTTTTTTTTAAATCCTGCGTCTTAACATCATAGATGGTTATTTGAACAATTTACTGCTTATTAAGAAATAGATATATTATACGAAACAACATGAAAGGCTTCCATACAATTAAGATGCTGCGTAATCTTCACAATTACCGCACAAAGGCTTTAAGGGAAATCCTTTACAGTACGCAAAGTACGCTCGGCACCGCAGAGAAACCGCAGCGTTATCGCAGGTGCACCGGGTATATCCGGCCTGAACCGGCTAAATCCGGTTACAGCGCGGTTACTTCGTCGGATTAACGGCTGATCCGGTTCCGTGCTTGTAACTGATTTATGTGCTTATAGACCTTTTTGAAATAACTTAGATGTCCGTGGTTAGTTACTAATACTGAAAACGCGGGCTTTTTTAGTAAGAGGTTGTACGGAAAATGAATAAATTCTTATTATATAGTGACTAACTGTGGATTCTTAATGTAATGAAAATACTTTTATTCTATTTCTACATAATAAACGCAACCGATAAAGTGTATCATATTACATTCATATAAAACAAATCAATATATGCACTGCTATTTCTATTTTTAACGCAGTAAAACATAGTGTAGTTGAGCTAATACTGTGAAACAAAAAAATCGTCGGTCTTTCATAAGGCATATATATTAATTTCACTGACAATAGTATTCTCGACTTTTTTTCAAATAAGGCGACCATCTAAGTCGTCGGGAGTAACAACGCAACTGTAATTGACTTCAGATAAACGCGCTGTTCTGTATGAAGTTACTAATAAACGCCCACGGGGGCAGTGACCACTTACCATGAAGTAGTCTGCACGGTCGTTTACTTCGTCAAAAAATTACAAACTGGGCTCTAAAATGCCCTATAGTTTCCTTAAACCCGGTTATTTAATTGAGATTCGAGTAAAGAGTTAAAACTGGTTAAATTCCTTGGCAGTATTCTCACGAAATTCCTGTAAATGCCAATGGAATCAAATCCTAAAACCAGTTATACGGTCTGTAAAATCCATTTCAGTCCAGCTCCCAGCTCATTGTCGATTCCCACCACGGCAGATCCTTCTCACGGTCTGACAAATGCAGGGCTAATTCCACCACGGACATCTGTCATTTCGCCCAGTTTCCGAGATTTGCATAATTTTATCGCGACATGTCTCGACTTGTTCGAACAATCCCCAAATTGAGTGTGATGTGAGCGCACGCCGGATGAATTTTTATATCCGCCCCGAATTTCGGATCATGATTATGCGGTTATAGAATATTATGCGGATGAATTTATTACGTCTCTTTAAACCCTCTTGAGTATTCATTTTACGTTTTTACTTTTACACCCTTTTATGTTTTGTGATTGTGCGCGTAAGAATGCTTGACAAAATTGCTTAGATTCAAATGTTTCTGGTAACGAAAGGGATTAAAGTGTTTTAAAACATTTTATGGGAATAAATCATTACTTTTAACAAATTTCACTCGTAAATGGTGACTACGTTATACACGTATTTATATTTAACTCTATTAGTTTGGAATTTTATCGAAAGTCAGCACAGAAACGTTACGGTTAAAGACGAATTTGAAACACCTTGTATTATTGTCTCTGCTCTGTCGATCTGTTTACCCTACTTTTATTTATTTTATTTATTAATAAATGATGGTAAGCACATGGTGCCGCACATGGACACGTGTGACCAATCCCAGATAATATAATAATCCTATTTGTTGATAATAACAGCTGTGTTGTATCAAAAATTGTACATTCTTTACCAAATTCTTCAAATCAACTCAATCAATCAAGAACTAAGCAACACAAAACTATTTTAGGCAGATAAAATGGAGATGGTTGTGCCATCCCAATCGAAAAATAAAATGTCCTACAACTTTTAAAGCAATGCTTAATGTTACTGCTTTAACGTTTAGTTACTTACTTACTGCGATGGTGCAACGACCCAAAATGAGTCTCAGCCTCCGATACTGAGAGACACCACTTCGGCCTGTCATGCTCCATCTCCAGCAAGTTATCTGCCTGAAGCTCGCGCAGGTCCGTCATGACTTCATCTTTCCAGCGATACCTGGGACGGCCGACTGGGCGTCTACCACTCGGCCGTCCCATGTATGCGCGTTTACCGTCCGACCTTCCTCCATTCTTTCAAGATGTCCGAACCAACGGAGTCTATGAGCCTTTACTATTCCGATGATGTTTGGTTCGGCTATCTCTTCTAGCTAAGCTAGGCTAGGTCTTCAATTTCTAGATTTTTTCTTTGCCTCGCTTTTAACGTTTACTATAATTAATTTATATATCACTCTAAACTAGCCGTACTGTTATAAAAGAGGCCACTATCAAGTCTTTTCCCAATTTTAAATAAACAGTCTTGTCTGAAGTCCATTAAAATTTAGTAGCCACCCCTAAGGACTGAGCTGAAGCAATTTATACAATTAAATCTTCATAATAAATTTATACCACAAAAAGTGGCCGGAGATAAATCAAGTTACAGCTCACTAACTGGGGAACTAGATCGACCGGGTAATGCGATAACTTCTCTGTAACCGGATTTAGCTGGATCTATCCGGATATATCCGGCATACCTGCTATAGTAACGGTCTCACAACGATTCAGCATTCGTGCTCACTTTGTGTATTGTAAAGGCATTGTCCTATAATGCCTTTGTCTGCTTAAAGTAATGCGATAACCGCCTTGTAACCGGTTTTATCCGGATCGTACCAGTAATGCCCGGTAGGTGCGATAACGCTGCGGCACTGTTGCGTATTGTAATGTTTCCTTAAAAGCATTTCCTTGTTCCTTAGCGACTCAAATTCAAAACTATAACTATATTTTAAAGTTATGTGCCTAAATACTGTTAAGTTTTCGTCTGTTCCTACGAAATAAAGAGGGATTTAGGCCTGTTCAAATAGATTCAGTTTGGTGGTCACCCAAAGTACTTATTATATATGCCCTTAACTTAACATACAGTTTTTTTTTTTTAATTGAACTAAAGTACCATTGAAATTTCTCTGAAAAAGGGCAGCTCGAAATAACGCTACATATTTTTTATTTATTTTTTCCGTTGCCACTACTAACGGCTATATCAGCCTGAAAAATAATGGGGTAGCCCATATACGTTATATAGCCTTAATAGTTGTGGTTGATACGATTCCAATCAATCAAGTGACGAAGAAATTAATAGCCTTTCTAAAGTGTATTTAACATGTTTTTAGCAAATTATCCACTCCAACATTCTAACATCTAAAACATTAATATTAATAAACCAGCGTAAAAGATCGGTCAAGTTCTTCTCATACTGAGAGGATAATAACGACCAGCGCTGGGACTGATTTGTTTACTCCTCAATGACAGTACGGCTAGCTCGACCGATCCGTAACCGGATTTAACCAGCTCCGTCCGGATACCCGGGTACACCTGCGCCAAAGTGGGCCACTAAGGCGGAGCGACATAATGCACTGCTGTAAAGGCTTTGTCCTTTGAAGGCTTTGTGAGTTAAAGTAGTAAGTTGCTAAGCTGTTAGCAGTAGACTTATAACTATGATGCATATTATTTATTGTGAAACGAGTAGTGTAGCAAAGATTAAATTTATTTGAAGTTGAACACATGTACGGCAGTGGGGAATTGACATCCGGAGGACTGCATGCTTGTTTACCACTTCTTTTATAAATAATGAAATCCAGGGTTATTTAAAGGCGACAGTTGGAGCTTGTCGGATAATTTCATATTTGCTTGTTACCTTTTCTTTTTTTTCTGTTCTCGAGGGGAAGACCTTCAAAAGGTTCCCGACGCCGTGGGAGTGTCGCCTGGTTATGTGGGATTTTTCCACGCTAAAGCCAGTGGCCGTCCTCGGCGCTAAAAAGGACTCCGGGATCTCCAACGGAACCCAACCGGAATCCTCCGCGCGCGATGCCCCTTTCGGGCTCTTCCCCGGTGTGCATTTGCGCTCACCGTGTCTCCTGGTGTTTACTACAACATGCGACCACACATACTGCCGTCCTTCCTGTTTTCCCTCTTCTTTTTATTTGCTTGTTACCTATTCCTATTATATAAAAAGTCCTCTTTCTTCTAAAGGCATCGACATAGTTTTATTTCGTATGTATTATGCACAAATCGCCTATCTGATACACAATTTTATTTGAGACGCCGACTCTATATTTCTTTAATCTCAGGTTACGACAATATTAATGGAGATTTATTACAAAGCGTTTTCATAAAACTCCAAAGCTATTCTTAGCATTTAGAGCAAATAAAGCGCTTACAGCGTTAACTCCGGACAATAAAACATAAACTGGTACAGTTTGAGTTGCAAACAGTTATTAGTTTTCAGCGCTGTTTGCTTAGCGATTTAAGTGGAACAAACGGACCAACGTTTTTTCTTACTTGCAACCGCTCAAGCTGTGAATAATTACTAAGTTTCATCTAACTGTTCAGAATGAATGCTACGAGTGAAATGAACTTCTGTTTAGCGTAAGTTTTACTAAAGAGGTTCCATAAATACTTGTTTTAATATTAAACTTCTACGTGAACTGTCGGTCGTTTTTATATTATGGTAGCAAGTAAGCATGCAGTCCATCGGATGGATGGATGGATGGTGGTCACGGCCGTCAACTCAACGTCAACGCCGTCAACGTCTCTTACCAATTTAATATAGAACAATCAAAGATGTTTTGCTACTCCCTAGGACTGAGATGGTTCGTCCCTGTATTTCCGGGATCAAAATAGGCGACTAAAAGGGGAGTTCCGGGGTTGCGGGCGGCTATAGTCGAACCGTCCAGCCAGGCCCTCTCGGGAAGGACAGCGGTAGAACCAGTGTACTTCGACCGGGGAGGTACCTCCGCCACACCTATTTCTAACGTGAAGCATTCCTTGTGTTTCGATGGAAGGGTGTGGTTGCCGACACACTTTTATATGAGGCGAACCCTAGTCCTCGGAAGTAGCAACGCATCTGTGATTGACTTATGTTCTGTATAAAGTTGCTTACACATGTCTATGGGTGGCGGTGACCACTTACCTTTTGAAGGTTTCCTCCCCGTCACAAAAACGAAAAAAAAGGTTGTTAGGGGCCGAAGTCTCTAAATTTTGCAAACTGCAGTTCAGTTTTGTCAACAAACTGCAGTTCGATTTATTGACCTTTTTTTGCAAAGCACTGCAATTCAGTATTCGCAAAACATTTTCAAAATTTATGCGAACGCGAATTCAAACATGCATATATTCGCGAATGCAAATGCAGATATTCTTTACATCACTATTATCCTCGTCAAGCCATTATTGTCCCACTGCTGGGCACGGGTCTTCTCTCAGAATGAGAGAGGTTAGGCCACAGTACACCGCGCTGGCCAAGTGCGAATTGGTGGACTTCACACACCTCCGAGAACTTTTTTTAAAGAACTCTCGGGTGTATAGGTTTCCTCACGATGCGATGTTTTCCTTCCGAAAAGTCTTGATAATTAATTTCTAATACGCACGTGAATCAATGCGTGCCTGGGTTTGAACCTTGGACCTCCCTATCGAGAGGGCAAGTTTCAACCATTAGGCTATCACTGCTTATTACTATAATCCTCATCCGCATAATTAGGTAGCCGGTGTCTGCGTTATTAACGAGGTGGCTCGATTCATCTCGCTGTCGGAACGGTCCTTGGAAAGATTTATTATGTAATGTTTACCTGCCTCACCTACCTGCCCACTTTTATCCCGATATTAACCAAAGGTTAAGCTATGCATAGACTAGCGACTTTTTTGTAATGATTTTGAATTTAATATTTAGACAAATAGTACATCTTATACATAATATACTTAGATTTAGTTTTAATGAAATAAATCGAATTAATTTTATCTAATATATAAAATTCTCGTGTCACAGTTTTTGTTGCCATACTCCTCCGAAACGGCTTGACCGATTTTTACCAAATTTTATATGCTTATTCAGTAGGTCTGAGAATCGGCAAACATCTATTTTTCATACCCATTAAGGGTTGTCCACCCTTAACATTTTTTTTATTTTTTATATGGCCAAACAACGTACCATGGACACACACAATATGAATACACAAACACCCAGACCCAGAACATGAATCTAAACTCATCATTCAGATACCTGTCTGGCCGGGAATAGAACCCGGGACTCATTGCGCGTCAGGCCGGTATGGTAACCGCCATGCGGATAGTCCTATATAATAGTAAGAAATTATATTTTTATCAAACGTCGTATCACTTCGAAAGATTCTGCGCATTAGGCATAAACTTTCTCAAATACTCCTTCTACGCTAACTAATCTATGTGGGGGCGCAGGTGTTGTATGGTATTGATAGCGAGGACTTAAGTCTCCAGGCTTAGTTGTGCGGTGTATTTACAGTTCACGCTTAAATGTGTTGGGGTGTGGTTAGTACCTGTTTGAATAATTAGAAAATGCATCTCCTATACGTATAAAAGGAAGATAAAATGTAGTATATCACTGAGTTCGCCGGCTCAACTGGTTATCAATGAATAAGAACGAGTACATACCTACATATTTATGAAATAGGCGATCACGAAACGAAAATAGAGCAATATCTATTGTGCTTTGCGTTGTTGACTGCAATGAATAGAGCAGTCACATTTGGAAAAATATTGAAATCTATTTAAAATAGTATAATACTTACATATTCTTATATTTATTATTACTTTAACTCCATATCCAAAGGTTGCCTGGAAGAAATCGCTGTTTAGCGATAAGGCCGCCTTTTGTATCGTTCTTTTAATTTGTAACTTCTTTGCTATGTATATTTTGTGGGTACAATAAAGAATATTATTATTATTAATAATATTTGTAAAAGATGTGGTTGTTTGCGTAAAAACTCGTGGTAAGAAAAATTCAATAATCTAAGCTATTTAGCTATTAATTTTTAATCAAATGGTGGTTTAATACATTAACCTCAACAAAACATGTTTTGCTAGATAAGCCAAAAAACTGTATTCAATGTGGGCAGCATGACTTCAGAAGTACATTAAGACATTAGTAATATATATATTTTTTTATACTTTAACCTAACGATAAGGCAGACGGGCTACCTGATGGAAAGAAGTCACCATCGCCTATGGACATTCGCATGAGTCTTTGGTCAAAAGGGACCGCTCGGAAAATGGACCGGGACGGCAATAGCGTCTTTGAATGGGTCGATTGGGACCAAAAATTCAAGATAAAATTATATAGTCGGCAGAAAAATCTGCATGCTGTCTGTGTATGAGATATTTTTACTCTATATATTAAGGTAAGCTTCTATTTGATAATAAAAGGGCATTTAAATACAGTAATATATATATATATATATATATATATATATATATATATATATATATATATATATATATATATATATATATATATATATATATATATATATATATTATTTTTAAATAATTATACGTTAAGTAATACAAATGCAAAATCTATTTATTTAGAATTTAGGTTTGTTGGTAGGTAAATTGTTGTTTATAAATATGATTCATTGTTATTAGGCATAAGAAACTTTATTTTATGATTATCAAGAATAAACTCCTTTTATTTTAAATTATTTAGTTGTGTTAGATTTAGACTACTTACCTGTGATTTCTGCAATAGTTGTTTAAGAATATGATATAGGGGCACGGCAGTGCTCCCGCCAAGTTAAGCAAAAACGCGGCACAACCGTACCATACTTTTCTCGAAGCAATTTTTAATATTGACCATGTCAATATTAAAAATCTCAATGTTTTAAATAAATAGTTTGACTTGGCAAAGTCATAGAGCTCCAAATACAATACATCAGGAGGAAGCTCATTGCACAACTTGCACGGCCGTGGCAAAACCGAGCGTGCAAACCGAACCCTGGTGGACCGCCACGTCCAGTTTTTTTTTTGTTAAAAAGAGGTAGGTTGTTTCATCGGTTAAATTTATTTATCTGTGTCTGACTTGATCGTTGTACCAGTTAAACTGATTTTGATATTTGTTAAGATAAATAAACTTACACAATATTTAGTGTTTACTCCGATAATATTACCACTTAGAACCATTAAAAATCTTTAAAGTGTATTTTACTATATAACTGCACAACTGGGTGGTACCCGCTGCACTGGATCTTAATAACGGTGTCAATATCGTTAATATTGAAGACCAATCCACCAAATCACACATTGAATACAAGCAATCAGTTTAACTAACAGCTTAGTATTCATAGGTAGCTCTAATTAGGGCTCTATAATTCATGATCTATGGTAATGCTCGGAGATAGGTATGGCTAGGCAGGACTTTATGCAGATAGGAGTTACTAGATTGCCTGTTTACCAAACACCTAATAATTGAAAATGCTAATCAAAATAGCTTACTAAAAGGTTAATTCAACGTTCTCTTTTTTAACCCGAGTGGGTGGTAGTATCCATCCATCCATCAGCCTTTGAAAGTTCTCTGCTGTGGACATAAGCCTCCCCTAATTCCACTTCGATCGGTCTTCTTTCTACTTGAGTGATAGTGTAAGAAAAAAAATGTAACTGACAATTTGTAAGTGCCCCCGTAGGCCTATACAAAATAAAGACATTTCATTTCAGTTCATTTCATAAATATGAACGGGGTACTTACTTCCTGAGTTATCTATGTAGATTTAATGTGGAAACGCTAACCTTACTTTGAGAGTACGCTAAGTACATCAGTGAACTTATGGGAATTGCAAGTTTCTAAACCTCTTATTTCTTAATACTCTCTCATATTATACTAAGCTGTTTTCATTTAATGTATACATAAAACGACAATATATCATCTTCACCAGACAGCATTGGGTGTAGTCGGGGAGTAGAATACGGTTACGGTATCTCCTGCCTATCGTAAGAGGCGACTAAAAGGGGGCCTCTGGGATTGTGGTTGTGAGTTCGAACCGTCCAACAAGCAAACCCGGCGTCCCCTACAAGCTGTAAGGAAGGCTACCAAGGAGGTTTTAGTGGGTAAAAATCCCACATGACCTGGAATCTCTCCAAAAGCTTCGGTGTACCTTATGAAGGTTTCCTCCCCGTCACAAAAAAGGCAACTTCGTTTAGAAAAGGGGTTGTTTCTGAAAGATGGTCGCATTATATGAATCTAAACCGGCAACCATATTATTCCACCGAAATGCAAGAACTGATTTAAGTAATTTAAATCCAAATCAAAAAAGCTTTATGTCCATAGTCTCAAATGGATTCATCATATGAATGGATGTACGAAACTGTATTTTTATACAGGATATCTGACCCTGAAACCTCTTTTTTTTTGTTTTCGAGGGGGAAACCTTCATAAGGTACCCGACGCCGTGGGAGCGACGCAGGGTTTTGTGGGATTTTTACCGCACTAAAACCCCCCCGGTGGCCGTCGTCGGTGCTGAAAAGGAGGACTCCGGGATCTCGAAATGACTTCAACCGGAATCCTCCGAGCGCGCTGCCCCATCGGGCTCCTCCCAGATGGGCGGCTGGGCCCACCGCTCCGTCTAGTCTTTACGACGGTATGCGACCACACATACCGCCGTCCTTCCCGGGATTGCCTGACCAAACGGTTCGAGCTCCCACTCTAGCCGTCTGCAACCCCGGAAGCCCCTTTTAGTCGCCTCTTACGACAGGCAGGGGATGCCGTAGCCCTATTCTGACTCCGACGCTACAGGGACGTCGACCCTGAAACCTAACAACATTACTTCTATACAGTACTACTACTACTATACAGTACTACTTGTTAACTTTTTTATAGCAAATTGAATATTAAGTCTCACATAGACACAAAAGTAACGAAAGCGGTTGAAATGTTTGGATTTTTAAGAATTAATACAAAAGGTTTTACGTCTTCTAAAACCAAAATCATCTTATATAACTCCCTTGTTCGCAGCCAACTAGAGTTGGCGTCAGTGATTTGGAGCCCCCAATATGTTATTATCTGTATATGTCCTCACAGCTGGGTTGCCAACTCTCAAAAATGTATTCCCCTAAAGTCTTCATTAAAAAGGTCTTCGGGTGTAGTGCATGACGTTTAATTCCTTTTTTTTTCGTCGTGTGAGACATTGATTATATAGACTGGCGGGGAGATTTCCCATTAAAAACACCTTTATGTTGAAGTTATAAAAACCCCTGAAAATACTCCTAAAAATTTTACACCCCTAAAAATCCCCATCCTACTTGAAAATCCCCTAAATTTCGGGGAAAACCCCTAAGTTGGCAACTCTGCCTCACAGCGAATTGAGAGCATACAACGAGCATTTACTAGGCATTTGGCATTTCATTCCTCTGGTATTTATCATCGTTCAACTTATGATTTTCGGCTGAAACACATCAAAATGATGTCACTCAAAAACCGTCGCAAATTGCTAAATAATTTCTCAAGAAACTCATTTCTGTTTGTTTAGATTGTCACCACTTACTTCAGGAAATAAAGATAAATGACACCTCATCATTATCCAGTTGGTGTGATAAATATCTGAAGGTGGTAGAACCAGTGTAGTTCGACCGGGAAGTACCACCGCCACACCTATTTCTAGCGTGAAGCGTTTCTTGCGTTTCGATAGAAGGGTGTGGTTGCCGGCACACTTTTACATGAGGCGACCATCATAGTCCTCGGGAGTAGCAACGCATATGTGTTTGACTTCAGATAGAACCGATGTTCTGTATGAAGTTGATTACAGATGTCCATGTGCGGCAGTGACCACTTAACATTAGGTGGACTGCATGCTCGTTTGCTACTTCAGTCAAAAAAAAAACAAACAAGAAATGTAAATTTCCAGTAATTTTCCACAACAAAAAAATGTAAACAAGGCGAAATGTGAGCTATAACAAACACGCCAAAAAACGGTACTAGGCTTTGAATATTTCAACCCTGTTATAACAGGTATGTTTTGAATATAAATGGTGATTATTTAGGCTTTGTTTGCTATAAGTGTTACCGAAATGATTATTTTGATTCTAGATATACGTGAATTAGTTTTAGTGGGTCCGTTGGTATACTACTTGGGTCTATTGGACAACCCGCATGGCGTTCAGGTTATTAGTGAACACGCGTGGGTTTTGGGTTCGATTCCCAGCCAGACAGATATTTAAAAACTTTAAACACTTTCACACTCATAGCCCCACAGTCAAATTTTCACCTGTGTCGTAGGTGCCTTGGACACACACAAAGAAGAATACATAAACACTCAGATCCAGAACAGGACTCTAAACTCATCTAGTGTGGGATTATGAGTGTAGAAAGCGTGTTTTCAATCAAATAGTCCGTGTACTTTTTAAGGCCTTTTTTTAATTCAGCTTAATTAAAAATTGCTTGGTGCTCAGAGTAACAGTGCATCAATCCAAGACTGTTTTGACCTATTTGGGGTGGAAACATATATTTAGGCGGTCAGTATTTCCGCTATTCGACAGAAGATGATGGTATATATCATACTAATATTATAAAGGCGAAAGTTTGTGAGTGTGTATGTTTGTTACTTATTCTGAGGCTGATACTCTGGATATAGACTACTTTTTACTGTGAGAAAATATCTTATTCCCACAGGACAATCGATTTTTGTTAACGCGGGGAATAGCGGGGATTAGTGATAATAGTAAAATTATTCTTGACAAAATTTAAAATTTCCTATTTTCCGCTAATATAAATCTCCAAAATACACTTTCTACATTCATAGCCCCACACTAGGATTTTCTCCTGTGTCGTGGGTACCACGGACACACACAAGACTAATACATAAACACCCAGACCCAGAACATGAATCTAAACTCATCATTCAGATACCTGTCTGGCCGGGAATCGAACCCGGGACCCATTGCGCGTCAGACCGGTATGGTAACCGCTCTGCCGCGCGGGTTGTCAAACGAAAATAGAATTTCGTTGATTAATGCTGTAATATTTTT
The DNA here is from genome assembly GCA_949699795.1 of Spicauda simplicius. NCBI lineage: Eukaryota > Metazoa > Arthropoda > Insecta > Lepidoptera > Hesperiidae > Spicauda > Spicauda simplicius. The sequence continues at coordinate 17,793,441 of OX453074.1, read as the reverse complement.
TCCCTTTGGTGTATAATTTTACAGTATTAATCGACGAAAAAGAGCAGTGATAGCCTTAGCTGAAGCTTAGCCGTTTAACTAGGGGTTTGAGGTCGGAATCCCAGGCGCGAATCACTGCATTTGCTAAAATGATGTTCGTGTGTAATGGTTAATTCATTATCATTATTTTACGGTGAAGGAAAACATTTTGAGGAAACCTTAACTCCTGAGAGTTTTACATAAAAAAAACCCGAAGGTGTGTGAAGTCCATCAATTTGTACTTGACCAGCGTGGTGGTGCTTCGGGAGTCGAAAGTTTCACCACCCTTAGCACAAATACTAAAACGTTTCACATCAGATTTGAATGCGTTCCATAAAATAGCTAGGTTAGTAGTAGTATAGCTAGGTTAGTAGTTAATAGTTTGGTAGCTTAAGGTAAGATACTGGAGCTAACTTTCATTACCATGTAAAAAAACATGATTGTAACTATATAAAAAAATGGATATTAATAAGAAAAAAGACAAACCCGCTGAGTTTCTTGCGGGATCTTCTCAGCTGAGGTCGTATTACGATCTGGTGGTAGTGTAAGAAAAAAAATGTAACTGACAATTTGAAAGTGCCCCCGTAGGCCTATACAAAATAAAGACAGCTACTTTATCTATGCGTCGATTTTGACAAACGCATAGCGTTGGATTTCGCTTAAGTATTGTCTATGAAATAATTTGAATCACCCTATGCGTTAGCGAACACTATGATGCCTCATAGTGTTGTTTGTGAATACGGGTGTAAGAGTACTTTTAATCGGATATAAGATACCGTAAAAGAGCAACATAGTAAAATCCGCAGCGTCGCGGCAATATTATAAGTCCATATTATAGGGCTGTTGGTTTGCCGATAGCGCGCGCAAACAACATCAATATACCGTTGTCGGGACTAGGGATGTGCTGGGATATATCGATATTTTATGAAAAATATAAATTGTAAACTAAGATATCGTCAACCCATTCATGTCCCACAGCTGGGCATGTGTCTTCGCTTGGAATTAGAGAGTTTTAGGCCATAGTCCACCGGGCTGTCCAAGTACGAATTGCGAATAAAGTAACATAATTACAAATAAATTGTAAAAAAAATATAAATTGTATTTTTGATACAAACTATAAGTAAGTTTTATTCCCTAACAGCTTTTCAAATCCTCGTCTTTGTGATGTGATCTTTTTTAAAGGGTCATAAGCAAATCTCGTTCAAAATTATATGTTTCTAAAACCTTAACTTTGACCTTTAGTTTCTTTAAAATCTATTTGAATATTTGTATTAACGCTTTTGCTTTTTACACCCTAACCCCAGATAAGGATTTTTCATGTTACGTAGATGCTATAGACAAAAAATATACACCAGACCAAAATTGAACCCTTTTATCATTTAGATAACTGCCTGGTTGGAGATTGAGCCCAAAACATAGTGCCTTATAGGTTGGTATAATGCCTGGTCGATAAAATACATTATTGTACCGTTACGTCATTGTTATAGACTATATACTGTATTCACTTACAGATGTAATCAACCTAAACCAACATTAGCCAAAATGGAAAACGAAAATTTGCATCCTAACTCGCACGGCTATCGATACCGTAATGATTCCTGTGTGAATATCGATAACGTGTACAAACAACATTAATTATGTGATGCCGCTACCTGTCACCGGGATGGCATACTATTATTGAAAATCGACATCATGGACCTGTGATATCTTCGAAATCTTGAAATTTACATTTTAATAAGACAACCTTCATCAGGATTTTAAAGAAAGTATAAAATGATACAGAGAGTTCCGAAACGTTACTTTTTAATTATTAATTCAATCTTTAATTTAAAAATGTAAGGGGTATGGTCCGATATCGGATGTAACATCACCACAATTATACCTACCGTGAAGCAGTTTTTGTGTTTCTCACCACACATATAAGGCGGCCATCTTAGTCCTCGGGAGTACCAACGCATCTTCGACTGACTTCAGACAGGACCCCTGTTCTATATAATGTTGCTTACAGATACAGACCTGTAAGCAACATTATATAGAACAGGGGTTCTGTACGCGATTAATACCTTTAGATGGACAGCACGGTGGTTTGCTACTTCTGTATTAAAAAAGGGCAAAATGCATTCCATTGCCAGTGTTACAATAAGCGTTGTCGCTACTGCTACTTGATTATATCTATCGATATGTGATTATCAAGGACCATCCCTATCTTTAGATACTGTGCATACCAGGAGCCCATACGATACACTGTACACAAGCCTTAGGGCTCTGTTGCTTAGATACGGATAAAGAGAATAAAACAAAATGTTTAGTTCCCTTTCTTTTATCTATTGTGGTGGTGGTTATCTCGGTTTGTATATGCTTTTTATTTTCTCTCTAGATTTACGCTTTACGCTTTCTACACTCATAGCCCCACAGTAGAATTTTCTCCTGTGTCGTGGGTGCCATGGACACACACAAAGACGAATACACAAACACCCAGACCCAGAACAAGAATCTAAACTCATCATTCAGATACCTGTCTGGCCGGGAATCAAACCCGGGACCCACTGCATGTCAGACCGAAATTTAAATAATTCGTTTGTATAAAGCCTTCTTTTATTAAATTGACCATCCATCAGTTCTTCGAAGGTCATTTAGATATAAGCCACCTCTAATTTGCGCCACTTCCATCGGTCCTGAGCCATCTGAATCCAGCGGTTACCCGCCTTCTTCTTCAGTCTTCTTCAGCCTTCTTCAGTTAGATTTTTCCTCCTTTGCCCTGACGTTGTCTCTATTCGAGGACTCTTCTACCACAGATGTCAATAGGTGGCAGTCATTACTTACTTAGACGGACTGGATTCTCTTTAGATACTTCATAAGATACGAAATAGTACATCAATAGTTGTAGGTTTATTCCTGACTTAAATGTAAATTGTGAATTTAGATGTCTTTTGTGGGGTTTTGGGGTATTTATATAAGTGCAAGTCAAAGAAAAGAAAACGAACCAGATTATTAGGTATGTATGCAGTAAGAAAAAATAATATAATGGCGATGCAAAAATGTACTGATATGTTTGAAAAACGGGTCAAAAACTTGGCATCACTGCAAAAATACCTTCGGTAAATTTTGTTGAACTACTGCAACTACAAAAAAATCAATACCAAGCCAATAAAACTTGCAAAAAATACAGAAAAGAGGCGTCCCCTATCCACAACAATGCATAAATTAAACAAACGGATAGGTGGAATGAGCACAATGGCGATATTAATTAAAAATACAATCGAAACCGTCACAGCGGTGGTGATTGTGGGTGGCCACGCGTGGCGAATTATGCAGGACTACGACCTGATTGAAAGGGTGTCTGAAAATATTCGATACTCAATAATCAACCTAAAAGTGGAATAAAAAAGAAATAACATAAAACGTTAAATACATTTTATAATTCAGATCGATTCGTGATGTATACTGTAAGTAATTACCCTTTTTCGAGAAAAGATCGGTTGTCACTAATTGTGTAAACAGAATTGTAACACAAATATACACTTGCATAAAACTGTATTTAACATGTTAGTATGCACCCTTGCCAAAATCCACAAACATTCGTTTTATTTTTAGTACAAAAGTAAATATCTTATTACCCACAAAACTAAATAATTATGCAATTACATTTAAAACATTTCATCATGTCATTGAAAATCGTTAGAAAAAATAGATATCACTTATTCGTTAATTGCAACAGATATAGGTGGTCAACAGAGATCACTTAACACGAAATAAAACTGTCTTATCGTGCAGTAACGCGGCCTAAGTCATCATATCATTCTGATATTATAAAGGCGAAAGTTTGTGAGTGTGTATTTTTGTTACTTCTTCACGTGTAAACGGCTGGACTGATTTTCTTGAAATTTGATAGCAAGTTAGCTGATAGACTATATGTTAATCCAGAGATTAACATATAGTCTACTTTGTACTGTGGGAAAATATATTTTTCCCACGGGACAATCAATGGTTTTGTTAGCGTGGGCGAAGCTGCGGGTATCGTCTAGTTTCTTCATAATTGTTTATAAAAATATATTTTCACTAAAACACCTCTGAACGTCATTCTAATGCCTGAACTGACAGCATTACCATTACCAATTCCAAAAAGCTCAAATAAACCTCGTCCCACAATTTTTCGGGAACGTGTGGCGCCAGAGTCAAACCTGCGAAACGGTACATGGAAAATCACTTCGTCGCGAATGTTCCGCAAATTCGCGATCGTTCAGGAATATCTGATATCCGAGGCTATAAATGTAGAATAACTTTTTTTGGTTCAACCCAGTCTTTGGCGCTTTAACGATTTTGACACACACGCTTTACACGTTTTCTACACGCTATGAGTGTTCGGTGGTTGGTCACAGATGGGATTCGACCAGGTTGACTGATGACCTGAATATGACGACGGTTGATCGCTAGATTTAGTTGATTCAGCTGTCTTGAGGTGTGAGAGTGGCGTACGGTACTGGATGACCACCGATAAAGCCTCCGATAAAGATGAACACGCTCACGCTTTCTATACTCATAGCCCCACAGTAGGATTTTCTCCTGTGTCAACGGCACCATGGACAGACACACAAGACGAATACACAAATACCCAGACCTAGAACATGAACCTAAACTCATCATTCAGATACCTGTCTGGCCAGGAATCAAACCCGGGACCCATTGCGCGTCAGATCGGTATGGTAACCGCTGCGCCACACGGGTCGTTATTTAGCAAGGTTACACACACAGTTAGTAAGGTAGTTTGTTTGACCACCGCCAAGTCATGTGTGAAGCAGATCTTGCGTGGTACTTCGTGAAAGGATGTGGTTGCTGGTTTTTTGGTATGACGCGAAAATTATAGTCCTCTAAAGTAACAACGCATCTGTGATTGACCTCAGATAGAATTCTTGTTCAGTATGAAGCTTACATACGTCAATGGTCGGCAGTGACCACTGAAATTTAGGTGGACTGGATGCTCGATGGTTCAATCCTATCAATAAAGTTCTACGAGGATTTTAGTGATATGAGTAGTATGGATACACACATGCATTTTGTCCCTTAGTTGACTTTTATAAGAAGAGAGAGAAAGAGAGAGAGGGAGCGAGAGTGGTCAAGGGGTCTATATTATTTACTAGCACTTCGCTTGACTTGTCATTATTGTCAAAAACTCGGATACATCCATATATTATGTAATTATACCAATATTTTATACGCCGTATCACGCGAATTTTATTCTTAATTTTGCTTTTTGTTCTAATAAACTTTATAAATAAATGTGCACCGCGGTTTCTATTGCGTTTTAAAAAGGTTACATAATTTAAAACTGTAATAACGTATTATGGATTTAATGAAATACTCAATAGTAAATTAAAATAAGTTATTATAGCAAAGGTAGACAACTCTAAAAACTATATCAACTGTCTGTCTCCATGCAGAGGCGTACAGTTATCATCTTTAAAAACAACAGCTGTCGGGCTAGATGCACAAAACCGTACTTTATCTTCCAAGATGAATTTGAACCCAGTTATTCGAAGATCAAACACTAAAGTTATCTTCTCTAGCAAAATCAAGTAAAAAATAACACTGTATTTCATACCGACCAAGAACGTTTTAAATAAAACAGCTTGAATGAAGTATTTCCTGAATATTTCGCATTTTCATCGTAAGACGCAATCTTGCTATCCCGCTAGCTAGCAGAATTATTGTTACCCTGACCCGCTGTGCATAATATCTGCTTCAAAAGGACGGAAATACTACATTTAGTTTTTATACAAATTGTTCTCGCTTGCTTAGTTCTACAGCTGACTGCTCATTTCCAGTCGTTTTCAAAAATGCCAAGAGAATTAATCCTAGTTTTTTGGCTTAGAACTCGTAAATGAATATTAAAGTTTGTTCGTCACTGATTTCGAAATAAGAAGCTCTTTAAACATGTTCATAAGTTTTTTATAATACGATTAAAATAGCAACTGAACATTTAGTCTATCTAGTTGTAAATGGTCTCTCCAACCACTTTTATATGGAACAGATGTTCCATTTAGAGTCTCTTATGATAGTCGCCTCATTGTAAGTGAGCGCGCAAGCATTTTTTGCTCCCGAACGCAAGAACTGATTCGCGCTGGAAGTATGTAGATGTGGCGGTGGTACCCCGGTCTAACTCCTTCTAATTATATTATTTGCATTGTACCGACAAAAATATATAACTTAGTTGCACGGAAGCGACCTCGACTCGGCAGTGGGTCATATATGGACTTCAGTGATGAATACTATCAAAGATATTAATTTTAATTAATGTCACTTTTCGGGAAACTAATACACACTCAATCCGTTAGGATCGAAAATTATCTAAGCTCTTAAGAATTAGCAGTTGGACGTTAATTGGTTGATCATGATAAGACAAAACGTTAGATGCTTCATCAATCCATTTACCGTAATTTACGCATTTCATTTCATAACTCGCTTAAGACATTGCAAAGTTCCAAACAAATAAATATCCCAAGTGTATCAAAATATTGATCGCCAAATTAATGTTTGTCCGGCGAACTTTGTTTGTAAATTGGAAAGTTATAATCTGTAGACATTAAACAAGAATCTGGCACTCGCAGCCAAGTGTTTATAATAAGATTTAATTAAAAAGTTGTCTCACAAGAGTAACACCGCAGTGTAATCTCCCTAAGATTTAAACTCTTTACTTAACATTTTCGAAGTAACAACTTCCAAATTTTCAACTGTTTGTTCAAGTTTTGGAACTTATTATTTCCTTTCTTGTGCGCAGTTTGATGGAGGAACGGTTATTTTGGGTGCTGCTATTTTGTTACTTCCATATTATATAAAAACTATATGTTACAACAAAAAGTGTTAAAATGTGCGATAGGTATCGTACTTTGCTCCCCGGGTAGGACGATGGCATGTGTAGTCGCATGCCGTCGTAAACACCAGGAGATACGGTGACCTCAAATGCTCACAGGGGAAGAGCCCGAAAGGGGCGTCGCGCTCGGAAGACTCCGGTTGTATTCCGTTGGAGTTCCTGGAGTTCTCCTCGCAGCGCTGAGGACAGCTACCGGGGGGTTTTAGTGAGGTAAAAATCCCACATGACCCGGCATTGCTCCCACGGGGTCGGGTACCTTTTGAAGGTTTCCCCCTCGTAAACAAAAAAAAAGGTATCGTACTTAGCTGAGCTTTAAACTTGTAACTACTTAAAACAATTTACACTGTAAATACGGACTTGAAAAGTTTTACTACATTTCTGAGTTATAATGTAGAATTCAGAGAAACGGTGAATCTCTGAAATAATTTCCAAGAATGATTGAATGATATAATCAGAGTAACTTGCATTTCAACTATTTAAACTCTATGTTTTAGAAGTCAAAATTTAAATTTAAAACATGATTTCTAAATACAATTAGTTTTATGATTAACAAAAGTCTAAGGGATACATACATCTTGAAATTATTTTTGATGTAAAATAGTTTAAAAGAAATTTACAACATTTCTTAAATTTATAACTTTGAATCTACTAAAGCTGAGAATTTCCAAGCAAGTGTAAGTAGTTTAAATACAATTTTAAACACAGAAATTCCGGAGCTAAGAATTTCATAAGCGCTTACAACGTTCTCAGTGAAAGCGCTTTTGAAAAGAAATTCCCATTTATATGTATTTCATGTATTTGGATCTCTGAATTTGGTCTACACTATGAATGGCGGTTTCCCATCTGTAACGCTTGCTGTGTCACGAAACTCACAAGCTAGCGATAAATTGCCTCCCACGATATAAATTCTCTACACATAAGGCAATTTTTCCTTTGAAACTCGTAAGTGGAGTATTTCTAAAGACCACTCGTACAGGCTAATTTGTTGAGGACATAATTTCGTCTAAATGTTTCGAGATCTCTGCCCTAGTTGAATTGAGATGTTTTCAACTGAAAGACATTTGAGCCAAATATTTGCGGATGAAAAAATACGCCAAAGTGACACACTTACTGTAAAAGGTCTATGGAAATGTCATTTGATTAAAGCATTAGAACTTTTTGATGAAAATTATTTAAATTCTGGGAGAAGACCTGTGCCCAGCAGTGGGCCAATAATGGGTTGATGCGATTGATGCGATGCGATTTAAATTAAAAAGTTGGATAGTTGCACGGCTACCAACCATCTGTGTGGATGATTTTTATTAAATTTATAAAGCTAGTAAAATTAAAAGAACAAATAAAGTAGGTAGTTTAGGTTAAGATTAATTATGAAACTTTAATCTGAACAAAGTCTTTTAAGTGTTCTTTATAATCTCGCCGTGCTAATTTATTAACAAAGTAGCCTTCAAAATCAGGCGTTATTAATTTACTATCTTAATCTTTTATCATACAATTTGATATAATTTTATGTTATCTAGATACATAATTGCATTTAGTAGATCTTGATTGTCACTTCTTCAAAACCTTTGTCTTCTGAATTCAGAATCCCAATCATCATCACGTCGTAAATTTTATAGGGGTATTTTGATAAATACGTTTTAATATCCCCCTTATTCTTCGAGACTATCACGGGAAAATAGATTCGAAAATAAATCACAATAGAGAATGTTCCGTACACACATTTAGACTGTAATAGGCTATATATTTTACTAGCAAATAAAAACGTATTCTACCAAAGACTCGGATCACACCCGTCGTTCATTGGGCTATAACTATTTTATGGAGATGATATGACTAACCGTATAAACCCATACAATGAAGTTTTAATGTTTAAAATGGTCTATCTTTCGCCATTTTAAAGGTAAGTAAAACGTATGATAAAAATATTGATGGGACATAAACAAAATTAGCTGAACAAGTTGAACGAATCATTGACAAGGAAAAAAAAACGAAGAGACATTACTATTTTTCAAGGTGGTAGAACCAGTGTAGTTCGACCGGGGAAGTACCACCGCCACACCTATTTCTAGCGTGAACCATTTCTTGCGTTTCGATAGAAGGGTGTGGTTGCCGGAACACTTTTACATGAGGCGACCATCATAGTCCTCGGGAGTAGCAACGCATCTGTGATTGACTTCAGATGGAATCCATGTTCTGTATGAAGTTGATTACAGATGTTTATGGGCGGCAGTGACCACTTACCATCAGGTAGACTGCGTGCTCGTTTGCCACTTCAGTCAAATAAAAAAAAAAAAAAAATTATATGGTCAACGTTAATATAAAAAGAATATAACGAAAATATACAATGGTAACAATGAAGAATTTTCTGCAAATATTAGGTTGTTGGCTTAGATAATATCTGTCTAGGGACGACAATAGAACGTATGTACTAGACAATCTATTTTCGTCCTTAGACTAATATTATCTGAAAAATATATGAGAGGAATTTATATAATTAAACGTCTTCCTTACTCCAATTGTCCAGTTTTATGGAAATAAAACTAAATTAGGTTTCGAAATTGATCGATAGTATAAGAGAAGAGTAAGTAAGAAAAACAACATATACTGAACATTTTATCAAGTTCAGTTAGATTAAAAGTATGCTCGTCTGAATAAAATTAAATAAGTGATTGCAAGGATCATCTTTAAATTGACAACGATATAGTTTTGATAATTAGTATTGAATTGAAAAATCTTTCAAAACAGCAATGCCCCAATTTTTCTATACAATAGCATAAAGAAAACCACAATAAGATTGTTCATAACAACAAACTAAATCACAATAAGGTAGCTCATAACAAAGATAGAAGCGTACAGCTGAGGAGCATTTGTCGCGATCTCGGGAGCTCTGACAAATAGTGCACTTTGGATCCGCATTATGGCCACCAACGAAACGTGCGACTACTTTCAGTGCTCCCGAGGATGGATTGCTACGCTCTTCTCAGATTTTCAGAGACATACAACTGGATTTTGGTGGAAGGATTGGTTTTGATCGTGTTGTCTCGTTTGAGAACTGGTAACTGAAATTATGTCTTGAGTAATTGTAGTTGTTGAATAAAAGAACGATAAAATAAAACAAATAAAAATTCTAACGTTGATATTTATGCGCATTTATTTTGTGATGATAAGCGATTTAGTTATTCCTCTTCTCTGACTAGGCCATATCTCCAGTATAGATTCGTTAAATTCTAAGGAATTAGAATGTCAAAATAATACGTAGGAAATTAACATATTTAAAATCTGTAACTATTCAAATTATTCTTTTAAAATTAACATATGCAGAAAGTGATGATTATGACTTTAGTTAGTAAATACATTCTATCTTATATTAGTGCGAGTCTCAATTTAATGAATGAATTGAATTGTATTTTAGGGTTTTAGGGTTGCAGTTGTAGAAAGTCAATTCTACGACTTTCTACAACTGCAACCCTAAATTTCTACTTGTTAATCAAGTAGGTATATATTTCATTCATAAAATTCAATTCATTGTCAAATTCACCGCCATAAAGACAGCGTAAACCTGAACTTCTTAATCAGATTTTTGATCTTTTGTTTCAGGATCTCCAATCGGAAATCGAGACCCACCGAGATGTATACGCATCGCTCACGGGTACTGGCCGTCGGCTGCTGGGGTCCTTATCCTCGCAGGAAGACGCGGTCATGCTGCAGCGGCGGCTGGACGAGATGAACCAGCGCTGGCACCATCTGAAGGCAAAGAGCATGGCTATCAGGTAAGGATCTTGGAAGTATGTTAGGTAATGCTTTAGATTATATCGTGTCTAACGTGAGTAATTCAAGGAGAATTCAGGAAGAACGCGCAGGGTTGCGATGCGAAGAATTCTGAATTTAATCTGCGGATACCCAAACATTGAAAAAATTCTGCAGTCCCATCTATAATTCAACGATGCAGTTTATATTTGTTATAGAATTGAAGTAAGAAATGAGTAAACCATCTGATGGAAAACGGCCACTGCCAATCATGGACATCTGTAAGCATCATATGGAACAGGGTTCTATTTGACATTGTCCCCAGGCCGCCATCTTGGTAAACACTTTCGATATCTCGGCACTATGCATCTTAGAAAAAATTGTTAAGTCATAAGCTTCTATTGACCCCCCAGACATAACCCATAACTAAAATTGCGTCCTCTAAAAATGCAAATCTGTTATAACATTTCAATGGACTATAGCTCAATTCAAAGGTGACATAATTGAAGAAGCGAAGGAGCTATAGATTCTAGTTATATCATGCATGTCTATGGAATAATAAATTATATTATTGGAGATTACATTGACAGCCGCGTAAGATTTACTTGAAATTGATCATAGATAAGCTGAATACTGATTATAACATATAAAAATAAGAACAGCACCTCTTAACACTGCAATTGCGAGTATGAGTTTAATTATCATTTCTTATTATTTTTTATGTGTATATGTTTGTTACTCTTTCTAGCAATAGCTAGTCGCTAATCACTAGTCGGGTTTCGCCCAAAAATGAACATACAGATAGTTTCAGACCTTGATTAACACTTAGGATACTCATTACCATGTTAAACATGCTTTTAACGGGCGGAACCGCGCAAATAAGTTAGTATAAAATATTTTTCTGTTCATTCATTATACATTCTCCGCGGAATAAAATGCACACCATAAAACGAATTGAGTTTAAAATTTTCAGAACTGTTTCCCTCGTATCAAAATTTTAAACTTTGCGTGCGATGACTGTGTATGGGACCTGGGGCGTTTCAATTACGTTTTTTGGCGAAAATCGCTCTAGCCTAACCTAATCTACAGGGGCTTTTAGTGGGATAACGTTTAACTAGATGTTTGATGATGGGAAATGGTAAAATTTTAGGAGCCCGCGGCTTAATTTGCATTTTAAGAAATAACATATCTGTATTACATTACAATTACAACAAGTTTTAAAATTTTTATAGAATTTAATAACAAACATATTGTCGATCCTATAGATTAAATGCATTAGTTGTGATTTTATGCGATTTCAAACAGACAAAAAAATATATAGAAACATAACTTATTTTGAGACACCAAACATATTTATGGAGGTTTAGTGATTTATTTCTGTCCTTTGATGTTAATTGGCTACATTCCATGTGTCTTTGTTGATTCTATATCTTAACCTACTTACTTGCTGCTTTTTCCATAAACAATCATTCGAAATTCGTTAATACCGTGGAAGTTCATCAAAGGCAAAAACAATGTGAGAAGTATTTAGTTAGGATAGATTCGAACATGGAAAACATAACTCTGGGACCTGTTTGAAATAGCTAGTCTCTTTATATCAAAAGCAAAATATAGTTCTATCCTCTGCTTATTGATTTGACGCGTATAACATGATCATCCCATTAAGCCTAATTGCAACTAATTAGTCGGGAGTTGCAATTGATTTAGCCTGCGGGTTTGCTTGCCACTCGTAGCCGTGTCGTTGCGGAGGCGTTGTGTAAGGGCTAATTATGGTTCGGGTGGTTTATGAGTATTGGTGGTTTGCGGTTTGACGCATATTAATGGGTTATAAGTAAGAATATGTGACATACTCTAGCCATAGAGCTTCACGCTAGGATTTCTTATTTAGGATTTCTGTCGGCCTGTTTGGGGAATGAATCTGGGACGTTGCCTGTCAGATCAATTTTATATGGATTTCTTTTATTTTAAATTATTTTATTGCATTCTAAAATATGGAAAGCCGCTGTATCAAAACAAGTTTTTAAGTTTTTATATAAAAGTATTTAGGAAACTTTATTACCTCCTCTTAATTTTTTAAACTACATTTTAAAAGTAGACACATCGATATTTATTAACGCACTAAAAGTCACACATTTTACTTGAAAATTGTTTCAATGTTGAACAAAAAAGGCATGTCCAAACAACGGCGAACACGCCAGCGTTTCTGAACGCATTTTTAAATGTCATAGTCGAAATGACAGATTGCGAGGTGGCGGGTAAAGCGCGAACGTCGGCCATTTTGTTTTTTGTTTGCTTTTCCGTGTAACAAGCCAGTTATGCGTGTTATTCATATTGAGTACTCGTTTGAATATTTCGTTTATGTCGGGGTTGTTTTTATTTTTTGCGTAGTTTAAGCCGCCAGAATGCCACCTGCGTTCATTTGATATACTCCTACTATCTAACAATTGTTTTGTTTTATTTATATCGGAAACCTCACAATTGGCTGTGAATTATCGCAAATGTGTTTTCAAATTATATCTTGAACGTGTTTGGAATTTATGTTTAGGTACAGGTGGAAATATTTTGAAGATATTTTGTAGGCAATAGACAAGTTCCGAATATTGTTATAGTGACGACCCGCGTGGCGGAGCGGTTACTGTACTCGTCTAATGCGTTGTGGGTTCCGGGTTCGATTCCCGGCCAGACAGGTGTCTGAGTGATGAGTTTAGATTCATGTTCAGGGATAGTTCCCGTAGATTTTTAAATGTCATTTATGTTTAAGGAAACATGACATGAAGGCTCTATAAAACACCCAGATCCAGACGAGATTCAAGTACATAACTTAATCGAACCCAGAACTGATGCATTGTTAATGATTTGTCTCGTAGATGCTCGCATTGTTTTGATTACACTTCGCTCAATATTTGGCTAATAGATACTAATCAGCCGTAATCAGACTACCTTGATTAATTACCAATGGAAATACAAATTACCGTTTTACTGAAGGTATCGCATGTCGTCTTAAACTAGAAGAAATTTGACTAGGTATTTTGTCAAATTTCCACTCAGCTTTGGCTTTGGTCAAATTTCCACTCAGCTTTGGGCCAATTATCAATTTAACATTTTTAACAATTATAGATATTTTCTTCACTGTTAAAACAAGCGTTGTTGATATAAATAAACGCAATTACTAACTCCTATTCGGATATAAACAAGATAACATGTACTGTTTACGTGAGCAGTGATAGCCTAATGGTTGAACTTGCCCTCTCGATCGGGAGGTCCGAGGTTCAAACCCAGGCACGCACCACTGATTTATGTGCGTATTATACATTAATTATCACTGCTTTTCGGTGAAGGAAAACATCGTGAGGAAACCCGAGAGTTCTTAAAAAAAAAAGTTCTCAAAGGTGTGTGAAGTCCACCAATTCGTCCTTGGCCAGCGCGGTGGACTATGGCCTAAACTTTCTCATTCTGAGAGAAGACCCGTGCCCAGCAGTGAGACAATAATGGGTTGACGTGACTGTTTACGTATTTTTTTTTTATTCTCAATAGATGCATATTTTTATTATGTGTATTTTCTTATCATATTCCCATTTTAATCGTATACAATAATATTATTTCTTTAATCTTATATTTATGTACCACCTATGTTTCCTAGTTACGCCAATGGCAGAAAATGCTTCCACAAGTTGGAAAGAATAATAATGTTTAAATAAATCAAGTACAGAACAACTTCAGCCTACAAACCTATCACAACTTCACTAATTAAATCCACTTATTGTGTAATTGTCTAAAGACAAACGCGTTAGACATTCCAGACAATTCCTGTTAATTGATCTGGATATATATAGGAATGCACTAGCGATCAATTTGAAGCTTAATATCGTAATAAGGGAACGTGATTAATAACAACCCCAACTTATTACGACGGAGATAACTCATTGTCATCTTCAAGGGCTCTGTTTCACCTTTAACCTTTAGCTACGGGGAGCGATGGTATTACGAAACAATATAATATTAAAACCGAATACACGAACAAGGTGGTAAAAGGTCCCTACATGGCTTCACGGGGAGGCACCACAGCCATACCTACCTAGCGTGAAGCAGTCCTTGGGTTTTTTATATATCAAATATACATAAAAAACCCAAGGACTACCTAACGATAAGGCAGACGAGCCACCTGATGGAAAGTGGTTACAAGAGGAGTCGCAAATGCATCGCCGGCTTTGAAGGAGAGCTCTTTTTGCACCTTTTTGAAGAGCCCCATGCCATAGCGCTCCGGGAATACCTCAGGAGGAAGCTCATTCCACATCTTGCACGTTGGTGGCAAGAAAGATCGCGCAAATCAAACCGTTCCATTAAACGCACGAATTGCTTCACGCTGGAAATAGGTGGGGCGGTGGTACTTCCCCGGTTTATTTTGAATATTTTTTTAACCTTTTGACTTATGTCGGTATTCCTCTTGACTGCTTCGCCTTATTTATCTGTTAAATCTGCGCTAGTCACTCGTCGTCAATGAGCAAAATCCTTAAAATGACAACGTGTTAGATAATTCATTGTCAAGCGACATGACAAAGGACTGAAGTGTACTAAATATACTAGATCATTAATATCCATACAAAATAATAAGCGTGTTTAGTTGTTAATTAATTTCGCTCATGTGAGTACAGCCCATGGGCATATGTTGGCTTTGCGAAGGGAAGTTTATACCAATGACATAATCGATGTCGGTAAAAATAGGGAGAGCCCTGATTTTTTTCTGACCCTATGCTAAGGGTGGGCTTAACGTCAATCCTTTATTGTCCCACTGCTGGGCACGGGTCTTCTCTGAGAATGAGAGTTTTAGGCCATAGTCCACCGCGCTGGCCAAGTGCGAATTGGTTGACTTCACACACCTCCGAGAACTTTTTTTAAAGTACTCTCGGGTGTGTAGGTTTCCTCGCGATATTTTCCTTCGCAGTGATAATTAATTTCTAATACGCCCATAAATTTGTGGTTCGTGCCTGGGTTTGATCCTGGGACCTCCCGATTGAGAGGGCAAGTTTCAACCATTAGGCTATCACTGCTCTCATGTAATTGCCTAAAAGTATAGTATACCTATGGACTTACACTTTATTTTATTAGCTATATTCTACTTATGAGTGGGCTTAAGTCTCTAAAATTTGTAGGTCCTCTCGTTATAGATCTCTCCTGTGCTAAATAGGGTTCAGACCGCATTAAAAGCGTCAAAAATGAAATCATTACGATGTTTGCCTTTCCGAAAATGGAACTCGAAACCGCCGCAAAGTAATAATCCACGCGGGTAGTCAGTGTAATTATTAAGAGTATTTATAAAATAATATATTTTTTATTAAAAGCAACTGTAAGTCACATATTATGTCAATGTGAAAAGTAAATAATACAATAAATAAGCACGGTATCATCGGCACACCTATTTGTAGCTTGAAGCACTTCCTTGGATTTCGATAAAAGAGTATTGTTACCGGCTCACTTTTACATAAGACGAGCATCTAAGGCCTCGAGAGTGGCAACGCATCTGTGATTGACTTCTGATAGAACCCATTTTTTATATGAGGTTGCTTACCGATGTCCACTTACCATCAAGGAGACTGCATACTCATTATCTCTACTTAAATGTTATAAAATGCCTATGTATTCATGACAAGTATATCAATGTTATCGCCACGCTGATTTTTGGGGTCCGGGTTCGATCTCCAGCCCGACAGAAATCTAAGCGATTTCTATTCTGTATCTAGTTTGTCCTGTATTCGTCTTTGTATGTGTTCCTGGCACCCATGTCACCGAAAACCATAGCGTTAACAGCGTTATTATTTCGATATATCAGACAATCCTATTTGCAATATAGATTGCAAACATTCAATCGTACACCACCGCGCACCAATTAACGCGATCGCGCATCGCATGTCCAACATGTCGTGAAGCGCTTCCGCATTTCTATTTTGTGTACGACTATTAGGCGCAAATTTTATACAAAGCCGGGATTGAAATTGGGCCGTTCGATGTTCGAATCTCACGGCTCGTATTTCTTTTTAAGCGATAATGTATCTTTTTGTTAATGTAATTTTTAAATATGTGCCTAATAAAATAACTCGTTACATCTTCCATAATAATAACAAAAACCTATCTAAACATAAACCTGAGAGTTTTTGAAAAGAACTTCTTTTTTTTGTAAAATTGAAGTAGGAATGAAGCATGCTGTCTATCTGATGGTAAGTGGTCTCTGCCCGTGTATATCGAGTATATATATAGAACGAGGGTTCATCTGAAATCAATCAGAGAACCGTTACTATTCCTAATAACAAAGATGATCGCCACAGATAAAAGTGAGCAACTGAAACGCTTAAACTGCTTCACGCTAGAAAATGTATGGCGGTGGTACCTCGTCTATTGAATTACACTGGTTCTACCTAAATTGGTGGTTATGTATTCGTCTTTATTTTTGTCCCAAATATCTACACCACAGAAAGCCCTATCGTTAACAGCGTTATTATTTCGATATATCAGACAATCCTATTTACAACATAGATTACAAACATTCAATCGCACCCCATCGCGCACCAATCAACGCGATCGCGCATCGCATGTCCAACATGTCGTGAAGCGCTTCCGATTTCTATTTTGTGTAGCGCTTTAACCACTAATTAATACAAAGCCGGGATTGAAATTGGGCCGTTTGATGTTTGAATCTCACGGCTCGTAGTTTTTGAAATATGGGCCTATTAAAAATAACTTGTCACATATTTGATTACAATAACAAAAACCTACACACCTGAGAGTTTTTAAAAAGAAGTTTTAATTTTTTTGTAAAATTGAAGTAGGAATGAAGCATGCTGCCTATCTGATGGTAAGTGGTCTCTGCCGCCCGTGTATATGCAACGTGTATGCAACGGCATATAGAACGAGGATTCATCTGAAATCAATCAGACAACCGTTACTATTCCTGATAACAAAGATGATCGCCACAGATAAAAGTGAGCAACTGAAACGCTTAAACTGCTTCACGCTAGAAAATGTATGGCGGTGGAACCTCGTCGATTGAATTACACTGGTTCTACCTAAATTGGTGGTTATGTATTCGTCTTTATTTTTGTACCAAATATCTATCATAGAAAGCCCTATCGTTAACAGCGTTAATATTTCGATATATCAGACAATCCTATTTGCAACACAGATTGCAAACATTCAATCGTACACCATCGCGCACCAATTAACGCGATCGCGCATCGCATGTCCAACATGTCGTGAAGCGCTTCCGATTTCTATTTTGTGTAGCGCTTTTAGCCGCAAATATACAAAACCTGGTTTGAAGTTAGATCTCTGAATTTAGCAATTTCACGTTCGGATTCCAGGCATAATTTTTTTGGAAATACATATTGAATTATTAAAAATATTTATGTAATATAATTATAGTAAACATAAACAAAAATCTACACACCTGAGAGTTCTGTAAGAAAAAGTCATCGAACATTTTTTTTTTCATTTAATGTGCTAGAAACCTTTATAGTTCGATAGTTGTTATTTCCTTCAGGATTGCATATTCATTTGCTACTTTAATATTAAAAAGAATCGAAAAATAGCGTACTGCTTTGCCAAATTATTTTTGTCAAAATTTAACTGTTATGTTAAAACAAAACACGACACTGAAGGTTTTTCCGAATTATGAGCTAAAATTATTTCTACTACATACAAACCAAACTATATAGCGATACTTGTACACTTTCCTTTGAATATCGTTTCAAGATAATATTAAATAATATGTACTGATATTTGCATGCCATATTGTAAATGGCTAATTGTGAGATATGACATATTTAGTGTAGGACCTTAATGTAAACCGCAATTATAGCAAATAAATTATTAATTATTCATCATTATTCATTTCTTATGATATTGATTATTATTTCATTTTACTTGTATTTCATATATTCACTCTAGGACATATAGCTCTTCCTCTAAAAAACTGTCATAACACAAGAAATCATTGTTTTGAGTTAAAAATGCAGTTTGATTTCATTTTTTATCTTCTATCGATCGATAAAACCGCCACAATTTTAGTGTGAGTAGTTCACAAAAGATGGCGTAAATGTCTGTAAGTGAGCATTAGCGTTCATTGAGGAACAAAATAAAAAAAACGCGATTATCTCAAAACTAGTTTTATGTGTTATGACAGTTTTTCAGAGAATGAGCGAATTTTTTAATATTGGCTATCATGTCAAACAATCACCTTCAGCAATTAACACAGATGTACCTACATATTGTGGGCTGAGCGACCGAATCGTATTAGCATCCGTTATGGGAATCCATTATTGGATATGTAATTGGATTGTATGGAATATTCGAGACGAGATCACATTATGTTTCATACATAGTGATATGGCTACGTACGGATAGCAATATACTGGTCTGTAGAAGATCTTACGTCTATCTATTAGACTATTAATCTTTAAGGTTTCATATATACGAAATGATATGTATATTATTTATTTATTTATATGTTTATTTTGTATAAGATTACGGAGGCAGTTACAGTTTTCAGTGGTAGAACCAGGGTAGTTCGACCGGGAAGTAGCACCGCCACACCTATTTCTAGCGTGAAGCATTTCTTGCGTTTCACAGAAGGGTGTGATTGCCGGGACACTTTCACTTGAGGCGACCATCATAGTACTCGGGAGTAACAACGGATGTAATTGACTTCAGATGGAACCTGTGTTCTGTATGTAGTTGATTACAGATGTCCATGGGCGGCAGTGACCACTTACAGGTGAACTGCATGCTCGCTTGGTACTTCAGCCAGAAAAAAAAGGAGTTACAAATTGTCTGTAACAATATGTTTTCATACACTACCACCGGATAGGGACACGACCTCAACTGAAAACGGACAGCCAGGGAACGCTCATCTTAACTTAAATAATATACTATTAATATATATTATTGTTGAGCCCCAGATTTTTTTTCTTAATACACTTATGTGTGTACGTATGCCGGAAGTAGATACTTCTGTTGACTTTGTTTCCAATGCTTTCATTTCCAGCTATGTGAGCTGTTTTGAAAGATAAATACAGCCGGAAACGCAGTATATAGTATATTGATGTAAATAACACAATGATTTGAAATACTCGTAGGTAATGTCTTATACAAACAAGAGATTTGAGCAGCGAATTCACGGAAATGACTGTACAATTCTAAACAATATTATGATCCTTCGCTCACATCTGTCTGCATCTCAATTTTGGCAAATTGCTTCACCCAAAAAAGAATCCAAGAGTACCAAATCCCTACTCACCTTTTACTCTTTCATCTCCGTTCTGTGCCATTTGTAACTTTTAATTAACAGAACAAAATTAGCCGATTCATCAGAGAACGGCCGATCCAATGACAGGTCAATAAATATCCGCTGAAATTTAATTTCCTCTCCGTCGGTCATTCTTACTGTACTGTTCTGTTTCGGGCCATGAAAACGGCGGATTCAATTGATTGTTGGTTTGATTATCGAGTATGGCGTTGTCAGTTCAAATTTCTATTAAGCATGACGTTGTCAATTCAGATTTCTTTAACATCGATGAAGTGATTAATTAAATGAACAAGTCGAGAAACTTATTTTTTTAATAACAACGTGGACTTATCGGAGCTGTACGTGGAGTATCTGTCAGGCATCTCCGGAGTCCAGCAGAGGGACTAACATTGCCAATAACGGAAACACTCCGGCAATAGATACTATCCCGAAATTGATAAATTTTAATATATGCCTACTGTAAACTCCCAATATGAGGTTATAATGTCGTTATGGCCAATATTTTGACCGTGCATGAATCATGGTCACGGCATAAGCTCAAGAAAAGATTAGTCATACGCATTTTTATAACGGAATTAGTTCTCATACATTTTGCACAACTTTTGTGTATATCTTACCTTTTTTTCTTTGTGCTTTACGACGGTATGCGACTAAACATACCGCCGTCCTCCCCGAGGTCGCCTGATCGAGCTCCCACTCTAGCCGCCTGCAACCCCGGAAGCCCCTTTTAGTCGCCTCTTACGACAGGCAGGGAATGCCGTAGCCCTATTCTAATCCCGGAACTACAGGGACAGTGTATATCTTGCCTGCGTCCATCCATCAGCCTTGAGATCCACAGCTGCACATATTGGCGCCACTCCAATCGGCCCTGTGCTTTCTAAATCCTGTGATTTTCCTTTGACTTCCTTAGGTCATCGGTACTGATCAAGGGACCACGCTTGACCCATTTAGCCTAAACGCAATCGGTACAAGGCCTTCTATCTCTTGCCTATTAGCAATCAAACACAAAGATATTACAGCAAATGACTGATTACTCTACGTATACACGACCTAAATCCAATTTCCTTTCGCTAACTGCCATTCTCATCGTTCTGTGCGCCAATTGCTATTTCGGGCCACTAAAATACCGGCTATTGATTTTGAATATCATATGTTTTGACTGGATTTCAGTCTGATTAAGGAATGTCAGTAAAATACATATCTGATGCCGGTTTGTTTTACATAAATACATCTATTTTATATGTAGTTAATGGTCTGAGGTGGTATTCATATGTGCCAAAAGTTTGTATCGATTTATGTATGTTAAAATTACTGATTAGATACAACTCTTTCATGTTAAAACTACTGATTTGATACAACTGAAATTTGACACACAGGTGGTTTATGACTCGGATTAACACTTATGACTAAATCGGTGCGTGCGGAGCCGCCGGAATAAGCTAGTAACCGATAAATACTTGTAGTTTATGAAACTGCAAGCGTTTATCACTTACTAGCTAATAATATAGAATAAAAACTTTTTAAAACTGTAAGGCGGTACAACCAGTGGTGGTACAACCAGTACAACCAGTGTAGTTCGACCGGGGAAGTACCATCGCCACACCTACTTCTAGCGTGAAGCAGTTCTTGCGTTTCGATGGAAGGGTGTGGTTGCCGGCACACTTTTGTATGAGGTCCCCAGAAGTAGCAACGCATGTGTAATTGATTTCAGATGGAACCCATGTTCTGTATGAAGTTGATAACTGATACTCATAAGCAGCAGTCACCACTTACCATCAGGTGGACTGCATGCTCGTTTGCTACTTCAGTCAGATAAAAAAAGGAAATGATCCTTATCAACTCGCTACTTTCACTGTAATGAACCAACGCACCAGGTCGACTAATGACCTGAAGAAGACAGCGGGAAACCGTTGGATTCAGAGGGCCCAGTCTGACGGACCGGCAATATTAAGGGGACGCCAATGTCCAGCAGCGGACCTCGAAAGTCTAATGCATGAATGGACAGTATCAGAGTAAGATCTCGACCTCTAAACCAGAAATAAGTAACATCAGACCATTTCAACACTGGAAACAAAACCAAATGAATCATTCGGTGGCAACTTAACGATACGTCATAAATCTTTCTTTCACGACATCCGAAGCTGGCCTTAAGGCTGCTCTAATGTCTGTTGACCCTAATTTATTTCGCATCTATTCTGCTCATTGTGCCCCCGGTTACGAGTTACGAATTACGCGTAATCTTTCTTCTTTTATTGGAAAAGTAAGGGTTGTAAGTATTAATTGGATTTGCCGGAATCAATATATTGTTTACTTTTGATGTGTGTTTGTTTAACGTAATTGAGGAAATTTAAGTACTACACTCATACATAAATATAATAAAAAGTTCTTTGTCTCTATACATGGTATAAATATGTAAACTTTTGTTTGTTGGTTTATCTAGGTTTGTTTGAAGTCGCATGAAACAAAACTACTGATTATAAGTAAGGTTTTAATTGACGATAGTTCTGATATAGTTTTTGTGTTATGAAAATTTCTACTTTCTCAATAATATTACAGTTATGAGGCATGTTAAATTTTTCAAAAGTGTAATAACGGGGTTAAACCAGTAAATCAATAAACTCTTACTACCATTTTATACTATAATATGAATAAAAATAATTATAAAAGAATAAGGTTCACGTATTTCAAAAGCATTTGGTTAAGTTAGATTCTTTTACAAGGATCCACACGCATTTAATTAAAATCTATCAATACAGCTTTCATAAAAAACGTAAACTGCCGTCTACATAGCTAATTTGATTACACACCTCCACATAGTACAGTGAAACTATAACTAAGTGGTTAAAGCATTCCATTCACAAACAGCACTAATGAAGACCTAAGAAACTGCCAAGTTAGACACAAAACACTGTGGTCTTCAAGTTTGGAGGGTCTGACGAGAAATTATCTTGTCCCTGCAAACTGTAACCGCAAGCCGCAACAAAGCGACTCAAAATGGAATTTGGTCAAAAATTCATGTCTTGATCCCTAGGGATACCATGCAAGGTTACCAGGAATGAGGTCAGTGTGCATACTTGGACGGTGAATTCTTGGGAAAATTACACAGAATTCGGGAAGAAGGGATGAAACAACTTGAAGATGGGAATTTGTAACCGCATTTTAAGGAAATACATATTCATTCTTTTTTAATTTATTCAATCCTTAATTTGAAAGAATATTACCGAACTGAAGAGAAGCGTTTGTTTAAGTGGTGGAATAAAAAATAACGAGGTCCGAAAAATATTTTCGTAATCAGAACTTATAATTATTAAGTTCAATTTCAAGTATTTTATTGATGCAATATTAATTTTAATGTTTTCATATGGTAAATGCACATTCTCTATATTAACATATATAGAAAATGTGCATTTGTAAATATATTTCTGTAAAAACCAATATTGCAAAAAAGATATACAAAGAAAAAAGACAAACCCACTGAGTTTCTTGCCCGAATTTCTCAGTTGAGGTCGAATTCCGGTCCGGTGGTAGTGTAAAAAAGTGGGTATTAGGAATTATCACTGCTTGTTGGTGCAGGAAAACATCTCTAAAAAAAGTTCTCGGGTGTGTGAAGTCCACCAATTCACACTTGGCCAGCGCGGTGGGTGGCCTATAACTCTCTCATTCTGAGAGAAGCCGTGCCCAGCAGTGAGACAATAATGGGTTGAGGACGAAATACGTCTATCGATTTACCTAACACCTTATACAAACCCATTTATATGAAACTATCCCTGCACAACAAGGGTTGCTGCGCTTGAAATTCTACCCTTGTTTGGTTGACTCTTCAAAAATATGGAGTTTCAACCTTCTCGTTATTAATATTGTCACGTTTCGCGAACAGGCATGATGTTGAAAAATGGGACGCCATTTTATAAACTACAAGATGAAGTCAATATTAAATTGCAGGCTTTGTTTTGTAGCTGTAAAGCGAAACTTGGCTGCCTTTTGTTATACATTGATTGACTCTTGGAACATACCCCATCATTGTTATTCCAATTGGTCACTGGTGCGATCCGACCAGGTGGACTGATGAACTGAATATGATGGGTGACCGCTGGATTTAGATAGCTCAGCTATCTTGAGGTGTGAGAGTGGCGTACGGTATTGGATAACCACCGATAAAGCCTCCGATAAAGATGAACACCTTACGCTTTCAACACTCATAGCCCCACATAGGATTTTCTGCTGTATCGTGGGTACCTTTGACACACAAGACGAATACACAAACACACAGCAGAACAGAAATCTAAACTCATCATTCAGATACCTGTCTAGCCGAAAGTCGAACCCGGAACCCATTGCGTGTCAGACCGGTATGGTAACCGCTCGGCCACGTGGGTCGTCGAAGATTGACGTCTGCTATCAAAACAACAATTTGACCTCCGATGAGCGTCCTTTGTAAGTAAAGAGCGCGTGCAGCTACTAGTGGTCACCCATCAAAATATTCACAGTGCTCGAGGTTGCTTGTCTTTGTTTAATTACGATTTATAGAAACCGCGCCGGCGAGTTCAAATTTATCTATCGCTAGATATGCCCTTTAGTTTTACTCGCTCTTTCTCTCATCAACTCATTATTGGCCCACTGCTGGGCACAGGTCTTCTCTCAGAATGAGAGAGTGTAGGCCATAGTCCACCGCGGTGGCCAAGTGCGAACTTCACACACCTCCGAGAACTTTCTTTTTTTAAGAACTCTCGGGTGTGTAGGTTTCCTCGCGATGTTTTCCTTCACCGAAAAGCAGTGATAATTAATTTTAATACGCACATAAATCAGTGGTGCGTGCCTGGGTTTGAACCTCGGACCTCCCGATCGAGAGGATAAGTTTCAACCATTAGGCTATCACTGCTCTACTCGCTCTTTAAAACATATGACGAATGATGGATGTCAATGTAATAACATTGAACACAATTGCAATGAAATTTCTACTAACTAACAGTAATTACATTTATTAATACTTTGAAACAATGATAAATTTTATGGCTTTAGTTTGATTTTAAACAAAAGTCTATGGACTCAATTTAAATTTTAATTATAAAAAACAAGCTAATTTATTGCACATTGGTTAAAAGCTAGTCTTAAGACTTAAGTCCTAGGTCTCACGTCAGCCGAAGAGTAAGACTAAGAGGTAAGACAACATGGAGCTAAGACACACTGAAAGGGAAACAACAATAGAGAACACACATAAACGTGTTTTTCTGCCCGCTTAGCTGTGTGGCCATGACACCCGCGAGACAAGTGCAGCGGATTACGTCCGGAGATATGTATCGCGGGTATAAAGACCTCTTTAGTGTGATCTAATAGTATATAAACTTTAAATAAAAATCCTCTTCTATATGTATATGCTTGAAGATGTCCATGGCGGCATTGACCACTTACCATCACGTGGCCTGCATCCTCGAATACAACCTCAGTCGAAATAAAAATGAAACTACTGTTAAGACTTGAGTCCTAAGTCTCAACATCAGTCTAAGAATCCAAGACTAAATCTTAGTCTTAAGTGTCAGAAAACATGAAACGACGACTCACACACTGAAAGGGAAACAACAATAGAGTACACACATAAACGTGTTTTACTGCCCGCTTAGCTGTGTGGCCATAAAACGCGAGACGAGTGCAGCGGATTACGTCCGGAGATATGTATCGCGGGCATAAAGACCGCTTTATTGTGATCCAATTGTATATAAAATGTTATATGGCTGCATAGGGTCTTAGTGCAAGCGATTTATTGTATGAGAGTCTTTGAAAATTGTTTAGAAATAAAGTTAATACGGACTTATATGTATTATAGCTACAAAGTAAGTAGGTAGATAATGTTAAAATTCTACCGTCTACTGATAATATTCACAGAAATAATTTATTTTAATTATTTTGCAATTATATATTTCATTTTAATTTTAAGTATTATTTTTAATTATATCTTTATAATAATTTATTTAATTAATAATAAACATTCTTGTAGTAAAAGTATACGTTCTTCGTGACTGTGCATCCCATAACTATGATGATTTAGAGCTGGAGGATTTTGGACCTCTACTTTGTTGACATAGTATCCGCTATAATTGAAAGTTTATTTTAACACGATGTTACTCGCTCGCACTGCGACCACGCCCCATATTTTGCATAGGCAGCATCATAAAGGAATGAAATAGTGAAATAAACGGATCGGGATGTATCTTTATCGCCTTTTTACAGCTCACAAGTGGATATCATATGTTAAGTGTCAAGCTTTACGTATAAATGTTTTGTTAATACACGAAAATAAGGTTGTAACAGTAGTCCGACTCTGGCAACACCGTCACACAAATTCCGGCCTGAAAACAGTTATCAAACCGAAACACAGCGCTAATGTTTCGGGTTAAAGGTAAAAAGTGTAAAGAAGACATACCTTTATGAGGCATTCTAAGTTACAAGTTAGTTCTCAGGAGTAGCAACGCATCTGTGACCTACCTCTGTTATGACTGATCTTATCTGGGTTTGACTACAGAGAGGCTGCAGTAGCTACCTAGGTACCTCAGGTATTCCCGGGAAGGACGGCGGTATGTGTGGCGCATACCGTCGTAAAGACTAGACGGAGCGGTGGGCCCAGCCGCCCATCTGAGAGGAGCCCGATGGGGCAACGCGCTCGGAGGATTCCGGTTGAAGTCGTTTCGAGATCCCGGAGTCCTCCTTTTCAGCGCCGAGGACGGCCACCGGGGGGGTTTTAGTGCGGTAAAAATCCCACATAACCCTGCGTCGCTCCCACGGCGTCGGGTACCTTTTGAAGGTTTCCCCCTCGAAAACAAAAAAAAAAAAAGGTACCTCAGGTACAGGTGCATCAGAACGCATGTTCGTTTGCGTCTTTTAATTTGAAATTATACATAAACCTTAATATTACCTAAACATAAGTACAATACATATATTTGAATTTCTCCAAATTGATTTCTAAAATTTTTGTATGAAACGAATTTAAACATGCAGACAATCAGACAGACAAAGGTAAAAAAAAATATAAATCAATACTATTATTTATTCCAATCTCTCAAACGTATTATTTTGCAAACATGCTATGTTCTGACATTCTATTTTTATTATATGTGTATATTAGTAGGGCCAGTGTTAGCCAAGTCCTATGTAAATAAAAGCATTGTGGAAATAAGCACTTATTTAACTTGACAAAATAGCCGGCCAGGTCCAGGTGGCAGCGGTTGGACCCTTCGGCTTTGATGTATCCGTTGTACCCCTATGTACCCTTAGAACGACCCCTTTCTTTTAGTACATTCACCCATCAAACGCTCAAAAATTATAACAAAAGTTTAATTTTGTGCTTTATTTTTATTTCAACAGTGGTGTTTTTCAAAATGCGTATTTGCGACTCTTTGTATAAGTATTAGATGCTTAATTTTGTATATTATATTCCGACATCGGAAATTGTTTTTGGTTATTTTTAATTTAACAATTTAATACCTTGTCAATTTACTAAAGTTTTGTTAAAACTCCAATTTAATGAACATGCGTATTTGTATTGTATTTCAGATTTTTCTATGTATTACTAAATAAAAAATAGATTTATTGCGACTCCAAATGGCGATTAGTTTCTCTATATTGTTAAATAACCACTAAGCATAATTTATAATACTAGATCGTTTCCGTGACTTCGCCCGCTCCTTAAGTTTACCACTGTGACGAGTTCCCTATATCTAGCTCGTAAACTATTTGTATGCCAAATTTCAGCGAAATGCAAACGTAGTATTGATTTTTTTTATAAGATTGAAGTAGCAAACGAGGCCGCAGTCCACTCGATGGTAAGTGGTCACTACCGCCCATGGACATCTGTAAGCAACTTCATACAGAACATAGGATTCTATCTGCAGTCAATCACAGATGCGTCTCTATTCCCGAGGACTATGATGGTCGCCTCGTATAAGTAAAAGTATGCCGGCAACCATACCCTTCCATCGAAACGCAAAAACTGCTTCACGTTAGAAATAGGTGTGGCGGTGGTACTTCCACAGGCGAACTACACTGGTTTTACCTATTAAATATTAATCATATTAATCAAACAACATTTAGCGTGAATAACTAGCCTAATCACTTGAAACCGTTCTAAAGAGATAAAAAATATTTCATTTAAAATTTAATCCTATTCTCACTTGTTGAAATTCTAGATACTTAATCCTCGAAACGTAATCTTTAAAAAGTCACGAAGCGCAAATTAAATGTTATTAATCATCTTTATAAAATTCATAATCGTCAAATGTCATTCATAATTAAATACCCGGAACTCTACATTTTGACTCTGAAACGAGAGTAACCCTTATCACGTTGCGTTAAGATTAATTTTACGTTTTAATTACAGTCTAGAAGTTTAATTTCGTCCGCCCCAATTTGCACTTAAAGCTCCAGAAATAAGGACTAAATGAATAACACATACAACCCCTTTGAAAAGTTTAAGCGAGCCGAGTATAAAATTCTTAGCGAACGCCGAGATTTGTAGAATGTCTTCTAGGGATGGGACGTGCATGTACGTTTGAATTAAAGAAGTTTTTTTTATTTGAAACTTTTTTTATCTAAATGAAGTAGCAAAAGAGCAGGCTGTCCACCTGATCGTAAGTGTTCATTGCCGCTTATGGACATCTGTAAGCAACTTTATACAGAACAAGAGTTCTATCTGAAGTCAATCACAGATGCGTTGCTACTCCCAAGGACTATGATGGTCGCGTCATTTAAAAGTGTGCCGGCAACCACACCCTTCCATCGAAACGCAAGAAATGCTTCATGCTAGAAATAGGTGTGGCGGTGGTACTTCCCCGGTCGAACTACAATGGTTCTACCACCTCCAATAGCAAACGTGTGGGCTGTTTCTAAAGGTGGTAAATTTTTTGTGGTTCGTCTCTTGAACCACCATTGCTACACTTAGTTCTCTCGAATAATGTTACTGCATTCGGATCTGAACAGTTTGGTAATCGACACATACGACTTATCCGAAGCATTCCAAGACCGATTTTTATCAGAATTTGATTTCAAATTGGTCCATTGGCGCTAATAGCCTCGTACCAATCGGTGGATTTCACGTTCTTTTGTTATTTCTATATTATAGAGAAAAACAATAAAATTACGAGCTGATAGAATCAGTGTTATACAAGGTGGTAGAAGCAGTATAGTTGAACAAATAAGATACCACTGCTACACCGTTTTAGGGAAAAACGGTTTGTACGATCGTTTCTGCCACGGACGTGCAAGATGTGGAACGAGCTTCCTCCTGAGGTATTCCCGGGGCGTTATGACATAGGGCTTTTCAAAAAAGGTGCGAAAGTAACTCTCCTTCAAAGCCGGCGATGCATTGGCGACTCCTCTGGTGTTGCAAATGTCCATAGGCGACGGTGACTACTTTCTATCAGGTAGCTCGTCTGTCTTCTCATTAGGTTTAAGTATAAAAAACAGTCCTTTTGCATTTCGGTCGAAAGAAATGGTCGAAAGGATCGACTCGTACACATATGAGTACACTCACCATCAGATGGACGGCGTGCTCGTTTACCACTTCATTTTGATAAAAAAATGCAACTAAAAACTTAAATAAAACTATATCGATAAAGTCAGCACATCACTATTTTATCTCGGCTCACAGCTTAAACATATTAGAAGTGGAAGCGACGGCCAAATTTCAACAATTGTAGCCCTCTCGGCTTTTGAGCGGAGCACTTGAAATATTGTCGCGGGAAGCACAGAGATATCTCACTTCTTATTATATCTAATACTTTATGCTTTATTTCTTAGTGGAAAATGGCTTTAGCTTACTTTGATATACAGTACCTACTGCCGTGGTAGTAAGGTAATCTAGTAATGTTATTAGTTTATTTTTTATCTGATTGATCTGATTAGCTACTTACTAACGAGCATGCAGTTCACTTGATGGTAAGTGGTCACTGCCGTCCTTGGACATCGGTGAGCAACTTCAAATAGTACATGTTTTCTATCTGAAGTCAATCACAGATGCGTTGTTACGTTTTCCTTTTTTTATCTGATTGTAGCAGTAAACAAGCATGTCCACCTGATGATATGTGGTCGCTGCCGCCCATGGACATCGGTGAGCAACTTCAAATAGAACATGGGTTCTATCTGAAGTCAATCACAGATACGTTGCTACTCCCGAAGACTAAGATGTGTCGCTCAAAAGTGTGCCGGCAACCTCACCCTTCCCTCGAAACGCAAGAAATGCTTCGCGTTAGAAATAGGTAAGGCGGTGGTACTTCCCCGGTCGAACTACAATGATTCTACTACCTTCAGTAGCAAACGTGTGTGCTGTTTCTAAAGGTGGTAAATCTATTGTGGTTCGTCTGGATTTACCACTTGTTAAGATTAGTATAATACATGCAAAAGTTTGTAAAATTTGTGTTTTGTGGGTCTTTGGTCTGTTCGTCTGAAATTTGACGCACAGATAATATTAATTATATGACCCAGATATTCATTATTATGGTTAACGATGAGCTGCGGGAGTAATTATTAAATATAGTATTACAAAAACAAAAACCGGACTGCATAAACAGAAAAACGACAATTATGAAATAAAACGCCGCTATGCTGTACTGAAAAATGACGTAATGATAAAACTTTCACGATAACGTCCATCCGTTAATCAGTCTTTTAAAGGTCCTTTTGGTAGATAGGCCAAATAGATCGTCCCTGTAGCCTCGGGGTCAGAATAAGGCTACGGTATCCCCTGCCTGTCGTAAGAGGCGACTAAAAAGGGCTTCCGGGGTTGCAGACGGCTAGAGTGGGAGCTCGAACCGTTCGGTCAGGCAATCCCGGGAAAGGCGGCGGTATGTGTGGTCGCATACCGTCGTAAAGACTAGACGGAGCGGTGGGCCCAGCTGCCCATCTGGGAGGAGCCCGAAGGGGTAGCGCGCTCGGAGGATTCCGGTTGAAGTCGTTTCGAGATCCCGGAGTCCTCCTTTTCAGCGCCGAGGACGGCCACCGGGGGGGTTTTAGTGCGGTAAAAATCCCACATAACCCTGCGTCGCTCCCACGGCGTCGGGTACCTTTTAAAGGTTTCCCCCTCGAAAACAAAAAAAAAAGGCCAAATGGAGCTTTCCAGCAGTCACGCACGTGGCATGCGTGTCGGTTACCGCAGTAGGTGTTAATAATCATAATAATAATAATTTAATATGTTGTAACATATTGTAACACATATGTTGCAACATATTATATTTAAAATATATTTTACTTCTTGTGGCATGGAAGTCGTTGGAGATTTTTTGTTAAAAATCTTTCAGACATAATTTGGAAGCAATGCAAGTTATATCCGAAAAGGATAACGTAAACGTGCAATCGTAATATACGAGCGGAAACAAGAACATAGGTTGTTTTGCGAAAACAATAAACTCGTATTAAGGGTACTGTTTCACATCTTGCTATATTAAATTTACTACCAACGGGAAGCGTCTTAGTGAAACATTTCTCATAAACATTATGAATTGAGACGTTACTTCCGACATCAATATTTTAACAAGTCGTTCTTAGATAAATGAATACAATGGTAGAAATTAAAACAGTTAAGACTTTTGTTCTATTTGGTATTGACTTTTAATATTGAAAGGTTGTAGAATGCATATGATTCGACTCTAGGGTACCACCTCCATATTTCTAGCGTGAAGTAGTTTTTCAGTGATTTAACCTTTTCCAATGAAATCCGAACTTACACATTCATGTGTTCTCCATTGTAAACAAGTTCTTAGTAGAGCTTTAACATTATATATTCCTTGATTTACAAGAGCAAGCTAAATTACTTAAAATACTAAAAATCTCTCCGACTACTGTCGGAGAGATTTTTACTCGTAGTACCTACCATATTAAATCGCGGTCATTGATGAACGTCAACCTGATGTAAAGAAATTTACCAGTGTAGTTCGACCGGGGAGGTACCACCACTACACCTATTTCTAGCGTGAAGCATTTCTTGCGTTTCGATGGAAGGATGTGGTTGCCAGCTTACTTTTATATGAAGCGACCATCTCAGTCCTCGGACGTAGCAACGCATCTGTGATTGTCTTGAGATAGAACCTATGTTCTATATGAAGTTACTTAAAGATGTCCATGGGCGGCCGTGGCTTTAATCATATAAAAAAAACGATTAGCAGAATTAAATTGGTGTAAAAGAATATCCGATTCGTTTGTGTGAAAAAGCGTAAAACTCACAGGCTGTAATTTTTATTAATCCTTTTTTGTGGTGTATTAAAATCTGAACCTGTCCGATAAATGCATAATATGTGTTCATCATCCAGAACTAATCCCGACTGTCTTCCCCAGGAACCGGCTGGAGAGCAACGCCGAGCACTGGTCCGCGCTGCTCCTGTCCCTCCGGGAGCTCACAGAGTGGGTCATCAGGAAGGAGACGGAACTGAACGCGCTGGCGCCCCCGAGGGGTGATCTAACAGCGCTGATTAAACAACAGGTAACTTTTGTATACAGTAAATAACGTAAACCGATGGGTAAGGAAGATCTTCGATTGGCGACTACGTTTAGGCAAAAGGAGCACAGGTCGCCCCCACCAGGTGGACCGATGCCCTGAAGAACATAGCGGGAAACCGTTGGATTCAGAAGGCACAGGACCGGTTGGAGTGGCATCATTTAGGGGAGGCCTATGTCCAGCAGTGGACCTCAAAGGGCTGTTGCATGGATGGATGGATGGATGGATGGATGACGTATGCCTTCTAATCGATTGTACAAGTAAATCAAACTCGATAAACCATCGAGGTAAAATCTGTCGTAGTTCGACTGCGAAGGTGTCACTTCACTTCTATCCAGTTTAATATTGTAAAGCACTGTTTATCATTAGTTTGACTTAATAGCATACAGCGGGTAGCTTACTAGTTACTTTGTTTTAATCCTCAGAGGTAAGAAATAAGACTGGTCGTATGTTTTCAAGTAGTATTTAATCAGTTACAATCTTAACAAGGAGTAAGTTCTACCAACAGAAGGTTTCATATTCAATTCTTTAGTGCATACCATTGATCCAAAATTTAAAACAGACAGTCATGAAACAAAAAACTGTATTCACCGTTAATGGAACTCGGAACCCTTTGCGCGTCAGATCAGCTGCAACCAACAACCTGCCAATAAATCAGTCTACAAATAATTCCACGCGTTAACATAATCCCAGTGTCGACGCGCGTTAATTATGCCGCCATTCGAACCAAAATCAAACTGTCAAACGCCATTTTGGTTTCGCATGACCGCAAAATGGCCGACCAAGTTCGCAACGCCGCCATTACGGTTAATTATGATATGTGTTTATTTGCGAACGGATTTCGGCGTGAGTCCGCGCTGATTCGAATATATGTATTGTTATTGCAATGAATATATTCGATTGTAACATGTCGACTACAGTTTTTGTATTTTAAATCGTTTTATTTAGCTTATTGGTGGGTCAAATGTAGTAGGTAATTAAAATATTACTTTCTCTCGACTAGCTGAAATAATAGAGATCAAGGACCTTAATGCTCTCTTTGTCGATCTAGGGCTACAACATACATCATGAGATATTCACTGTAGATTATATGTATTTACGTAATTTATGTATGTATAATTCTACACACATGTAATAAACAAAACGAGCAAGGCACAAAAGGAAGGCAGAAAGAGAGACTGATAACCTGACGAAGACGACGTGTAACCGCTGGATTCAGATGGTATAGGACTGGTCGAAATTCAAGTATTAGGTAGACATAGGCCATGTCCAGAAGTAGACATTTTAGGACTTATGGTTTTTTTTTATTTATCTGACTGAAGTAGCAAACGAGCGTGCAATCCACCTAATGGTAAGAGGTCACTGCTGCCCATGGACGCCTGTAAGCAACTTCATACAGAACATGGGTTCCGTCCGAAGTCAATCACAGATGCGTTGCTACTCCCGAGGACTACGATGGTCGCCTTATGAAAGTGTGCTGGCGACCACACCCTTCTATAGAAACGCAAGAACTGCTTCACGCTAGAAATAGGTGTGGCGGTAACTTCCCCGGTCGAACTACACTGGTTCTACTACCTTGAATAGATAATATAAGGAAATTCGATACATCTCGCAACTTAAAATAAGAAAAACTATACGACCTGAGACACTGTAAGCACTAAAACAATGATAAATATAAAGGCGGTCGCACACAACCCGCGCCGACGCAATAAATCGACAAACGGAAATGATAAATAACGATTCGCCCGGAACCGAATCTCTGCGGGACCTTACCATGACTTAGTAAGCCATGGTGGGCGAACTCATTGTGGATTTATGTCATGCTTTAGTATTGACTGGAATAAGATAAAAGAGCATCTTTTATAACCTGACTGGGTCAAAAGAAGGGTTATATTTTTTAAACACATGTTTGTATGTATATCTACATCTTTGGCACGCGCTTCAGCGCAAACGGCTTTATGGCGTATGGACCTTTTTCTTATTTTGTCAACAATGTGGGTAACAAAAGCTAATAAATAGACCATTTTAAATGTATAACACTTTTTTTACTGTTTAGTAGTACCGTAGTTTTTTGTTTTTGCATTTTTTTGCTAAATGACAAAGTCCACCATGTTGAAAAAAACACGTAAATGTCGTAAATGATTGCAATAAATTAATGCTGCAAGTTAGATCGTTTCTGTGATATTTATGGTTTTCTCTATCTTAAATGATTTACTAAAATTTCATTTTTAACTATTTTCAACTATTTCAAAAAGTAAATCACATGACACTTCGTCACTGAATATGAATTTGCTATATTTTTATCACATTACAAACTTACTCATCACATTTAGCTCAGCCAATCTCAAAGTACCCTTGTTCCCAGGACGACCACCGCGCGTTCAGACGGCAGCTGGAAGACAAGAGGCCGGTGGTGGAAAGCAACCTGCTCAGCGGGCGGCAGTACATCGCGAACGAACCGCCGCTGTCGGACACCAGCGATACTGAAGGTCAGTGTGCGCGTGCCTTTACAGTGAATATAGATGTAGTGAAATATAGATAGAATCTAAATTGATTAGTGTTATTGAGGGTTTTATTTTATAAAAAAAATGCACATACACATACGCACACACACACAGACTGTGACATACATAAACACACACACACACGCATGCACATACACGCCCTTATAATATTTACTTAAACGCACAAAAGTGCAATTGAATCTTATAGTCCGTAAAATGTAAATCCGTAACTGCCTAATTAGTTTAACATAGAAAGTATTGTATATATTATTTTAGTAGCGGATTTTGTTAAATAAATAAATAAAAATAAATAAATAAATTTTATACGCCGTATCTTTTTTATCTTTAAACAGTATACGTAGCAAACAGGAGCCTTCCAAGTGCAAGTTGAAACTTTTTAATTCTTTGTAATATCCAAATAATAAAAGTGCTTTAATACGCCAATTAATTCTCGCGATATTAGTTTTTGTTTGTTTTGATTATGTGTCCATGATAATACAGAAAGCGTCTAACCAATTTGAATATAACAAAATAATAATGTTAAAAAAAGCAAGATATTTATTGTAAGATAACTTTTTTTTGGGAATTGGAATAAAAAGTATCGCTCACAAATATCCGTGTAGCCTTTTCGATCATCTTAAATTTCACAATTTTCTAAACGCTGAACATCCTGTGTTTTTGAAAACGAGTACCTAATGTCGTTAGGTCAAAATCTTGTCGGGTCATCGCACCCGCCGTATAATTAAAAGCTCGTCAGAATGCAAATCAGTGTTAGCGCACCACTTGATGACGTAAAGATGTTTCCTTACATCGCTAACTGCAGATTACAGACACTACATACATGTGACTAGGATGTCTCAAATGCTGCTCTCAAGGATTTGCAACATATTGTTGAGAGCTTGTAAAGAGATATTGTCCGTTAGTTACCGAATTCTCGGTATTATTGACAAAGACTAACATCTCGCTGTTTATAACAAATGTCAGAGACGTTGCGGTACTCGTCAAGAAATCACTAATACCAACAAGATAAATGCTATGAATTTAAAGATATTTGTATCAGTCTTTTTTGTGGTTGCCGGTATACTTTTATATGAGGCGACCATCATAGTCCTCAAGAGTAGCAACGCATCTGTGATTGACTTCAGATGGAACCCATGTTCTGTATGAAGTTGCTTACAGATGTCCATGGGCGGCAGTGACCACTTACCATCAGGTGAACTGCATGCTCGTTTGCTACTTCAGTCGGATAAAAAAAATGTGGATACAAAGTTTATAGCTATTACATTGAAAGCCTCAGTCAAGTAACTCGACAGTTATTCTTTAATTTTGTTTAAATCAAACCGAATAAAACCACCCACAAAAGAACAAAACCTAAAAAGACAATAGCCTGAAAACACGAATTTCAGGACAGTTTCTGTACTAGTTAAAACAAAGGATTGCGCAATTAGAAGTGGGCCCCTACTAATTGCGAATTCCGAACGCTGATGGACGCGGAGCCAATCAGAATCGTCGATATGCACAAGGCGATTGTAATTGAATCGTAACTGCCAATCAGCGAGCTGGAAAATCACGTGATATCTCCCCCCATTGGCCGTTCGGAACGGTAATGGATTCGCTTTGCATGTACGTTGCTAAAGCTAAGTTGGTTTTGGTTTAATTAGATTTAATTCTACTCGCATATGCGCTTTTACATTTGAATTGTGTCTTCCGTCTGTTGTGCAGATGCAAATAATTGTAACCGTGGGGACGCTGGGGAGAGACGGCATACAAGTCCACTTTTAACTGTTTTTATTTTTAAAATATATCTCCACTGAGGGATTATAAATGTTTATACATTGTATGAAATATGTAGAACAAATATTTTTACACTGCTAGGCATAAGAAAATTCTCAGAACAACAAAAAAAATAAATGAATATCCCTGGTGTCTGTACATGATATGCAGATACAATATATTTTCAAATAAAATAATTTGTAGGACTGAGAATAAGTAAATGATACATTTTTCTATATTAACAAGGTGTATTTGACTGTGTGTTTTAAATTGAGTCAAACTAAAATGTCTGAATTTAATTTAAAGAATATATTCCTGTAACAATTAGTATTTTTATACCAACTGTATTCTACTCTTTTACACGTTATTACTATTTAAGATAATCATACTAATATTATAAAGGCCAAAGTTTGTGAGTGTGTATGTTTGTTACTTCTTCTCGTCTAAACGGCTGGAGCGATTTTCATAAAATTTGGTAGGGAGTTAGCTGGCACTCTGGATTAACATATAGGCTACTTTTTACTGTGGGAAAATATCTTACTCCCCATGGGACAATCGATTTTTTTTAACGCGGGCGAAACTGCGGGGTTCAGCTAGTGTTTTTTTTATAAAACCGAAACCGAACATATATTTTCAATATGTAGGTAAATATTGAATTTTAAAAAAATCCAACTAGTGATTAAACCGTTAGGCTTGATGTACATCGTCCCTGTAGTTCCGGGATCAGAATAGGGCTACGGTATCCTCTGCCTGTCGTAAGAGGCGACTAAAAGGGGCTTCCGGGGTTGCGGGCGGCTAGAGTGGGAGCTTGAACCGTCCAGCCAGGCGATCCCGGGAAGGACGGCGGTATGTGTGGTCGCATATCGTCGTATAGACTAGACGGAGCGGTGGGCCCAGCCGCCCATCTGGGAGGAGCCCGATGGGGCAACACGCTTAGAGGATTCCGGTGGTGTTTGTTGGAGATCCGTCGTCGAGAGACGAGAGAGCGTCGGGTACCTTTTGAAGGTTTCCCCCTCGAAAACAAAAAAAAAAAAAAAAAAAAAAGGGTTGATGTACATATCGACGAGTATACAATACACCTATAATATTGTAAGTCATAACAATATAACAGATAATTTCAAATGTATTCTTTATCTAATATATAAAATTCTCGTGTCACAGTTTTTGTTGCCGTACTCCTCCGAAACGGCTTGACCGATTGTTACCAAATTTTATATGCTTATTCAGTAGGTCTGAGAATCGGCCAACATCTATTTTTCGTACCCCTTAAGGGTTGTCCACCCTTAATTTTATTTTAATTTTTTATATGGCAAAACAACGTTTGTCGGGACAGCTAGTCTAATTATATTTTCCCTTGATATCAAAAAGGTTGGGTTTTACGTTTATGAGCTCCATTGTGCGGATACCTTTTACGTACTTAAAATATTGTACAAGAGGAAATGGCGCCGTGCGTTATCTGAAAGTAATTAAAGATTTTCACATTGAGGTTGTCGCTCAATAAGTATGTGTAGTGTCAGGCTGCGACTTTGTCAGATTTCAACAGCAATGTTGACTGAGACTTTTTTTTTATCTGAGTGAAGTAGCAAACAAACATGCAGTCCACCTGATGGTAAGTGGCCACTGCCGCCCATGGACATCTGTAATCAACTTCATACAGAACATAGGTTCCATCTGAAGTAAATCACAGATGCGTTGCTACTCTCGAGGACTATGATGGTCGCCTCATGTGAAAGTGTGCCGGCAACCAAACCCTTCTGTCAAAACACAAGAAGTGCTTCACGCTAGAAATAGGTGTGGCGGTGGTACTACCCCGGTCGAACTACACTGGTTCTACCACCTAATGATACCACTATACTTAATTTCTTATTATTTCACTATCCATACTTAATATTATAAATGTGAAGGTGTGTTTGTTTGTTCCTCTTTCACGTCGCCACAGAGCTATTTATGATATGGTTTATATGCTGGGAGATAGGAGGACGGAGAGTGACGTAGGCTACTTTTTACCGCCCTCTCTCATTCCCATGAGAATATCGATGTTTTATTAGTTGATACATATTTAGTAGTTCCAGACGTTGTTAACAGATGGCGTTAGTAAAATTCATTCGCAAGTTCTGAATCACGCTATCAAATGCTAATGTTAATTCCCTTTGACCGTGCGGGCGAAGCCGCGGGTCAGAGCTAGTTTATTATAATTTACAGTTATTTCACACTCATTAACTATTCTCCAATCTACTACAAAACTAACTACGCATTAAAAATTGACAAACGAAAGAACATCAAATTGCAGGCTTCATTTGTCTTTTTCTCATGTTCTATTTTCGAAAACAGTAACGGTGGCGCCGTCATATGCTTAATTTCTTTCCCGTGGTTGCGCTCGCTTAGATCTATCACTATGGTAAAAAGTAAGCTAAGTCTTAATCCAAGTCATAAACTATGCCAAATTTCAGCGAAATCCTTTTAGTAATTTTGGCGTGAAGGAGTTACAAACATCCTCCCATTCTTACAAAACTTCCTCACAAAAAATATTAGTAAGATTGAGTAGCTAATTCTCAACATATCGCTAGCACATTAATAGTTACTTCACCCGTCGCAACGGTCAAAATTCGACCGTAATTTAAATTAAAAAACGAAACTTCATACTGTCCAAAGTAGCACCAATATTTCTCTTATTTAAATAAATTGTAATAATTTAAAGTTATTTTGAACGCATCCGTTACAGGTAAAAAGAGGGTTATTAAATAAGCTGTATTTAAAAGCAATAGCGGGTATTTTGGCAAAGACATCTGACATTTTTGACGTTATGTGTTTTCAAAGTAAGACATTGAATGTTCTATATCGTTTATTATGTATGTGTTTGTATCAAATGCAATGTGTATTTAGTTGTTTTATGCATTATTTGAAAAAAAATTGGCATTGCGCAATCCTTCTCTACATCAACTATAACCGAGCGTAATTTCATACTCCTCCGCCTGCGGCAAGTATCTTAAAAACGAACCACAAATTTTTGATTTACATATTATTATATTAAAAAAACTTAGCAATTGGGAGGTTTTGACGCGCCATATATTTTAGTGTTATTGGTGGAAGGAAGGTTGCCGGCTCACTTGATTAAGAACCGACCATTGTAGTCCTTGGAAATATCAACATATCTGTGATTGACTTCAGACAGAAAGCTTGTTGTACAAAGTTGCTTAAAGGCATCTCCTTACAGGTGACTGCATTCTCATTTCCCGTAAATTCATAAACGTACATAAATCTGCTTCAACGCGGTTGGGGTTATTTTTTATTTTTCGTTTCCCGAAGTGGCAACCCTAACGTAAGCCAGGCTTCTAAAGGATGTACAGAACTGTTTAATTAATGCTACCTGTTTCAAAAGATCCGACTACGTGAAGATTCGCTCGGTGCGTGTTTTTTGGAAGTTTTCAAAGCTTAAACTCAATGTTTCATCGTGTTCTCGTTGATTTTGCTTGAGTTACACGGAAATGGGTTGTCTTTTTTCTTTTACCGTATAATTAGGTCCGGAAGATGAATTGAAGTATTCAATTCAATTAAGATGGTAATCTAAAGCAGCTTCTGTACATATTTCTCGCTCATTATTTTGTAAGTGGTCATCGCATTTCGAATTTATCACTGGTAACAGCAGTGTACAGTCCCAGATAAAATCAGTATCAGGAATCTACATAGGACTTGTATCCATTCACACTGCAGTTTTTAAAGTTCTATTCTAAGGGTTGGTCTGTTGATAGACAGACGGACACCAAGCCTTAGAATGGACTGATGACCACACTGTTTCTCATGCACCGTAAAATGTAGAAAGTCGATTTTTTATATATTATATGTTTTTGTTGCTCGTTTAACAACATATATTAAAAACAAAATAAAAATTTTAGAATATTATAAAAATGTAATGTTAATTCAATACCCGTGTAGCGCCATCTATGAGCCTATGTCGTGAAACATTTTTCTATTGTGTATAATATGTGAGTGTTTTTGAATGAATAAAGCAGTCTGATTGAAAACCACCAACTGACGACTTTTATTAGGGTATGGGCCAAGCCAAAAATAAATAAATTATTTCGGAAACAAGAACAACGCTTATTGTGACAGGAAATATAAACTCGTGCTAAGAGTACTGTTAGTTCAAAGTCGCGTCCGAATCGATGCAGCGTACGGTTCCGATTGGGATCGTCATAAATTAGCCAACGCGACTCCGCTTCGGATGCCGGCGAATTTGAAAAACGAACGACGACGTTCCGCCATTCGTTCTGATGATAAGGAGCGGAATGGGCTGATATTGAATTTCATTCAGTGACATTTTCCGACTATTTATTGTTTTTAAAGCCTCGCGCAAAAGGGTGATGAAGCTTGAAAACCTCTGTCTGTGGCATCTCAAATTTCAAAGTTAGGTTTTTTTTTGTTTAAAGGCTGAGTGATTTTTAATGTATCTTAGCTATATTTGTAAATTATTTCGATGGTTGCTGAAAAAAGTTTCGTAATAGCCTAATGTATCTACCATTAGGCAATAGACTCTCAATCATGGATCCCAGGTTCAAAATTCAGGCACATATCACTGTTTTTTTCTAAAATGTAGTGCTTACTGGAAAATAATTATCACTGCTTCACTGTAAAACAAAACATGAGGAAACCTACACATCTGTGTTTTCTGAAAAAATCTGATTGTTATAGAATCTCAGTTATGGATCCCAGGTTCAAAATCCAGGCACACATCACTGTTTTTTTCTAAAATGATGTATATATTAGAAATTCGTTACCACTTCTTTACTGTAAAGCAAAACATCATGAGGAAACCTACACATATGTGTTTTTTGAAAAAAAAATCCTATTGCTAGTTCAACGTCTCGTCCGGATCGATGCAGCGTGCGGTTCCGATTCGGATCGTCATAAATTTGCCAACGCGACTCCGCTTCGGATGCCGGCGAATTTGAAAAACGCTCGACGACGTTCCTCCATTCGTTCTGATGATAAGGAGCGGAATGGGCTGATATTGAATTTCATTTGGTGACATTTTGCGAATATTTATTGTTTAAAAGCCAAAAGGGTGATGTAGCTTGAAGACTTTTGTCTGTGGCATCTCAGCTTTCAAAGTTAGGATTTTTTGCTTGAAGGCTCATTTAATTTTAATGTGTCTTATCTATATTTGTAAATTTCGCTGGTTGCCGAGAAAAGTTTCGTGATAGGCTAGTGGATCTCTCATTAGGTTATAGACTTTCAATTTTGGATCCCAGATATCAAAACCCAGGCACACGTCACTGTTTTTTATATTTTAAAATGATGTGCATATTGTTTATTTGGGAAATTGTTTACCACTGCTTTACTGTGAAGCAAAAAGTCATGAGGAAATCTACACATAAAATGATGTGTAAATTGGAAATTAATTACCACTGCTTTACTGTCAAGCAAAAAGTCATAAGAAAACATGTTTTCTGAAAAAAATCTGATTGCTAGTTCAACGTCTCGTCCGAATCGATGCAGCGTACGGTTCCGATTGGGATCGTCATAAATTAGCCAACGCGACTCCGCTTCGGATGCCGGCGAATTTGAAAAACGATCGACGACGTTCCGCCATTCGTTCTGATGATAAGGAGCGGAATGGGTTGATATTGAATTTCATTCAGTGACATTTTGCGAATATTTATTGTTTTTAAAGTATTGCGTAAAAAGAGTTTGTAAATTGATGACCACAGGCTGTTTGTGGCATTTTAGTTGTCAAAATTATTTTTTTGACCCAAAGACTGATTGAATTTTAACGTATCTTATATTAAGCTATATTTAATTAAGTTGACAATTTTCTTTTTTTAAAGTCCCGTGATAGTCTAAATTAGTGAAAGCCTAATTGTCAAATCTTGTTCTTTCATTTCACGGTTCAAATCCCAAGCACCATTATATTTTCAGGGTCAAGAAAATCAACACACCTGAAGATTATCAAAAGAGTGTGAAGTCTAAATCGCACTTGGTCAGCATAAAAAACTGAAAAAATATTATAAAAACACCCGACTTTTAATTTAAGAATATTTCACTGTGACGCGTATTCAGCGTTATTTCTTATATTATATCAAATTCTGTTTAAATAATCTGTCTAAGCCCAGATTATCAAAATGCTTTGCGGTAACCCGATTTATCGAGGTAAATAATTGCGCGCTTGTAACTAAAAAAAAATACGAAAAATATCATATTATACTTAAATTGTATAAAGTAGGGTGGTAGTCAAAG
Source organism: Spicauda simplicius (assembly GCA_949699795.1). Taxonomy (NCBI): domain Eukaryota; kingdom Metazoa; phylum Arthropoda; class Insecta; order Lepidoptera; family Hesperiidae; genus Spicauda; species Spicauda simplicius. The sequence continues at coordinate 17,750,527 of OX453074.1, read as the reverse complement.
TGGTAGTTCGACTGTGACGAAATCACCGTCACACCGATTTCTGTCTAGTGTCAAGTAGACGGCAGTGTCAAGCATTGCTATATCTATTCTGTTTGAACCCCCAATCTACCCCTCCCCTGGCTACGCTCAGGTAGGTAGTGGGTATGTTACACCAGCCGTACCCTTTATTTACAGCAAATAGCCATTCGGAAGGCAACAGTTAGCAGCTGTATTCGGGAAATTCCATCTGTCTATTCGCTCAAAAATCACGCCAGATTTTTGGATCGCGCTTTTGGAAATGCAAAAAACCTTTGAAAGATGCTTTTTTGATATCTACACGGTGCGTTGCGATTTTCGTACTGTTTTTTTTTTTTTGTCTTTTGTTGTATCGTTTTATTGAATTGTAACATCAATTTAAAATGTAACGGCTACTTACGATACGGTTTTAATTTTTTTTCGCACGACTCATAATGTATCAGAGAGTGTTCTACTACACGAAACGTCGTGAAGCTTTGGTTTCGCAACTATTTAATTAATTAAGCCATTGGTAACCTACGTAGTTTTTTCAATCTGCGCACCATTTTAAAAGGATTCATGCTGTCTCTGCTAAAAAAATATTTAAGATAATAGAACCGGAAAAAACTATACAAAAAAAGAAAATCCCATCAATCAACACTTTTTTTGTTGAAAACACGATAGTTTGCATAAAAAATATTTAGCCTACGTGTAGCTTATGATCTAAATATCACCTAGACTTCTATTTAACGGAGAAATCGTAACAGAAGGAGGCGGAAACGTTGGAATAATTAATCTAATTTAACATTAACTAAGCCAGTAAACACTGGCTTATTTTTACAAATAAACATTGATTTAAGATCAAAATTAATTTCTCTTCACGTTTTATAAAATTCGTTACAAATATTTTCATACGTTCATGAGTTTTAAATAGTAAATTTTCAAATAAGTACGTCTTTCATCGAACTAATAAAGAAATTTCAGTACGAATGAACTCAAATAGAAATAATCCGAGCTCATCTGCGGAACTTATTATAAGCGAAAACTGCAAAAAAAATTACGAAGTACTGCATTTCTCTTTGAATGCCTCGTTCACCCTGCATTCGACTACTCGCTCGAGTGGCTTTATTACTCACTGGCATACGCGTACTTGTACTTACATGCCGGCAAAATGAATAACAATGAAAAAACTGAATGTAACGTATTGAAATGAGTTGGAAACGACCTGTATATTTTAATTAGCAACTGTTTTATATATTCGACATGTAGGTCGTTCTGTTTGGAATATTATCAATGCCAAGGTGTTGAATTTTAATAAATAATATTGATCGTTAATGCAATTAAGTCATTCAATGCAGTGAAATGAAATGAAATGTCTTTATATTGCATAGGCCTTCCGGGCGCTTACAAATCGTCAGTTACATATACATATATATATTTTTTACACTACCACCGGATCGGCACACGACCTCAACTGAAAAGATCCGGCAAGAAACTCAGTGGGTTTGTCTTTTCTTTGTATATCTTTTTTTTTTATTTGCCATCTTGTTTTTACATGGGTAACAAACTGGGTAACAATTTAAAATAATACGCAACCGACTAGTTATTGGTATCAGTGCATCTAATAGAAGCCTAGAAGCGGATAAGAGTAAGATTTTTCCAAATAGATTTGTTTGCCAAAATTGTTCCAAATACCATCTTTCTATCGATCTGATTTTTATTCTGAAATTTATGCTCAGATATCTTGTGTCAGATAAAATGGTAAATCCTTTTTTTACAACCTACCTGTGATCCGGGTTTTACCGGCGTTAAAAAAATGTAAAGAAATTCAAATATTTTAAATTTTGATAAAGGAACAAATTGTAATACCCAATACACGAAATATCAAAATATTTTTAATCATTTTAAATTAAATTGGTGTGATGCGATTTCAACTACACAGGCATTGATACCAACAAAAATCTAAAAATTGTAGGAATATGTAGTATTGCTAGTACAGATATCCATAGTTGTAAGAGATATAATCATACATTACGACGACAATTGTCAATTTTGTCAAAGGGATAAATCCAGAAATAAAACTACGAAAAATTTATGAATCCATGAGGATTGGTATTAATTAAATATTGAAGTACAGTCGAGCTGTAAAATTCCGTAGCACTCCTCCGAGTGTAAGTAACGGCATAATTATTAAATTCCAGCTTTTTGTGAATATTTTACGAGAAATTTTAACTGCAAGACGCATTCAACTTACAAACAGCCATGAATTGTGTTCACGATATTGAAATTGCAAGACAATGCTAGCAAACGATGCGAAACGTGCTCTTGTTAAAGCTTATTGAATTTTTCTATAGGAATGTCGCTTAAATAGCTCTGTTGTAAAGTATGGGAGAAATTTTAATATTACATTTTGTAAAACCTTAAAGGTACCTTATAAAATATATTTTGAGCCTGTGTTTTCAGTTGACTAATGAAGACTATAAATATTATAATAGATAATACGAAAGATATATTATTGGATCAGAATAGATACAGACTTGTAACTGTTTTTGTTCTAATTAAGTGGCGTAAGTTCATGTAACATTAAGTTTTAGCGAAATAGATAAAATCGTTTACCTACGGTACCTTTTTTTTTGAGGGGGAAACCTTCAAAAGGTACCCGACGCCGTGGGAGCGACGAAGGGTTATGTGGGATTTTTACCGCACTAAAACCCCCCCGGTGGCCATCCTCGGCGCTAAAAAGAGGACTCAGGGATCTCCAACAAACACTACCGGAATCCTCTAAGCGTGTTGCCCCATCGGGCTCCTCCCAAATGGGCGGCTGGGCCCACCGCTCCGTCTAGTCTATACGACGATATGCGACCACACATACCGCCGTCCTTCCCGGGATCGCCTGGCTGGACGGTTCAAGCTCCCACTCTAGCCGCCCGCAACCCCGGAAGCCCCTTTTAGTCGCCTCTTACGACAGGCAGAGGATACCGTAGCCCTATTCTGATCCCGGAACTACAGGGACGTTACCTACGGTACCTACGGCGGACGGTTTAGTATGAAAATTTGCACGTAGAGAAGGAGTGCAGAATGTTAATAATTTTTTTGAAATAATGAATATAACATACAAAAAAAAAATCAACTAAAAATACATTACACACACTATCGTGCATTTGTCACAAACACATAAATAATAAACGAAATAGAACATTCAATGTCTTACTACTATGAAAACACATAACGTCAGAAATGTCAGTGTCTTTGTCAAAATACCCGCTGTTGCTTTTAAATGTGGTTTAGCTAATTAAACCTCTTTTTATATTTATCGGGTGTGTTCAAAATTACTTGAAAATTATTACATTTTATTTGAATTTGAGAAATATTCGTATTACTTTGGACAATATGAAGTTTAGTTATTGGGTGACTAGTACCTGTTATTGTGCAAACTCGTAACTTCGCGTATTTGTATATTGTCATTAACACAGATAATTTTATATTTTATTTATAGTAAAATTCTTCTCCCCTTTTTTACAGCATCACGCGACAACGAAGGTGACTCTCGAGGGTACCGTTCAGCGGAGGAGCAGGCCCGCGAGCTGGCGCGCTCCATCCGCCGGGAGGTGGCGAAGCTGGCGGACAAGTGGAACACGCTCGTGGACCGCAGTGATGCCTGGGGACGGTGTCTTGACGACGCTGTACAGGTAGGTGTGATTTTAAACCTTTAAACAGATAAAGCAAGACTTTGATAGTTTAAGCAAATAAATAATTGTCATATATTGTGATCTGCTTTTAAGATTGACGATTACGGATGAAATTTGTTATCACTAAGAAGCTAAGAAAATAATTATTTCATAAATTTTAAGATTCCTTCTTGAAGCTTCTTACACACTCTTTGTATAGAATAGGTTTTAATATGATTTTATGTAATGTTTAATATTTTTTGTCACTAGACTTGTAGACGTATACTTTTTAAAATTTTCAACGTAAATATCATAAAATTATATTTCAGTGCAAAGAAAGCACAAAAATATGCGAAAGCTTAAAGGGAAACAGCGCCACCTATTACAGCACGTTTGAAGCTTTTGACATCTCCGATAAGTAGGGATGTAAGATTCGTTTTAGTTCACAACAATCAACAACGATGGCGCTACTTAAAGCTTCTGATTGACATCCCTGTACTAAATAAATAGCAAATTAAGTTCATAAGCAAGAAACGATTTAACTAATAATAAGCGGTAATGTAATGACAATAAAATTATGTAAAACCAATAGTATTTAAACTAATAATATCGCGGAATTTATACGTTTTAATATGTATCGGGTACTCACGATACCCATTACTTAATAAAATGAATAAAATTATTTGTAAGGAATATAAATTAGCTTGCAATAAAAATAATAAAATAATCAAAGAAAAAAATACTGCACGAATAAATAAATAATTATAATTGCATATGTTGATAAGAAATGCAATGCAACATAGCTTTACCGCGGCAGTCCCCGAGTGCCGCACGTTTTTTTAAATAGATAGAGTAATTCAAAATCAAGGTTTTTATATATAATGGAGAAACACTGATAATATTAGATTTTTGACTTTTAGGCGGAACGAAGTTCGCCGGGTCAGGTACTTATTATTAATTTCTTACATTACATTCCTTACAAACTCGCTAAGTACAAAGCTTATCAGCATTTATGTCGCTTTCAACCCGGACATCCTGTGTCCAATCCCGTTAAGGCTTTACAATATCAATGGGCATTATGCCTCGGATCGTGATCTTGGTCGTACTGCGATACTTTATTGAGTGGCAAAGATCATGTAGTTAGAAGATTCAAGATTTATGCCTACGACGACTTTTTTTATGAAATACTAAACTCGCGCCTTCGTCTGTTTTAGACACTTCTATCACGGCAAAGAGTTTTTGTATTAATGTAGGTCATAAATAATGTATGTGCCATAGATTTTAGCGAAATTCGATTAAGAGTTTTTGCATGTAAGAGTAACTTATACACATGGATCATGACATACTGTTGCATTTAGGTATAACTACATATTAGTATGATACATCATAACAAGATACAAATAATAAATATATTTTCAACTCGTTAAATTAAATTCAGTATTCATGTACGGGCACTCGTAAATTTCAGTTTTATTATATGTAGGTACTAGCTGACCCGGCAAATAAAAATAAAAAAAATGTTAAGGGTGGACAATCCTTATCACTAAGGGGTATGAAAAATAGATGTTGGCCGATTCTCAGACCTACTCAATATGCTCACAAAATTTCAGGAGAATCGGTCAAGCCGTTTCGGAGGAGTACGGGAACGAACAATGTGACACGAGATTTTTTATATATTAGATGTATTGATAATACTCATTAAATGAGAAGGTTATGGTAACGGACAGAACTAGACATATGAGAACGTTTAACTTTTTCAAGGGTAGCAACGCATCGGTGATCGACTTTAAGTGGCGCTCGCATTCTATACGACTACTAGCTGTGCCCGCGACTTCGTCCGCGTGGCACGCAACGCAAGCCCTGAAGGATGAATAATTTTCCCCGTTTTTTTCACATTTTCCATTATTTCTTCGCTCCTAACAATTGCAGCGTGATGTTATATAGCCTAAAGCTTTCCTCGATAAATGGTCTATTCAATACAAAAAGAATTTTTAAATTCGAACCAGTAGTTCCTGAGATTAGCGCGTTCAAACAAACAAACAAACTCTTCAGCTTTATATATTAGTATAGATTACACATGTCCATAACTGACAGTGACCACTTAACATCAAGCGGGTTGCATCATCGCTTGCTACTGCGCTATTAAAAAAATCTTAAATCAATACAGATTTAAAAAATAGTACCTCGTCTTTTGATACCTTTAGGGTGCGGTTCCATTGAAGAACTATTAACTAGTAGCTATTTGTAGCAAGCTATTTTTTATGTCATATAAGGTCTAATCTACAAAATTAGACAGTCATTCCAATAATAGTTTTTCAGTTTTGACAGGTGGTAGAAACAAAGTAGTTCGACCGGGGAAGTACCACCACCACCCCTATTTCTAGCGTGAAGCATTTCTTACGTTTCGATGGAAGGGTGTGGTTGCCGGCACACTTTTATATAAGGCGACCGTTATAGTCCTCGGGAATAGCAACGCATCTGTGATTGACTTCAGATAGAACCCATGTCCTGTTTGAAGTTGCTTACAGATGTCCATGGGCGAAAGTCAACACTTATCATCAGGTGGACTGCATTCTCGTTTGCTACTTGAGTCTGATAAAAAAAAAGTTTTTAGATAAGTAGCAAAATAAAAGTTAGTTATATTTCATCCACTACTGTCCACCGCGCAGACCAAGTGTGAGTTGGTATACTTCACATACTTTTAAGATTTGTTTTGAGAACACTCAGTCGTGTTTGACGACCCGCGTGGCGCAGCGGTTACCATACCGGTCTGACGCGCAATGGGTCCCGGGTTCGATTCCCGGCCAGACAGGTATCTGAATGATGAGTTTAAATTCCTGTTCTGGGTCTGGGTGTGTGTGTATTCGTCTTGTGTGTGTCCATGGTACCCACGACACAGGAGAAATTCCTACTGTGGGACTATGAGTGTAGGAAGCGTGTGTGTAGGAAGCGTGTGTGTGTTGGTGTCCTCAAAAATCGTAATCTAAAAATAAATAACTAACTATCAAATAGAAAATAGCTCCCAAAGATACCACGCTCGTAGGCATTGATACCTAGGCACAAAATAGACACTAGTACACTAGACACGATCTATGGTGCAGCAGGAAGCATGTGCGGGCGCAATCGACCTGGTATCGGCACGCCCAGATACTGCGCTAATGTATCTGCAACGGATGTATGGGCTTAAGGCTGGAAATGATTTATTGACTCTAATGCAAATATTGTTGTGGAGCATAATACAGCTATATAAACATAATAAAACTGATAATTTATGTTTGTACGTCGCTTATATTTGCTAATAACATTGTCTAGAAAATGCAGGATAAGTACCTAAAAAAGAAATTGCTTTACTATTTGGTACATTTATTTATTTATTATTTATATATTTATTGCACCTTTACAGAAAGTTACAATAGGGCAAACTTAATGCCTGATGGCATTCTCTACCAGTCAACCCTGGGTGGCTGGAAAATGAGTGGCAGGTGTTAATTTTAACCGCGAGCAATAGAAATATTAATATACCTACTTAGCCATAAATACATATACATATATCATAAATAAATATTTATATTATAAATACATATAATACACACAATAAATATATAAAATACATAAAATTAATATATAAAAATAAAATAAAATAATAGATGATTAGGAGACAGTAGTAGTGCTCAGATAATGCTCTCGGACAAGCTTTTTGAATATACACTTACTGGGCGCTTTCCTGATATCAGCGGGCAAGGCGTTCCATAACAATACCGCCTGAACAGTGAACGAGAAATGAAAGAAACCGCTAGTATGCGGTGGGACGTTTGCTCTAAAGTTATAAGACGACCGAAGCATTTTGTCATGAGTTAAGAACCGATATTGGAAAGAATCCTTTAAATAAGAAGGAGTATTGGTATCATTTAAGATAGAATATAGTAGAAGGAGAATCCTAGAATTGCGCCTTTGTCGGATAGTGAGCCACTTAAGTTGACTACGAAACTGAGAAATGTGATCATACTTGCGAAGACCAAATATGAATCGAATAGAATTATTGAGAAGGCGCTCTAGTTTATTGAGAAGTGCTTCGGTCAGATCCGGGTAACATACATCTGCATAGTCGATAATAGGCAAAATCAGGGTATTGACAAGCATTAGTTTAGTTTTAACAGGAAGGAAGTGTTTTAGACGGTATAAAGATCGCATAGTGGCGTTGACCTTACGGGATAGTTCAGTAAAGTGCACATTCCAACTTAAAGAGCAGTAAATGTAAAGGCCAAGATTCTTCACCGACTCCGAAAACGGAATTAATCTGGTGTCATCTAAGATTGATGGTAGCGAATTACGGTCAATCCTGGCCAATAATCTTGAACTGCCAATGATAATTGCTTGGCATTTAGCAGGGTTGACTGTCACACCATAGCACAAAGACCATTTGTGAAGAGAATCTAGATTAGCGTTTAATATGTCTATTGCGCTATGGAGGTGATCTGCATCAGCTTGAGCATAAAGTTGTAAGTCGTCAGCGTACAGATGATACGAACAATTGAAAACATGAGTGAGAGAATTAATAAAAAGAGAAAATAATAACGGAGAGAGAATACCGCCTTCCGGAACACCAGCTTCCAAATCAGCCCAATCCGAAAAAGTGCTTCCTATACGGACAGACTGCTGGCGCCCGCGAAGATAGGAAGAGAACCATTTTAAGGCAGAGGAGGAGAAGTGTAAGCGGGCTAGGATAGCAAGGAGAATATCTTGGTCGACTGTGTTAAAAGCATTTGAAAAGTCAACCAGCACCAACACCGTAAGCTTCCTATCATCCATGCCTTGTCTGATGTCGTCACAAAACATTACATTACATTCGTCTGTCTTTTAGTTTAAAATCGTTTCAAACCTTCTTACAGGATTGCATATATAATTTAGTGTATATCTTTATTTACCATTAAGTCCTTAATGCAACATTGTTGAATTAAAATTAAACTTTACTCTATCAAAAGTAATTTCAATTTTATATTCTTATATTTTCTAGTAGTTGACCAGGCTAACTTCGTTCCGCCTAAAAGTCAAAAATCTAAAATCATCAATGTTTGTCTACTATATTAATCATGTATTATACATAAAAACCTTTCTCTTGAATCACTTTACCTATTAAAAAAACTGCATTAAAACCCGTAGCGTAGTTTCAAAGATCTTAGCATGTATAGGAACAGAAGCGACTTTGTTATAAACCATGTAGTGATTTTCCTTTATAAGTTCTCAATGGTTTATGAACAACTAGGCTTTACCCGCGGCTTCGCTCGCGTGGAATTTATTCTGCCACATAAAGTTTCCAAGGTGGTAGAGCAATGGTTCAACCAGAGAGGTATTACCGCCGCACCTTTTTCTACCGTGAAGTAGTTCTTGTGTTTCATTAGAAGGGTGTGTCTGCCGGCTCACTTTTATATGAGTTTTATATGACTTTTATGATTTTAGTTGACTTATATATGACTTCAGATTGAACCCTTGCCCTACTCCCTAAGACGATTAACATACGTTACCGCTCACTGCCCCGGTAGCCGGTGAAGCGGATCTCATGTTGTATTGGGGTCTAATAAATCCGTTGATGCCTCACACACGTACACCGACCGACCGCGCGGTCCAGTGGTGTTCTCATCACCACCATGTCTCCGCGCGAACCACAGTGCGGAGGGTCGGCGCCTCACACACGGGCTGGCGCCTAACCGCGCGGATCATCGTTGATGCAGGCCGTGTTGCAATTTAATAAAATGAATTTCGATGTCGAAAAGTTTATTTTGATGATCGGTCCATCCGTGCGTACAGGTGCGTAAACCGCCTTACCGCGCGGGGCACCGCTATTCGCGGCAGTGCGCGGTGCCATGTGTTAATCACCTAAATCAGTGTGTTCAAATTTCAAATCACAGGCACGTATATTAATTTGAATTAGTTTTGTCGGCAACAGATATTAATGCTTACTCTGAAATTAAAAGTTTTAAGAAAGGGTCTCAAAACGCGTGACGGTTACCAACGCGCAGTTGGCTAGCGTGGTCAACTACGACCTAAACTACTGCTAATCTGATATATGTGCCGAGTTATGTAACATTAAAAGGTCGATGACGATTGAATAACATATTTAACCTTTCCACTGTTTCATTCTCATTGACCTTTTTTCTCTTTTTTGTCGAGGGAGAAACCTTCAAAAGGTACAATACGCCGTGGGAGCGACGCAAGGTTATCTGGGATTCTTATAGCACCAGGACTCCGGGATCTTCAAAGGAACGCAACTGGAGTCCTCTGAGTGCATTGCCCCATCGGGCTCCTCCCAAGTGAGCGGCTGGGCCCACCACTCCATCTGGTCTTTACCACGATATGCGACCACACGTATGCCACCGTCCTTCCCGGGATCGCCTGGCTGGACGGTTCAAGCTCCGTCTATCCTGGCTCTCACGATATCATGCGACCACACATGCTGACATCTTTCCCGACTGCTGACTGGGTGTTTGGAGCTCTCCGTCTAGCCGCCCGCAACCCGAAAACTCCCTTTTAGTTGCCTCTTACCACAGACAGGGGATACCGTAGCCTTATTCCCGGAACTACAGAGACGTCATTGACCTTTCACATTTTGCTCCGTGTTTTATAACCATTCAAATATTAATATCATACAACTTCGTTGTATACGGCGGCGGCGCACGGCGCGTACTGCCGGTGAATCAATTGACTACGCAATATGTTATACTCGTAATATCTTCTAAACTACTTATCCAATTTACATGGTGTAAAAGGCAGATTCGATCTTTATTAGATGCTTGATTTTTTGAAATCATTTATTTTGATAAGGATTAATATTTAGTTTGTATAAAACCCATGGAAACATCAAATTGATATTTTTAAAATTTTCAAAGTATAAAAAGAGTTAATGTGGGTTATTCATAAAATATAGACATATGCTGTCGCGGACTTTTATTTAGATCTATGTGAGCCAAACAATCCCACGGTACATTATATTTGGATATCTCCAATGGTTTAGGCAGCGTACGCGAAGATAGCTCTCAGAGGACAACTTTTTTTGCGACTAACCTGGTATTTCTCTTTATATTATAACCTAATTACAAAAAAATCGGTATAAATTATAGTCCATGTGTTATTCTGATGTATAACCTATACTACTGTAAAGTTTCAACCAAATCCGTTGAGTAGTTTTTGCGTGAAAGAATAACAAATACACATACATCCTCACAAACTTTCGCATTTATAATATTAGTAGGATAGGATATCAATTCGCAATTGGTAATTGCGGTAAAAAAATGCTTAATGATGAGAAAAAAGTTTTTGAAAATATCGGAACATATTTCCCATACCTTCGACGTTTTTTTTCCAACAGAACTCTTAGGCGATTTCCTCACAATATTTTTCATTTACTACAGCAAATGATAGGTAATATGTAACTTTCGGTCTGATTAAGTTATACTTATTCTAACATCGAGCATACTCCCAAGTGTCTTCCACAAACGTATGTCACGCGAGAGTAACACAGGCATTGAAATTAATTGCATATCCATTGTCTGTCGCCAATTCACGGGCGCCGGTTCCATAATTGAGTGCAAATTGCTATGGGTTTGCACTAAGGAGATACCTATTAGTTTATGTATATGAGTCTATATGAGTGACACAGAAATGTTCAACCAAAACTAGAATGAATGCTAAATGCATTATCTACTAGCCCTGAGATGAAATTTACCTATGATTTAAGGTCTACCAGCTTTGATATATAAACAATATATGATTTGACTTCTAAAGGTCCCCATCTAAGTGCGAAAGCGCATGTGAAATTTATCAATACCTTCTATCAATTGAAATACCTAATCCAATGTGGAGGAGCTAAGCGCGTTTAAAAGATATAACCCAATTTAATCCGAAAAAATGATTGCTGCAGGTGACTTCGGATAAGTCTCAAAATTTGTGAACTCTATTTTGTGTTAATTTTAATTATATATGGCTACTGGTAACAGGTATTATATGGAAGTAGGGATCGGACATGAGACCATCGCATGGTATGTCGCATTGACACCTATAAACAGCTATAATCAATCAAATAAGCCTTGAGGCCACAGGCGTTGCTACTGCTAAGGACTAAGTTGGCTAAGGACTAAATTTTTACACGGTCAAATATTGACACACAATAAAAAAAATAGAAAACACATATATTTGTTATCATGATTACATTTCCCACATTAAAACTGAGATAGCAATCAAACGACAAAACAAACTACAACAATTCAATTCGAATTCACGCTCGGAAATCGGAAGCGATTTGGCTGGAACGCTGTATCTTGATGTATGCACAGATCGCACAATGACACGATTAGGGTTACCAACATACCAACCGTACAATAATATATAGTACTTACTAGCTGTAACCTCCGCGCGTTGCTGCGCCACAACAAAAAACTAATAAGATCCATCCATAACAATTGAGATCTACTGCTGGACAGCCAAAGGTTTTGTCAGTTGTTTCAATTTGATTGAACCACAAAGCCATAATCCTAAGTTTAATAATTGAGATTGCCTTAAATCTTCGGATTTCCGAAAACACTTTCAACCCCTACTTTACTTTAGGTTTTGATTTCTCGAAAATGTTGAAACAGATTTTGCATGATATCAAATAAAAAAAACAAATACCTACTGAGTTTCATTCAGTTAGCATTGGCACCCCTTGTCCCCTTAAGAGGCACACATATATGAGACGACCATCATAGTCCTCGGGAGTAGCAACGCATCTGTGATTGACTTCAGGTAGAACCCATGTTCTGTATGAAGTTGATTACAGATGTCCATGAGCGGCAGTGACCACTTAACATCAGGTGGACTGCATGCTCGTTTGCTACTTCAGTCAGTTAAAAAAAAGGAACATGGTGCAGAATTTGAAGTTTCAAAACACAGTAGTTGTGTTGTGCGTCGATATTTTAGTAGTTAAGTCAGTTTCCCTTTTAATATGTTATTATATTGAAGCATTCTATATTTAAATAGCTTTAAAAATACGATAAAAAAGTGTTAGCAACCCTACGTACAGTACAACCCACAAGTTTGGTACATGCAATTTTGAAGCTTGTAGCAAGATAATAAGATTTACTGTGTAGCTACATGCCACATGGAAAGGCATGTCAATGAGAGCCTTTGTGTGTGTGCAGCCACTGTGTCGAGACTGTTGAGCGCATTGTTAGGGCGAAAGGGCAATTGTAATGGCTATAAATAGAGGCACGAAATTCTACTAAACTTGGAGTCTAGGATTCGAATGCCAGGAATAGTTTTTTGTTATATGATTGAAGTAGCAAACTAGTAAACAGTCCAGCTGATGGTAAGTGGTCGATGCTGGCCATGGACATCTATATCCATCCATCCATCAGCCTGTTGATGTCCACTGCTGAACATATGCCTCCCCTAAATGGCGCCACTCCAACCGGTCCTGTGCCCTCTGAATCCAACGGTTTCCCGCTGTCTTCTTCAGGTCATCGGTCCACCTGGTAGGGGGGCGACCTGTAAGGTCCTCGAGTGGCGACCACGTTTAGGCAAAAGGAATGCCTAAACGTGGTCGCCACTCGAGGACCTTTCTTCCCCCATCGGTTATCGGTCCTTCGAGCGATATGCACATCTATAAGCAACTTCAAATAGAACATGGGTTCTATCTGAAGTCAATAACAGATGCGTTGCTATTCTCGAGGACCACATAATATGAGGACTGAGGTCGCCTCATATAAAAGTAAGTGTAACGACAACCACACCCTACCATCGAAACGGAAAAAAATGCTTCACGCTATAAATAGTTGTGGCAAACATTCATTTTTATAAAGAAGAAGATTGGTTGATATAATTATGTTTCATTGACGACCCGCGTGGCGCAGCGGTTACCATACCGGTCTGACACTCAGTGGGTCCCGGGTTCGATTTCCGGCCAGACAGGTATCTGAATGATGAGTTTAGATTTTTGTTCTGGGTCTGTGTATTGGTCTTTGTGTGTGTCCATGGCATCCACGACACAGGAGAAAATCCTACTGTGGGGCTATGAGTGTAGAAAGCGTTATTTTTAAAGCGTTTTTTATTGTGCATTTTTTTATCATATAAAAACATCACAGACTTTCCAGATTTGATTTATTCAGATCCTCTGTGGTTTGCACAATTAATAATTATACAATAAAATAAGATACTTTGCGGAAAAGAATCAGCAATATCCATCGGGTCTCTAGCATTATTCGAGATAAAATCCTCAGCCAGTATTCTGTGAGATAAATCAATGAAGTATTTTAATTAGAAACTGCTATTTCCAACTAATTTGGGAGGCTAATGGATCGCTGGCCGCTACTGACGTCGTCGGTTTTAACTTCAGCGATTTTGGTACGTTTTAGATAATTTAACTAGATTTCTTTATATACGAATCCCCAGATTTTGGTACGACGGTTGGACGGACGAAAATTTTAAAAATTATGCCCATTTGTACTATTACCGTCTGTCCTCTAAATTATCTATTGCACGGCTCTAACGCGCAGCGTTTGAGATAATGTTCTAATATCACCTTGTCAATATGCAGTACAGACAAACTTTTATTTTTAATTTATGTACGCTTTTCAAATTAAATAAAAAGTACGCGAAATAAAACCGTGAAAAATATTTTTTTAATCGTTAATTTTGGATACGAACAAAAACCCGATACTCGGAAAACTTGCAGGATGTAGCACAAAGAAGCCGCAAAATATTGTTACACCAATTGTTACATAACAAAGGGTGGAATAACAATAACAATATTGTTATATACTATAACAATACTGACCTTACCAGCGTTGAGAACACTCAGGTGTTCGCGGAACAAGTATACCAGCTGTTGTGTTGTTATATTTTCTAACTTGTAAGTTGTAGTGTTACGAGCTTTTTATATTGTAGAAGTGGCAATGCATGCAGTCTACCTGGGTATGTGGTCACTACCGCCCATGAATCTCGATGATTAATGGAAGATAAAGTTACAATCCTTATTGAGGTGAACCAAAGATAGGTTGCTAACCTTGATGACTGATTTGGAACGGTTAGTGTCGTCAACCCATTATTGTTCCACTGCTGGCCTTCTCTCGGAATGAGAGAGTTATAGGCCATACTCCACCGCGCTGGCCAAGTGCGAATTGGTGGACTTCTTACACCTACGAGAACTTTTTTTAAAGAACTCTCAGGTGTGTAGGTTTCCTCACGATGTTTCCCTTCACCGAAAAGCAGTGATAATTAATTTCTAATACGCACATAAATCATTTGATGGTTGGTTTAAACCTCGGACCTCCCGATCGAGAGGGCATGTTTCAACCTTTAGGCTATCGCTGCCCTATCTGAACGGTAAGTATAAGTATTTACCTGTATTGCTACCTCAGAAGATTAACTTGATACGTTTCGGACAAGTGCTTGGGACTCCCTTACCACCTTTTAAACTGTACATTTTAATATATAACGGGTATTTATGATGCGCGATTTTGTAATTTCTTTCGGCAGATATTTCGACCTAAAATTAAAAAATCGCATATCGTGAGTACCCGTTACATAATAAAATGTATATACTCGTATTTCGCGATAATATTAGTTTAAAATATTTTAAATTCTTAATATAGGGAATTATATACTTCTTAATTTTGTAAAAAAGTTATATTACCAGGTTTTAGTTATATTTGGATCTAATGTAATAAATTTATTGACATTTTAATAATTAACGGGTACTCACGATATGCGGTTTTTGAATTCTATAAGAATTCTTTTTGCCGATATTTCGACCCATAACTATAAAAATGTGTCAATACCGCGATAATACTAGTGTAAAATTTATTGACATCTTGTTACACAAATATGACGGTGATACTAAAAATAAGTATCATACCATTTACCATCAGTATTTCAATGTTACCCCTTTGGAGGCGTTGCCAAAAGCCACCCAAATCCCGTGCGGTTCGATCCCGCGCCACGGGATCATGCCTACTTATAGAATTAGCTTTAATGTTGTCTGTGTGTAAACGGTTTTGTTGAATATATTTCGTACGTATTGAATGTGTTATAAATGGAGGTAGCAGACGAGCATGCAATCCACCTGATGGTAAGTGGTCACTGCCGCCCATGGACATCTGTAAATAACTTCATACAGAACATGGGTTCAATCCGAAGTCAATCACAGATGTGTTGCTACTCCCGAGGACTAAGATGGTCGCCTCAAACGTGTTACGGCAACCACACCCTTCCATCGAAAAGCAAAAATTGCTTCACGCTAGAATAGCGCTAGATAGACGCTAGACCGGTATAGTAACGACTCCACCACGCGGGTCGTCAAAGCAGAAATCTGAATGACGGTAAGGCTGCCGGAGTCGAGCGCTAAATTCTTAGACGCTAAAAGCTTTAATAAAAGGGGATTCTCTATATTCTCCTCTCTAAACATACGTGTCGATGATCGCCGTAGGTGTTGCTGATATATATTTAAAAAGGCGCACTGTCTATTTCCTGGATTTTGTGCTTTATTCGCCTTTTATAATATCCACAGGAAGAGAGGAAGCGGTGCTATTCATGTCCCAAACCACACGACACTGTGATGATTAAACCCTCATCTAAATAATCTAAGAATTAAAATATGATAATATGATAAATATCACGGTCAATTTAATTCTAAATTCCCAAGCTTTAACGACTTCTTTCCACAGTAGCTGAACCCCGCAGCTTTGCCCGCGTTAAAAAAAATATGAGTATTTTCCCGCAGTAAAAAGTATACTATATGTTAATCCAGAGTATCAGCTAACTCGCTACCAAATTTTATGAAAATCGCTCCAGCCGTTTAGTCGTGAAGGAGTAACAAACATACACACTCCCAAACTTTCGCCTTTATATTATTAGTACGATTTCACATTATCCGTTTGCAGAACATTGGGTTTCTTTCGAGTCTAAGTTAAGCCTAACAAGCGAAAAGCTTCGCAAGGGTACCCCAAAAACATCCTTCAAAGATGACACGATGAATATTCCACATTGAATGAGGGGTGAGTGACATCACATAAACAGGGCAGGACATGTTCCCGCATACATTGCGGCGTCTGCGAGCTGTTGCCGGGTTGATACTCAGGACATGACATGGCGTGGTTTATGTAGAAGCTATCGAGTTGTGTTCTTTATGTTATGTGATCGCTCTAAAACCGAACCACATACGCAACAAACAGATAACATGCTACAACATAGCAATATTTTATACGTCACCTGAAACCAAATTTCAAAAACCTTCAAATGTTAATAAATTATCTAGTTGTGTTGTGGAGCACATAGTAAAAGTAGTACTGAACTGTACTGAGTAGTACTGATGGTAGGTACCGATATGTTAAAACAGTTCTTATAAATTTTAAGGGTCCTTTACCATTATGGTTCTTTTGATTCCGATCCGGTGGTAGTGTAAAAAAATAATGTAACTGATAATTAATGCAAAATAAAGACAATTCATTACATTTCATTTGGAGATTTTCGACCTCTGCCACTCGATACAATGTAGTGAGATTCATCTCAAGCCCCCTCCCTCCTCACACATACACACACACACATGTATGATTGTTCAAATTTCGATAGAAACATGTTTCACTTGATTTAAACCATTTTTCGCATACGGTTTCGTCGAAAAAAAATGTTGAATTTAAAAGACAGAGAGATATTAGATTGGATCAGATTCGAATCACCGTGCAGCTCCATTATATTTCTCAAATTCAATTCCGTTCAACTGATATGTAATATTTTATTTCTCAGCATTTGACTATTGAGAATCGAAAGCGTACGATAATTCGTTTTGTAAATAAAAACTTTTTAACAAAAAATATCTACCGACTTCCATGTCAAAAAAAAGTAAAAAATAATTTAAATATATTTTGGTCTAGAACATACTCAGTACTTAGTACATAGTCCTGAAGTCGGTGCTCGACATATTTCGCTGGACGACGGTAACTACGTCCTATATGAGCACCGACTTCAGAACTATGTTCTAAGTACTGAGTATGTTCTAGACCAAAATATATTTAAATTATTTTTTACTTTTTTGTGACATGGAAGTCGGTAGATATTTTTTGTTAAAAAGTTTTTATTTTACACTTTTTAGTGACTATATTTTTATGTTTGTATTTAAATAAAGCCTCTAAGTTTGCTTTGTGCATCTACATATTCACAAAAATTAAACATAAAACACTTTTACAATTCATACAAACAGGGCGCCCCCTCTGGAAGTACCCCTCCATCATCAGGGTTGAGGAGTTGAAGGTCAAATTTTTCATCTTATATTGTTGCTTAGTAATCTTATAACATATACGTTAGTACCAGGTGGCTAACTTCTATGGCTCAGGCTTGCAGTACCCTGCATCATCAGGGTTTAGGAGTTGAAGGTCAAAATTTTAATTTTGTGCCTCTGTTTGGTATTATTTTTACATACCCGTAAGCACCAAATTGCCAACTCCTATGGTTTAGAATTGAAGTACCCCTTCATCATCAGGGTCGAGGAGTTGAAGGTCAAAATTTTAATTTTGTGCCTCTGCTTAGTATTATTTTTACATAACCGTAAGCACCAAATTGCCAACTCCTATGGTTTAGGATTGAAGTACCCCTTCATCATCAGGGTTGAGGAGTTGAAGGTCAAATTTTTGATTTTATATTTTTGCTTAGTATTTTCTTTACATAACCGTAAGCACCAAATTGCCAACTTCTATGGTTTAGGATTGAAGTACCCCTCCATCATCAGGGTTGAGGAGTTGAAGGTCAAATTTTTCATCTTATGTTTTTGCTCAGTAATCTTATAACATATACGTAAGCACCAAATGGCTTATTCCTATGGTTTTGGCTTTAAGTACCCCTGCATCATCAGGGTTGAGGAGTTGAAGGTCAAATTTTTGTCCCATGAATTTGCTTAACAATTTCATTATATATTCGCAAACATCAAACGACCAACTTTTATAGTTCAGGCTAGCAGTACCCCTGCATCATCAGGATTGAAGAGTTGAAGGTCAAATTTTTCATAGTAAATACCTACATAGTAATTTTATTCTATATTTTACTCAATTGGACTTCTCCAGCTAAGGTTCGGCCGACTATCACTAATTTTATTATTTTGCTCCAAAAAGTTGAAGATCCTATGATTAGAACCTTATCAAACTCTTATCAGACTACCCCTGGAGTACATCCTTTCTAATAAAAAAAGAATCATCAAAATCGGTTGGCGGGATATTGAGTTATTCATACATTTATCGCGTACATTGAAAATGCAAATTTAAGACTTATGCGTTTTTCTTATGGATGCCCTAGTCAAAAAAATACTAAAAAAAAATGGGACCCTATGACACGCACTACCTTTCAAATAAAAAAAAAATCATCTAAATCGGTTCACCCAGTCCGGAGAAATGAGGTAACAAATATAAAAAAAAAAAAAAAAAAAAAAAATACAGACGAATTGATAACCTCCTCCTTTTTGGAAGTCGGTTAAAGAATAATACAATATGCATTTGCAAAATGATTTATTTGCTTACATGCATATTAATTTACACACACCAATCACAAATAAATACGTTATCGTATTTTTCGGTTGGATGCGCCTATTTTGTGAAGCTGATTGCGATAATTACAACTCAAATGGCTGACAACACTGATTAATATTATCACAGATCTGCTATTAGTAAAATCATACGCAAATGTTATCTCTTTAAAAACAAACTTAATAATTCTGCCTTAGATGCAAAGTAGGTTCATTCTAACGTTCCACGATCAGAATAGGACTACGGTATCCCCTGGCTCTCGCCAGATGCGATTAAAAATAACTTCCGGAGTCGAGGGCGGCTAGAGTGGGAGCTCGAATCGTTCGGTCAGGCGACCCCGGGAAAGACGGCGGTTTGTATGGTCGCGTACCGTGGTAAACACCAGACGGCGCGGTGGGCCCAGCCGATCACCTGAGAGGAACACAATAGGGCAACGCGTTCAGAGGACTCCGGTTGCGTTCTTTTGGAGATCCCGGAGTCCTCGTTGTCGCGCTGTGGGCGGCCACCGAGGGGTTTAAGTGAGCTAAAAATCCCACAAAACCCTGCGTCGCGCCCTCGGCGTCGGGTATCTTTTGAAGGTTTCCCCCTCGAACAAAAAAATATGCAAAGTAGGTTAAGCAAGGTCTGAAGAGACTGGTTCCACCACTACAACTATTTCTAGCCTGAAGTAGTTCTTGCGGTTTGATGGATATGTGTGCTTGCTGTTTCCCTTTATGTGAATTTACAATCTTAACCCGTGGGAGTAGCAATACATCTGTTATTGACTCATGTAGAGTCAATACAATTAAAACAATTATATTTTGAAGGTGGTAGAACCAGCGTAGTTCGACGGGAGAAGTACCACCGCCACACCTATTTCCAGCGTGAAGCAGTTCTTGCGTTTCGTTGGAAGCGACCATCATAGTCGTTGGGAGTAGCAACGCATCTGTGATCGACTTCAGATGGAACCCATGTTCTGTATATTGATTACAGATGTCCATGGGCTGCAGCAACCACTTACCATAAGTGGACTGCATGCTCGTTTGCTACTTCAGTAAGATAAAAAAAAAAACAATTAGGTATACGTAGTTACAAAAATCCGTATCATGACTTAAGTAAACATTTATTTGTTAGGCTTGCAAGATCCAATAAATAATTTTACATTCCATAACTCCATTCATAGTCAGAACCGCATCGCACACAAAGTTCACGACTACCCCCCCCCCCCCTTTCTCGTGGAATGTGCGCCGGCGCCGGCGAACTCATATATCTGTCAATTGCAGTATCTCGATCTTGTGTAGTCTAAATTGGGGACCACACTACACTCCCTAAGTGTACACAGGTACCTATATGTAGGACTTAAGTTAGTCACGTGAACTGACTACAGTTGGTTTTTAGGAAACAGGAGAAGCAAAATGTAAGTTTTAATAATGTGAGAACCCTTTGTACTGTATGGGGTACAATCCATTATTGTCCCACTGCTGGGCACGGGTCAGAGTTATAGGCCAAAGTCCACCGCGCCAAGTGTGAATTAGTAAACTTCACACAACTTTGAGAACTTTTTTTAAAGAACTTTTAGGTGGGGTCGTTTCCTCACGATGTTTCCCTTCACCGTGAAGCAGTGATCAATCAATTTCTTATACTCATATAATTTTAGAAAAAACAGTGGGACGTGCCTGAGATTTGAACCTAGAACCTCCCGATGGAGAGGGCAAGTTACAACCATTAGGCTTTCACTGCTCTTCTTCCTTCTCCTATCTAGATCAAAATTAATTTTGTGTACTTTTCATCCAACTTAATTTAATCTTCTTTATTTTCAGGTAAGACTCCATTGTTAAATAAAAAGTCACACTTCAAGTATCGTAAGTATGTTAATGTTAAGTTATCAATGGGAATTTCATCGACATTTTATATATTTTATAATGTGAATAAAGATGTCAATAGGAATCTCAAACCAAAAAAACGTCTCGGAGAAAATACTCGTAATGAAACTTATATTAAATTTTAATTAGATATCATATGCGGTGTGATAGCACACATTAAAACTGTTGTCTAATTTATTTCCTTTACGATGAAAACAAACGTCCACGCATCCTCAAAAATCGTTATGTCAAATATTAATAAGATTACGGAACAAATTGTTATTACCACCTCGGTAGGATATTAAATGTTGTCGAACTTTGGCAAGTTGGTAGAACGTGTATGGTTTAACCGCTAAGGTTTCAGCGCTACACCTATTTGTAGAGTTAAGCATTTTTTTTGTTTTCGAGGGGGAAACCTTCAAAAGGTACCCGACGCCGTGGGAGCGACGCAGGGTTATGTGGGATTTTTACCGCACTAAAACCCCCCCCGGTGGCCGTCCTCGGAGCTAAAAAGGAGGACTCCGAAATCTCGAAACGACTTCAAACGGAATCCGCCGAGCGCGTTGCCCCATCGGGCTCCTCCCAGATGGCGGCTGGGCCCACCGCTCCGTCTAGTCTTTACGACGGTATGCGACCACACATACCGTCGTCCTTCCCGGGATTGCCTGACCGAACGGTTAGAGCTCCCACTCTAGCCGTCTGTAACCCCGGAAGCCCCTTTTAGTCGGCTCTTACGACAGGCAAGGGATGCCGTAGCCCTATTCTGATCCCGGAACTACAGGGACGAGAGTTAAGCATAGCGTTCCTATTGAACAATATTTTTACGGGCTCACTTTTATATGATCGCGTACATCTTACATACTTCTTAGTACTTGTTAGTAGCAATGTATCTGCAGTTGAATTCAGATAGGACCCTTTTTCTATATGAAATAATTAATACACGCTCATGGAAGGCTGTGACCACTATGCGCAGTGACTCTTTTGCTACACGCAATCAAAAAAAAATGTGTAATTCGCATACATTACGTAAGCGGCTGAATTTTGTTCTAATTCAACGTTTAGACCGGCTATGTCTAACTTTTTTGATCTGGTGCCATATCTTGTATTCTCAGTATTCTCAGTCACTAAGTACTTAAATAATCGGATCAAAATCTTCAGACGAGGCTACTGAAGGGAAGTCGTGCGACATCGTGTTAATATATTATAATCTGTCGTTCAATGGAGAGGTCGTGTCTGTGCATCGCGCGCACTAATCAACGATGGCTGGTATACATAATGAAGCACACGTCCGCTAAAGCCGCGGCCAATTAGTAGCAGAGCGCTTCCAATAGCGTTTAATAGTTTTAGGAATAGCTGCCGTCTTGATCGTTTTGCTGCTAAACACGCGAGTCTACAAGTACAAAGTGAATTGGTATGGTATACCAACATGTAAAAGGAAAACAGAGTTCCTTTATATAAATGCTGAAAGTTAGCACACTGTTCAATGCTGAGAAGAATGTCCATATAGGTATGTACATGTATTAATGGCATTCATGGCGTCTTGATATCGACTATATCTTCGTATGAAATACGTACATACGTATGAACTTATGAAATACTAAACGCATTTTTTGCTACCAATGTATTTTAATGCTATTTTATGTAATCACAAAATTACTCATCTGAAGTCAAAATACCACCGCAACTTGTTTTACAAGCAATGAAACTCATTTGAAACCTTCTCAAACAAAAAGTTAATCATGTGGTAGACATGATTACCAAAGTTGAGATTACAAATATTATACAAATTGTAACTTTTTCACTTTCAATTATCACAAACGTAATAAATTTTAAAATTTTATGTAATGTTCTGTGAAAACGGCATATCTCCAAATCAGAAGTAGTAATATGAAGTGTTTTCACCAACTCGCTACCCGCGCATAATTCGTGAACACTCGGCCAGGTCCTTAACTGTTATAGACGATGCATATGGAAGTGCGTAGCGTCGTGTCGACACAGCCGTATAGGGTTACCGTTTCAGTTAAATCTGGACACATTTGGGTCAAATGGACAAAATGGACGTTTGGACAGACCTGATTGGTGCGTGGCGAAACTAGTTTACATTTGTGATTTGATTTTAATAGATGATGGAGCTTTGAACGACTGTTTGTTTAACTGCGGTTTTGAACGGTTATTAGATATGACTAGGTAGAATGTCCTACTTCAGTAGTATGAACACAGGTATTAAATTACTTAAAAGGATGTCCCAAACACAGATAATTGTATCAAACTCATTTATGAAATAAATAAAATCATTTATGAAATAAATAAAAATGAATTTATTTATTTATATACAACTAGCTGATCCCCGCGTTAAAAAAACGATGTATCGATTGTCCAGTGGGAATAATATATTTTTCCATAGTTAAAAGTGGTCTATATGTTAATCCAGAGTGTCAGCTAACACCCTACCAAATTTTATGAAAGTCGCTCCAGCCGTTTAGACGTGAAGAAGTAACAAACATACACATTCACAAACTTTCGCCTTTACAATATTAGTACGATAAAATAAAATAAAATTGAAGGAGCAATAGAGCAAGCAGGCCACCTAATGGCAAGTGGCATTGCCCATATACATATATTATCAACTTTGTATACTTAGTTGGATTCAGAGGGCACAGGACCGGTTGGAGTGGCGCCATTTAGGAAAGGCGTACGCCCAGCTGTGGACATCAAAGGGCTGATGGATGGATGGATACTTAGCTACCTACTTCTGGTGGTAGAAATAGTTTTGTTCGTCCGGGGAGATACCACTGCCACACCTATTGCTAGCGTGAAGCATTTCTTGAAGCACTTGTATACGAGGCGATCATCTTAGTCCTCGGGAGTAGCAACGTATCTATAATTTACTCTAAATAGAACCCTCATATACTCTCAATTGACATTTGGCAATGGTGGTAGACTATTCCCCAAATGTCTCTTATTCTGAGAGAATATCCGTGCCCTACAGTGAGACTATAATAGTTTGATACTATTAAATCAACATCCTGAGAGCTTAATATCTATTCAGGACAATCGAATACACTAATAACTCATTACATCGATGTGGTAGCGTCCTGGCACTCTGCCAGGCTGCAACTGAATACATTTTTTCATTCCTTTTACAGACAGCATGCAGTACATGTTTCGATATACGTACATTATGGACGTATGATATGATGAGAAACTGATAGCGTGATTAAAGTTGGTAGAACGTTTATGGTACGACCGGGGAGATACCACAGTCACACTTGGGGGTACAACCCATTATTGTCCCACTGTTCGGCACAGGTCTTCTGTCATAATGAGAGAGTTTTAGGCCATAATCCACCGCGCTGGCCATGTGCGAATTGGTGGACTTCATACACCTCCGAGAACTTTTTTTTTAAGAACTCTCGGGTGTGTAGGTTTCCTCACGATATTTTCGTTCACCGAAAAGCAGTGATAATTAATTTGTCTGGGTTTGAACCTTGGACCTCCCGATTGAGAGAGTTTAAACCATAAGGCTATCACTGCTCACAGCTCACACCTAATCTAGTGTAAAGCAGGTCTTGCGCGAGTTGCTGGCTGATATTTGTATGAGGCGACCATCTTAGTCGTCGGAAGTAGCACCGCATCTGTGATTGGTTTTAGACAAAAACTTTGTTCCGTATAAAGTTGATCACAGATGTCCATGGGCGGCAGTTTCCACTTACCATCAGGTGGACTTCGCGTTTGCCTTTTGCTTATTCATCTTTTAACGTAAAAAGCTCGTGTTTGGCTCTTTAATACTAAACACTGATAATTTTAGATTTTTGACTTTTAGGCGGAACGGAGTTCGCCGAGTCATCTAGTTTTGTATAAGGCTACCATATTTGTTCTCTGGAGAAGCAACACATCTGACATTGACTTTAGATATAACTTCTTTTCTATATGAAGTTGCTTACAGATGGCCATAAGTGATCCCTATTTACTGTCAGATGGACTATTTACTTCAATTTTATAAAAACAGTGGGCGGTTTTGTTGTCGAATCCGCGAAGTTCTTTTAAATTTTTAATGAATGTCAATTTATCAAGTTATTTTGGATGGCAGCCAACTCCACGCGTTTATGGCCTGCCAATCGGCTGGCGAGTGCATACGATTAACGATTTATTTATGTGTAAACAGCGCTGCTCTGAAATTTATAGTGTTACCATTGGAAGTGTTAACATGTGCGCTTGATTCATGTTTTTGGATTTTAAATATATATAATACTTGCTGAATTCCGCAGCTTTGTCTGCGTTTAAAAAAATCGATTGTCCCGTGGGAATAAGATATTTTCCCACAGTAAAAAGTAGCCTATACGTTAATCCAGAGTATCAGCTAACTCCCTACTAAATTTTATGAAAATCACTCCAGCCGTTCATACGTGAAGAAGTAACAACCATACACACTCACAAACTTTTGCCTTTATAATATTAGTATGATGACTAGTTGAATCCCGCAGCTTTGCCCACGTTAACAAAAATCGATTGTCCCGTAGGAATAAGATATTTTCCCACAATAAAAAGTAGCCTATATGTTAAGCCTGATGATGATTAGTATGAATTATGAAAAATCGCTCCAGCCGTTTACACGTGAAGAAGTAATAAACATACACACATACAAACTTTCTCCTTTTTAATATTAGTATGATAATATTAGAATGAGTAGGCTATTCCCACGGCTTTTCTCATGGATCACGTCTACCACTGTAATGTGCAACCGTCATAGTGAACCGGCAACCACACCCTTTGAACAAAACGAAAGAACTGCTTTTTCGCTAGAAATAGGTTTGGCAGGATACCTCTCCAATCGAACCATATTTCTTATATCAAGTCTCACCTCCACACAGATTATTCTGGAATTATAACCCCCTTTTGGTTTACGAGGGGGAAACATTCAACAGGTACCCGACGCCGTAGAAGCAACGTGGCTTATGTGGGATTCTTACCGCACTAACTCCCCCGATAGCCGTCCTCAGCGCTGCGTGGGGGATTCCGGGATCTCGAACGGAACACAACCGGAGTCCTCCGAGCGCGATGCCCCTTTCAAGCTCTTCTTTGGTGGGCGTAAACGCTCACCGTACCTTCCGGTCTTTACGGCGGCATGCGAACTCATATACCGTCCTTCCCGGGGCCGCTTAGCCGGACGGTTCGACCTCCCACTCTACGCGCCCGCAACTCCGGACGCCCCTTTTAGTCGCCTTTTACGACAGACAGGGGATGGGTAAAACCCATTATTGTCTTACTGCTGGGCACGAGTCTTCTCTCAGAATGAGAGAGTTTTAGGCCATACCCCACCGCGCTGGCCAAGTGCGAATTGGTGGCAGGGGATACCGTAGCCCTATTCTGGTCCCGGAACTACAGGGACTAGAATTTTAACCCCTATTTCATGTATTTGCAATCACAGTTGTGTTGCTGGTATTAGACTAAGTTGGCACAATGTTATAAGGACCATCAAACGCGATAATTAGCGAGTTCCGGCGTCATTATTAGTGCATACGGCGCAAGGAAAAGTGCGTTTCCATTCTCCAAGCGATTTCAGTGATTCGATGTTCTAATTCAAAATAAGATAAGGCTGTTCGTTATTCGACTGTGGTGGTACTACCGTTGCCCTTATTCCTTCCTTATAACACTCGTGTGAAACTTTGGGGTGCTCATTTAAAAGCCGAGTAGGCAGAAGTATTTTCTTCTGCCGTTGTTTTGATTTAAGTAAAACTGTTAACGTATCGGTGGCAGTCATAAGTGGTAATGGTATGTTGACATCAATAATACTTTCCCTATACTTTATCTCTATGTTTATGTTATTTTTATGCGAAGAGTTACTGCTAAGATAAAAAACCTTTACTGTAAGGCAAAATTTTATTTACTAGTCACCCGTAGCATCGGCCGAAATTCGACCGTAATTTAAATTAAAAAACTAAACTTCATATCAAATCAAATGTCATCTGACATTCTTGACGTTGTGTCTTTTCATAGTAAGACATTGAATGTTCTATTTCGTTTACTATGTATGTGTTTGTGACAAATGCACGGTAGTGTGTGTAATGTGTTTTTAGTTGATTTTATGTATGAAAAATGCATTATTTGAAAAAAATATTAACATTCTGCACTCCTTCTCTACGTCCACTATAATCGTGCAAAGTTTCATACTAATCCGTCCGCGGCATATTACTTAAAAATGCTTCACAAGTTTTCTCCTCACGTATTAATATATAGATACCATAGTGTTTTTTATACTTTAACCTAACGATAAGGCTACCTGATGGAAAGTAGTCACCGTCGCCTATGGACATTCGCAACACCAGAGGAGTCGCCAATGCATCGCCGGCTTTGAAGGAGAGCTCTTTTCACACCTTTCTTGAAGAGCTCCAAGTCATATGATAGTACGTACAGGGAACATAATATCAATGGCCGCCTGAAACTACTTTATACATTCATTGATATATTCATATTCAGAGTGAAATTTAATTTTTGCATATACATAGATACCAGTATAGTCTGACCGGGGTTCGAACAGGAACCCTTTGCTGAATTGAGGTATCAGTATTATGACTATATTGTAATCATAGATTAATAAAATATTTAAAAACCTGAAATAAAATAACATTTAAGGTACAATAGAATCGACGTGTCAGTCACTTTAAATTTATTAGCCGGTAACCAAACGAGTGCAATGGAAACGTACATTTTCATACAAAGTAATTTTATTCGGTCGATTGGCTCCTTTCCCTTTTATTGTGCCATTGTTGTTTCAAATCGTACGCTGGACCGTTTAATGTGGATTTATTAAGCCATAAATTACAGCGGAAATCAGCTGACATGCCTATGTCTACTGCCCGCTGTGTACAAATAGGCACAACGGTGCCAAACAATTTTTTGTCTATTTTTTAGTCTGAATAATTGAGCTGATTGAGACATTTTTAAGTTGATTGAATGTTATATTGCTGATAGGATGTTAGATACTTTAAAAGCACCCATAGTTCCACCGACAAGGTCTAAACATCTGTCGGAAATAGGAACTTCGTCAGAACTACAGTCACTCGCGGTCCCCTATACTACCAACCACCCGACGTTGCTCAACTTTCTAGATGTTGATCTACGCCATCTAACTAGAGATGCGGGTCTGTAGAATCATAAACAGGATGGATATAATGCAAGTCGTGCTTATAACAGCAGTGTTAACGCTACTCTGTTTTGGTCTAAAGTTTGTCTTAAGGAGATCGAAAAAACGACTTGTCCCAGGCGTTCCTATTAAGTCCTCAGGGGTCCACGTTTGTTGGAAACTTAGGTATGACTGTTCTTACTCGGGGTTGATTACAAATATCCATAGGCGGCTTCCACCACTTTTAATCAAGAGTACTACAAGCTCTTCCAAAATCAATATCTGCCTTCCAAGAGCCGAACTTAGGAAAAACCTAAGGAACCTTATGAAAAATCTGACTTACCTGGATTTGATAAAAGACGGCCATGGGAGGCAGTGGCCTCTATCATTCTGCATACTCGTTACCGTATTCAAAATAAAGAAGGTGTTGTCTCATATCCTATAATAAAACTAGCTGATTGAAGCTGGGAATTGCAAAACAAATTTGGATAAAATAGAATTAAGCCACTTGGGATGTTCCTATAAATGAAACTACTCAATTTAAATGGTATGGTATCTATTATATCT
The DNA here is from genome assembly GCA_949699795.1 of Spicauda simplicius. Taxonomy (NCBI): domain Eukaryota; kingdom Metazoa; phylum Arthropoda; class Insecta; order Lepidoptera; family Hesperiidae; genus Spicauda; species Spicauda simplicius. The sequence goes on along the minus strand of OX453074.1, from coordinate 17,721,798 downwards.
ATTTTTAATGAAATTCAAATAACAAATAACAAATTTTGTTTCCGTGGAAGGGTTTGGCTGCCGGATCACTTTTATATGAGGCGACCATCTTAGACCTCGGAGTAGCAATGCATTTATGATTGACTTGAGATAGAACCCATGTTCTATATGAAATTGCTAATAGATGTCAATGGACGACAGTGACCACTTACCATCACATGGATTTTTTACTTTCCAGCGAACTTCTTTTCCCCTAAGAGTCAAAAATCTCAAATTAGCAGTGTTTCTCCACAATATGTATTATACATAAAAACCTTCCTCTTGAATCACTTTAACTTTTAAAAGAATCTGCATTAAAACCGTTGGCGTAGTTTTAAAGATTTAAGCATACATAGCGAGGAGCGACTTTATTTTATACTATGTAGTGAAGATGATAAGAGGCATTGATACCCGGAGAACTAAGTCGGAACGGATATGTAGGTACGTATATAGTCCTTACTAACTACTACGAAATAGGTGAGGCGATTGTACATCCCCGGTCGAACTATTCTGGTTCTACCACCTTGAAATAAGTCGAATGTATTTTTTAAAAGAAGATTTTTTTAAAGATTTTCTGTGAACTTCAATAATCTGCAAATTATTGACCACTTCGCAAAATGTTTAACTGTGGAGAAGATACGGTGAAAGTTACTTCACAACACAAATCTTTAAAAACATGATGCATACTTTCAAATAACTGTATCTACAAGTATAGCTACTTCAAATAAACCTATTACATTTAATTTACAAAATGGTACATTGTAATACCTTCCCCAATTAAGATCGCAAAACCGATACGACATCGGTACCAAACCGCATCATTTAATGTTCATTAATCGAATTTGCCACCGCGTAAACTGCTGTTCGGATTTACCTCAAATTAATATGTACACTACACCACACAGCTCACACCCCAATCAGTATCCTATATTCGATATTCAACACACATTGTACATATATTATTATCGTCAAACCATTATTGTCTCACTGCTGGGCACGGGTCTTCTTTCGGAAAGAGAGAGTTTTAGGCCATAGTCCACCGCGCGCACTAGGCCTGTGCGAATTGGTGGACTTCACACACCTCCGAGAACTTTTTTTTTTAAAGAACTCTCGGGTGTGTAGGTATCCTCACGATGTTTTCGTTCACCGAAAAGCAGTGATAATTGATTTCTAATACGAATATAATTTCAGAAAAATCATTGGTGTGTGCCTGGGTTTGAACCTCGGACCTCCCGAGGGAAGGCAGGTGGTTGAACCTTTAGGCTATCACTGGTCTACATTTTATAAAGAGATATGTACTTAGGCGTTCTAACCAACGCATCCATGGCCATGGGTGTATAATATAGGAGGAGGAGTAATTCTGAAACCACTTAGCATGGGATGTTCAAAGATTTCCGAGACTAGCCGGCCTTCGCCGGTCGTCAATTTTGTCCAAATAATATTCGTATCTGAGGTGGATTACAGTTATACATAGGCGGCTGTGGTTTCATACCATCACACATAGAATGCATTTCCATTTTATTCTTTTATATTTAAAAATAATAACTTAACCTATGAAGGTATAACTTATGCTATGAAGGTGGTAGAACCAGTATAGTTCGACCGGGGAAGTACCACCGCCACACCTATCTCTAGCGTGAAGCTTATCTTGCGTCTCGATAGAAGGGTGCGGTTGCCGACACACTTTCACATGAGGCGACCATCATAGTCCTCGGGAGTAGCAACGCATCTGTGATTGACTTCAGATGAAACCCCTGTTCTGTATGAAGTTGATTACAGATGTCCATGGGCGGCAGTGACCACTTATCATTAGGTGGACTGCATGCTCGTTTGCTACTTTAGTCAAATAAAAAAAATAGTCAAATAAAAAACCACGTACGGTATTTTACCACACTGGGGCACGTTGCAACTCCGTGAAACGATGCCGCGTCCGATACAACGCATCTCTGGCCACCCTCAGGTAAGACTAATCTTATCCAGGTTGATAGCAGCTGTCCAGGGGCAGCAGTGGTAACTTACCATCAAATGGACTTGATGCTCGTTTGTCTTATTAAAAGAGAAAGAGGTGTTTTTTAACGCGTGTATTAATCGAAAAACTTGTGTTGCGCACCGTACCTCGTCAATAGCACCTAATTAATGGATTAATTAAATTAGCCTGTTTATATTGGCGCAATTTTGGTTACTGTAATATATCGATTATGAATTATTACCGTAGTTTGGTTAATGTGTGGGCAGATTAACGTAATTTATGGTGGAGGTGAAAAGAAAGGCATATTTATCTACTAAAAGGTTTTGGGGGTAGAACGTGGTTTGACTAGAGATACCACCACAACACCTACTTCTAGTGTGAACCAGTTCATGTGTTTCGATCGAAGGTTGTGGTTGACGGCATACTTTTATATGAGGCGACCATCATAGTCCTCAGGAGTAGCAACGCATATGTGATTGAAACCTTAGGGGGTGGGGGTTAGTGCGGTTAAAATCTTACATAACATGACGTTACTCTCACAGCGTCGGGTATCTGTTAATGGTTTCTCCCTCGATAACATAAAAAAGATACTGATGTATTCGGTCTTACAAATTAAGGTGAGAAACACTTATAGAGAGATAGAAGAGTTTCAACATAGTATTCATTAATGGTCACTTACCATCAGATGGACTTCATACTACATCTGACATAAAAAAGAAAACACGAGCTTTTTCTCCTTTAATATGTATTTATGTATAATACACGTTGTCCTTTGTCACACAATTTTCCCAAAATATCGAGGGCAGTATCATTTATTGAAGCCACTCAGTTATTTACGGAGCCCAGCCCCAAAGCTGATGCTATTATTTATTTAGTTCGCAGTAAGTGCCACTCAAAACAGTGTCTTAATTAACCAGAAACTGAGAGGAGCTGCAGTGAGATGGGTGAGGTTGTAGGCTTGGGCGGTAGCGGAATAGGTTCGTAAGCGGAAGCAACCGAACGGAGAGAGCGGATTAAAGTTGTTTATTTTAAGGAATATAATTGGAGGATCTAAGTGGTTTTTTATTTAACGTAATTGGAGTGATATAATTATCTTACCGTATAAATTTACAAAGCTTATTCATTAGGGTAAATATTTGTTGTAAAATTAGATTAGGCATATACTGTTTACCCTTAAAATTGTAACAGCCTTTATTTACAACTCCTAGTTATGAAAAATGCCTCTTAATAATCTATATATTAATACGTGAAGCAAAAACTTGTGAGCTGTTTGTAAGATACTTGCTGCAGACGGAGGAGAGCGGATGTAGAAAAGGATTACGCCATAATATTTTTTTTCAAATAATGCATAAAATATATATAAAATCAACTAAAAACACATTAGATACACTACCATGCATTTGACAAAAACATAAAATATCTTACTACGAAAACACATAACGTCAACAGATGCCTTTGTCAAAATACTCGCTATTGCTTTTAAATGCAGCTCAGTTAATTAAACCTCTTTACCTTTAACGGTGCGTTCAAAATAACTTGAAAATTATTACATTTTATTTGAATTTGTGAAATATTCGTGCTACCTTGGACAATATAAAATTTTGTTATTTAATTTAAATTACGGTCGAATTTCGACCGTTACAACGGGTTACTAGTAACAATTGACTCAATCTGTTAAAACAACTTGCAGCTCCCGCTCCCGTCTGGTCTATAACCGCACCCGAACTCGCCTAGGTTTTGCATTTTGCCCGCTGCTCATAAATTCATAATTAAATAGCGAACTCCAGCTTTGGCTCGTTACGGGGATTTTATTTAATTTTTCCTCTCCCTCTGTGAGTCCCGAATAAGGGTAGGTTCAGACGAACTGCACTGCAGTTGGACTGGCAATATTACTCACGCTCATAACTTCGATTTTCCTAAATGTTAATCACTTTATGAAATAGCGGTATTGAATAGATACATCTGATGGTAAGTGATTGTCGTCGACCATAGGCCTTTACGAATAATCTAAGATTGGTCTGGTTAGATGCATTGCTATCCTTGATGACTATTTTGTTCTATTTGATTCTTAGGCTTTTTCCTTAGTTTTGAAGAAAAAACAATACCCACCCATATACTTCATAACCCTAAACATAAAAAAATTAGATGGTTCTGTTCTAAGACGCTTATGTTGTATTACTGCGATCGAAATCGATCCCAAAAGATGAAAAGAAGATAAAAAAAAGGAAATTATAATGTCACCAACAAACACTTCGTACAAATCAAGTAATAGACATGAAATTAAGTAGGCTTAAAATTCATAGTACAAGCATAATTTTGATCAATTGAAATACTATATAACAATTATTATACCGAAATGGTATAATTATTGTAAATTTAAAATTGATAGGTTTTGTTACCTATTTATATTTTAGTGCGCGAAATTATCGTTGACCCTAATGTTGATGTCAGACTATAAACTAATGTACGATTAGCGATAAACTGTGTTTCACGTCAAAGCGATAGACTTCCACATTGCGGGCTGTATATATGTTTCTCGTTCACACATAATGTACATCAAGCTAGGGTCGAAATAAGTTATAGTATTAAATCGACTGACATTTTTATATTTAATTGTACCTATCATATGTCATGAAACGACTGTTGCATAATATTTCAATCGTTGGAAAAAATATTGTACAGCCGCAATTTATATATATCGTTTTCAGATCATCATAATAACATATTGTATGAATTACAAAATTAAATTCTTGTTAATATTTGACCACGTTACGTCCAGTTACGTCCACCAATTCGCACTTGGCCAGCGCGGTGGTCTATAATTCTCTCATTCCGAGAGAAGACCCGTGCCCAGAAGTGGGACAATAATGGGATTGACGACGATAATATTTGAAAACAGTTATACTAGATTATAGTAGAAACTTTATACAATTAAAAAACGGCGAAAATATACAACACAACAAACAAACAACACAAACATTGGCGCGATCACAGTGATGTAATATATAATAAGAAAAAGACTTAACTGCTAATGCTAAGACACACTTACATGTACAGTATGTACGGAAATAGTAGGTACAACTATGTACTTACTACACTCAAAATGATTATATCATCTCTACATACAACAATAACCTAACAGAACCGTGATCACACATTTCCATTTACGCTCGGCTGGTGCGAATAATCTATTTTAATAATATAATTATGGGCTAAATTGATTGGGAAATTTAATTAAAACTATTAGATTAGACATAAATAATTTCATTAATGTAACATTATTGTTATATGGGTCCGTTTGAAATAGGGTAGGTTAAGGTTTCAGCGGAATATCATTTTCATTGTTATAAAATATATTTAACTAAGCTATATTAATATTAGTCTCAATTATTATTGGTGAAAATTAATCGGGTTTTTGTACCGAACCTATTGTCGGCCCCTATAAGTCCAAGGCAGGCATTAGTACTCCCCTATAAAGGATTTAAAAAAGATTTAAAAGAAGGTTTTTGGGCAAAAATAAGTGTGAAGGTCCAACTGCGTCGGATTATCATCTAGAAATTCCACTACCTTTTTTTTATCTGATTGAAGTAACAAACTAGTATGAAGTCCTGGCGGTAAGTGCTCACTGCCGCCCATGGACATCTGTAAGCAATTTCAAATAGAACATGGGTTCTGTCTGAAATAAATCACAAATGCGTTGCTACTCCCGAGGACTACGATGGTCGCTTCATATAGAGTGTGCCAGCAACCACACCCATCCATCGAAACGCAAGAAAATCAAGAAATGCTTGACGCTAGAAATAGGTGTGGCGGTGGTACTTCCCTGGTCAAACTACACTGGTTCTACCAAATGTAAATTAACCTTTTATCACCTTGAAAATATATATTTTTTAAACTATCTTACGCCTGCTGCTTCGTCCGCATTCTTACCCCATGTGAGCTCCAAGTAAAAAATTATGTATCTATAACCCAAATTTTCACATCCTCACCAACTATTCCCGTTTATTTTCGCATTTATTATATTAATAAACGTAAATTGAATACAAAATCGTCTCAAAAGTCGACGCGGACGGAATTATCCCGGCGTCTTAGCGCTTCCCGATTCCCGTTCCTGGACGAAGACCGCCTTTGTAACAATATCTGTACTAATTAATATGCTTTGCAGCGAGTTTAAGTAAAACTTCATTCATCCCTTAATAAGCTGGTAGCGCAGACTTGTTTAAGTTTAAAACCGAGCCACTAGCGCTCCAGCCTTTCAGAAATTATTTCCGTTTTATGGAAATACTAGATGACCCGGCGAACTTCGTTACGCCTAAAAGTCAAAAATCTAAAATTATCAGTGTTCTGCCACTATATTGTGCATGTGTTATACATACTAACCGTCCTCTTGAATCAGTCTATCTATTAAAAAAAATGCATTAAAATCCGCAGCGTTGTTTTTAAGATCTAAGCATACATAGGGACAGACAGCAGGAAGCGACGTTGTTTTATACTATGTATTGATATATAAAAAATACGATGAGCTGATAGCCAAATGGTTGTAACTAGACTTCTCAATCAAGGATTCGGGATGTGAATCCCGGACACCACAGATTTTTCTAAAATTATGTGTGTGTTGGAAATTAATTATCACTGTTTTAACGCGTAGGAAAACATCGTGACAACTTGTACACCTAAAACTTTTTTGAAAAGAGGTTCCTAAAGTAGCCACCTTTAGGAACCTACTAAATTCCTACTTGGCCAGAGCAGTGGAATATGGCCTAAGACTCTCTCAATCTGAGAGAAGACCTGTGCCCAGCAGGTAACACACAAAAAAATTAAATAAGGTGCAAGTGTTGAATGAAATACATGTATTTTATTAACACTAATTTGCGATCGCATTAATCCTAATTAAACATTATGTTATATAAAATATATTTTTTAAATAAGTTATATTTCATATAAAACGTTGGTTATTTCCATTTAGTTGGGTACAACCCATTATTGTCCCACTGCCGGGCACGGGTCTTCTCTCAGAATGAGAGAGTTTTAGGCCATAGTCCACCGCGCTGGCCAAGTGCGAATTTGTGGACTGCACACACCTGCGAGAACTTTTCTTAAAGACTCTCGGGTGTGTAGGTTTCTTCACGACGTTTTCCTTTACTGAAAATCAGTGATAATTAATTTCTAATACGCACATAAATCAGTGGTGCGTGGGTTTGAACCTCGCACCTCCCGATAGAGAGAATAAGTTTCAACCATTAGGCTATCCCTGATTATTTCATTTAGTATTCCATTTAGTTCGTGGTTATTCCATTTAGTTCAGCAAAACATTAATAACGACTCAATAATATTAATATTATAATTATCACATTTAAAGACAAAACAATAGGTTATAATATTCAAATTATTATATATATAGACAAACAATGTCCATACAGGATTATCGACCACAAACTAAATATATGCATAAACCGCAAGATGACAGCGCGAATAAAAAAGTCACCATCCTGTTTGGTCAGTGGTGGGAATAACAACCGGTACTTTTAGGGTTACCAAGAGAAGCCTATTTTTTTTATCGGACTGAAGTAGCAAACGAGCATGCAGTCCACGTGATGATAGGTGGTCACTGCCGCGCATGGACATCTGTAATCAACTTCATACAGAACATGGGTTCCATCTGAAGTCAATCACAGATGCGTTGCTACTCCCGAGGACTATGATGGTCGCCTCTTGTGAAAGTGTACCGGCAAGTACACCCTTCCATCGAAACGCAAAAACTGCTTCACGCTAGAAATAGGTGTGGCGGTGGTACTTCCCCGGACGAACTACACTGGTTCTACCACCTATTAAATTATTATTTACCACCTATTAAAGTATTGTTTTTCTTATTGATTAGAGTGAGAGCGACAAAATAGTACTAGACCAAGCATAGGTAATTCACCTCTTTCTTCAAACCGTGACCCATTCATAAACTGTCACTAACAACAAAGCCGGATGTATTCAACAATTACCACTATTAATACCCGGTCGTAGAACCGGGAACCGAACCCGCTACCCTGGGGAGTAGTTAGCGACGTCCTGTATAACCTTACGGTCGTTGGCCATAAACAAACGGGATTATAGAGTTTGGTTCTGACTAACTGTTTTTTGTCTATAATCTTTTGGGCGAAATTTAAACTAAGAATTGCAGGTTCTCCTTTAATTAAGTAATAAGGAAAAAATTGAATATAATTTTAATTTGTAATAACTTCGACCACCATGTCGCACTTGGCCAGCGCGGTGGACTATGGCCTAAACTCTGTCATTCTGAGAGAAGACCCGTGCCCACCAGTGGGCCAATAATGGGTTGATGAGAGAGTGAGAGAATAACTTTGATAGACTACAAAGGTATAAATAAATTAGTCGTCTAAAGACGTATACACTAAAAATAATTGTGTTATTAAACTTTCTAAAATAGATTTACTGTAAGTACTGATTTGATAAGATTTCCAAAATTCTACTTTTGTACGGATGTCAAAAAATAACAGAATTTTACTAATATTTTAAAGGTGATAATTTGAGAGGTTGGACGGAAAGAAGTTCTTGAAACTATGGATAAAAGAAGACTCTTTAACGCAAAAAAAATACCTAATAATCGAATTTCGATCAAATTTGGAACGCAGATAGTTAATTATCTAAATTAAAAAGGCAGGCTGACGCAAGAAAAATCCAATTAAGTATAATTATAATAAGGTTAATTTGAATGTCTCCAGAGCCAATGTCAGTATAAAGCGGTCATACTAGTTAATTCAATGAGTGAACTAATCAATAAACTCATTCGGGTAGTTAAACAAACGGACGGCGGTACACTTGCGTCGCGGAATCCACTCCTGTGCACTTCGCTGGTGATGGTTGTTAAAGTCGATATCGAGTATCGATACACGATAGATTTAATAAGCCGATGCATTGAGTTCTCAGAAATTACAAGTGCCATAAGCGCTGGTGTCTACTTTCCCTCAAGTAGCCCGTCTGCCTTATCGTTAGGTACAAAAAAATGTGTAAATAGTAGAACTCTCCGTAGTATGAATGCAACGCTTCTAGTATCTTAAGATTTATTGTTAACAATTTGAAAACGGAAGTCCCTGATTTTATTAAAAGTATCTCTTGTAATGATAAAAAAGTTTGCAATTAAGTAAAATATATATTAATATGTTATAAGAAATTTCATATTACTGTTTTACTTACAATACGACTGATGACAATGTACAAGAACATCCACTTTTTAATTGCTATCCTTAAATATTGTTTCACGTCCAACTAATTCACGATATTTTGTTGTTTTTTTATAACTTCCTATCAAAAAATAAAATAAGGTAATTTTGTTCGCAATAAGCAGTACCTGTACACATTTTTTCTTTAATTATAAGCTTTATATGTCATTAATAATTTTGTGTCCATAAATAAATAAAGAAAATAAACATCGATACAGCAAAAGTATCGACAAAACCTCAATCCCGACACCCCTCGCTTCCAGTCCGTGAGATCACGCATCGCAGGACGGAGTATAATAATGATTATGTAAATACATGCGCCGGCGCAGGGCGCGTTAGCTTTTGCATTTTGACGCGGCAGTGCGATGGCGGCCGGCAGCCAGGCGCCCGCGCTCGCCGCCATCTTGAAACATTTGACAGATACATATTTAATCTGTGTCTATTGATTTGTGTTTTGTTTATTTTTTTTATGTATGAGACAGATTTTTGTAAGTGTGGAACGAAGTGATGTGCTCAAAAGTGTGATGTATCGATAATTCTCATGGTGGTTGGTGGTTTATTTGCATTCCGATTGGGATTGCGGTTTTTTGTTCCTCTCGATTATGGCTGAATGATAGGGTTCGAAACCTGTATAAGTGGGTACCTATGCCCGTGATCGTATGGTGGTGTGTTTAAACTTTAACGAATATTATTATATGAAATGTATCACGTCGTGATTTAGGTAATAATTTAATATTTTCAAAATCATTTTATTAAATTTTGCTGGCATAGTAAAATATTTCTACGAAACCGATTAGATTAATATTGTGTTAAAAATTTAGGTACGAATAGTTTATGCATTAAAAAACAAAAAAAAACAGCTTAGAAGTGTGAAACTGACATTTAAAAAAAGTAAAACTGCAAACTATATTTTAAAACATTACCGTTCTTCAAATGTAACGAAAAAACTTTGTTTTGATAAAATTTTGAAAATACATACATACCTACACTTAAATGAATATTCATGATATTATTATTTATCCAACACAAATTAATTTCAAGCTTACAATTAAACCGACAACATCTCTCAGACAAGTCGTTGGATTTAAAACGTGTTTACACTTTCCTTACGAAAAAACATACACAAAATATGCTAACCGCGTTAATTACACAGTGTTCGAACATTATCCACTTGTCTTTTGTTCAGGCCTGGGTTCGATTCCACGAGAAACCAAATGTTTGCTTTTGACAAGTGTTTGTTATATACATACAAGTGTTTGTCCATGTACATTATGAACATCTAGTTCCTTTGTTCTATAGAAAGTACGTATTCACTTGGCTTACTATAGCCTCTCATAAATGTAGAATTCTGTTTTGATTTTAAAGCTAACACTGACACCACAAATTTTGCTTATTACGGTGTGAGCCGTTGTTTTGATTCGAAGGATTGTAAATTAACAAATAAATAGGTATCGTATAGAAAGAGCAGCGATAGCCTAGTGGTTGAAACTTGTCCTATAGATCGGGAGGTCTGAGGTTCAATGCAGGATACCGTAGCCGTATTCTACTCTCTCCCTGACTACAGGGTGAACGGACCTCCCTGAACGATCTTAATTGGCTCACACTAGAAAACAATAAGATAATGTGTCGTAGAAACAGGTGTATAGTTTGAATGGTTTACTACCACTACACCTATTCAACAATTCTTGCGTTCCGGGGGAAGGAGCTGGTTGTAGGTTCATCTTCATATGAGGCAATCATCTTAGTCCTCTGGAGGAGCAATGTATCTATGATCAGTTATAAAGTATAGTAAAGTCAGCTTTTTAATAGTAATATTTTTCTATGTGAAGTGGCTAACAGTTGCGACAGTGACCACTTACCACCGACCAGATGGACTGCATGCTCATTACCTACCTCACTGTTATAAAATCACTAGTTGACTCAGCGAACTTCGTTCCACCTAAAAGTCACAAATCTAAAATTATCTATGTTTCTCTACTATATTATACATGTATTATACATAAAAACCTTCCTCTCACTCTATCTATTAAATAAAACTGCATTACAATCCGTAGCGTAGTTTTAAAGATCTAAGCATACACAAGGATAGACAGCGGGAAGCGACTTTGTTTTATACTATGTAGTGATTAGCAAAAATCTATATACATATCTCCGTATACCGTTAATTAAATGTCCTAAGTTCGTCTCCCAGTCTAGTCGTACATATATATAAATCAGAGGATTAATACGAATGTATCGTGCATGTTGTCTGTGTGTAAACTGTGTTTAATTATGAACTGAGCGCAGTGCGATATGCTTTAATGGTTTAGTGGTTGAGATAACTTGTTGAATAATGGCTTCAATTACATTTTGTGTTCATTTGTATGCAGCGATTATTTTATAAGTAATGTCTCTAATTAGGCGAGTTTTTGTTTTTGGATTGAAACAATAATCATATGTTTTTATCGGTTTAAAAGTTAAATTTGGTGTGACAAAACGACGAATTCTACGACCTTCATAAAAGGTCATAAGACGCCAAACAAAATTGGTAAATACTATAGAATAAAAAAACGAGGGAATTTAATTCATTTATATATTTATAATAACGAGCTGACCCGGCGAACTTCGTTCCGCCTAAATGTCAAAAATCTAAAAGTATCAGATTTCCTCCACGCATCCATGATTTTTTTATACATAAAACCTTTCTCTTCAATCACTCTATCTATTGAAAAAATGCATTAAAATCCGTAGCGTCCTTTTAAAGATCTAAGCATACATAGGAACAGACAGCGGGAAGCGACTTTGTTTTGTACTATGTAGTGATGTCGAAATTTCGAATACGTATCATTTGATACATTGTTTATATTTGCAAAAAATTCAGATGACATTATACAGATCGAGGGTTATATTTAAAGTAAATCACAGATGCGTTGCTACTCCCAAATACTATGGAAAGAGACCAGCATACTCTTTCACAAAAGCGGAAGAACCGTTTCACGTTAGAAACAGGTGTGTCGTTGATAACTCCCTGGTCGAACTATTAACCCTCTAACACTTTGCGAGTCGAACCACGAAGGGTTAAAATACGGAGGTGACGACGGGTTACCCAATCGAACCACAAACCCGAACCTCCACAACGTTTACGTTTAAAAAAAACAAAATCTCAAAGCCACCGACCTGAGCATCGCACAAGTTTCTAGCCATCTACAAAGCGTGCAGTGACAGTACAATGTAATATTACACGCAAACGTCACTTGATAAGCGTTGGAAATCGGATCGGACGGACATATCTGTTTATATGTGTACGCGGAATTGTAGCGAAATCGTAGGATCGTAAGGATAACGATGATTTTACTATATGTGACTATCATACAGTATCATTACATAGTATAAAAAATCGCTTCACGTTGTCTGTCCCTATGTATGCTTAGATCTTTAAAACTACGCTCCGGATTTTAATGCAGTTTTTTAATAGATAAAATGAATCAAAAAGAAGGTTTTCATGTATAATACATGCATAATATAGTGCAGGAACACTGATATATTTAGATTTTTGACTTTTAAGTGGAACTAATTTCAACTAGTAATACTATAAAAAAATCAAAATCGAAAATGTTTTATCTAAAAAGAATTGGGCTAATTTTACAACTTGAGATCTTAATAATAGTTAAACATAAACCCAGGGTAGCTTAAAAAATCAGGGAACAATCAGACCATGCCATTAAGTATTTAATTAAACTTTTAGATCAAGACTTGGGTATATTGCCACTAATATAATTAAATATATTATTATTGTGATTATTTTTCGAGATAAAAGTGTCTGTTAATTTTAGTTAAATGACACTAAAACGCTAAATATCTCAAGGTGACGTCGGAGGCACTATGATTGTAATCGTGCTCTAACACCCCTAACAGTGTGTAATACATAAAATAAACCTCGAAAATTAACTATTATTAAAAACTTGACGTACTCACATTTTTTTAAGTTTACATTTACTTTTAACGCTTTCTACACTCAGCTCCACAAAAGGACTTTTCTTGTGTCTTGAATGCCAAGGGAATACACAAAGAATAATCAAACACCCACACAAAAAACAGGAATCTAATTCATAAATCATCATTCAAATATTTGCCTGGATGGGGATCAAACCCAGTACCAGCTCTACGTGTCAAACAAGTACAGCATCTCTGCCACAAAGGTCGTCAAGTGCAAAAAAAGAGGAAGCAAACAAAAAAAACTTACAAACATTTTGAAAAAGTGACGAAGTGATTAGTAGAGTTCGTTTGTAGAGTTGGAATGCGTTGTAACATGAAAAAGTGTGTTTACAAAGAGCCACTGTTCATCACATATCAACACGTGTGCATTTGAACTCTATTACGTGCCGGAAATGCACGTGAGTCACCTCACCTATTGTATCTGGCACCAAACTCGGGACCGTGGTTAATTGAAGTACAATATTTAGTTATAATGCAATTAGTTTCAGAATATGTCAACACCTAAATAACATATATTTTTAAAATTAATCTACTTAAAAATGAAACGATATGTTATAATGTAAAAAATCTTCACTACATAGTATAAAACAAAGTCGCTTCTCGCTGTCTGTCCCTATGTATGTTATGATTTTAATGCATTTTTTGTTTACTAGATAGAGTGATTCAAGAGAAAGGTTTTCATGTATAGTGGAGAAACACTGATAATTTTAGATTTTTTTACTTTTAGGCGGAATGAAGTTCGCCGGGTCAATTAGTTAAAAATAAATTCTAAATTAGATGAACGTTAATGCATTTACAACTGTCAAATTATGAAAATTTTGAATCCAAACCAGACTGTTTCGAAAAATGCAAAAGAGCTGTCAAATGTGGTTCACAGATTAAAAAGCACAAATCGATTGTCACTTTTCCCGCGCTGCCGCAGTGTTGCCAGCCCACGCATACCAATGGCGGCCATCTTTATTCAGAGCAGGCGCCTCTCAAATGTCTGCCGATTTATTTTCACTCCTATTTCAAGTGAATTTCACTTTCCGCTCGGTTTACTCGAAATTCTTCGAGCCGTCGAAAGAAATCGAAAATGTTTCGGGCAATGAATCAAATGTCTTCGGGAAGATTCTATTTGCATCTGTTTTGGTGATCGCCGTCAATGGTTTCGATAGGTTCGGGCGATACCTGTAACCTTTTTGATACTTTTTTATAGATGTTCGCCACATTCGAGTAGCTTACGAGCCTTACGACTTACTTGCATTGCTATTGTCCTAAATCTAAAAAGGTAGATTCATTTTACTTAGGTCAGGCACACGAGCAACCGAGTTAAGTGCAGGTATATGTTGGTTAAAATGTTAAATCCTATCAAGCCACCGTAGGGCTTGATAGGAAGATTTAATATTTAAAAAACTTGTTAGACATGTGTAGAATAAGTTTGGCTATCTAGACTATGTTATGTCTCCGCTAAATAAGTATGTTCATTAAAGTAACATGCTTTGTTACCAAGTAGTAGACTAACTTAACCTTATGAATAACAACGTAAGTGACCAATCTGAGGTCTTAATTAGAATGGAAAAAATACTCTTATAGTGGTTTTTATACAAATTTCTAAATTATACATTTTAATGTGTAACGGTCGTACGCGGTACGATACTTATCGCAAGTAGTCATAAAATTAAAAATATGTTCATTCTGCGATCGTATCTGTTAAATTCATAATTATGGCTAAATAATTATGCCGAAACCAGAATTCAAGGCCTTGAAACTTTTATATCTTTATTAAAACTTACTTTTTCTACAACTTAACCGGCCATTAAGCAGTTAAAAGCGTATCAATCACACTTAAAAACGTTCCGAGAAATGTTGCCAGCGTAAAAAAAAAATACTTTAGAGTTGATTGAGTTTATGATACTAAGATCGTTGAACTGTAAATTTGATGTTTTAAAAACTTATAAAAGTAACGATACAAATATGTCACTGCGTAGTATTAATACAGGGTAGTGCAGCACGTTTCACATCCACATTTGTAGAGAAGTAGCCTATATGAAGGACATGTAAAGAGTTTTAGTTGCCTGAAACTGGCCATATAAAGTCGAGTGTCAAAAAGAAACAAATGACAGCCAAACCTTACTTTTTTTATAAATTGATGGGTGCCAGTTCAAAGTGCTACATATTGTCGACTGAGACAAGCAATAATGAGAATTGCATCTCACAATACACTTTGGTAAAACATCGTGGATGGATGGACGCGCCAAATTTGACTACAGCAAAATAAAATAATATTACAATATGATGCGATATTCATAAACATTAAAAATACACAATTCAATATTACTATTGTAAGGCTCTCCAACTATGTCCATTATAAAAATCGTTACTCGATACTTTTTATCTGGGCGCTCTGAAAATAGTTCTTATGTAAAAATAAGGAGTAATAAAAATCAAGTTTAAATGTGTCTAGTGTCTGAAAGAAACAAAGACATTAATGCCATAATTTAGCATATCATTCGATGTTCGATTAGTCTAAAAAAATACCGTAGCATATTGCTCTTAATTTGCTTAATTAAAATCTGGAAATTTTATCAGGTGTCCAGTTTGGTTACTGGCCACGTTTCCGAATAACGACGTAAGTCACGCGATTCTCAGGCAATTTCAAATAATCTCAGCAGGATACATGCATGCGAATATGCAACGCGTGATTTTTGGCTCGTTACAGCTCATGGTATTGGGTTTATTTAAATTTTATGCTTTTTTACCCGTAAAGTTATGATTTTATGCTCAATTGACAGTAAAATGGCGTGTGTGGAAATTAAACTTCTTTACACCGTCACACGGGAACCTTTAAAAAGTTTTATAACTTTAATTTTTTATCATGTTATTATCAAGAAATCTTAAAAACGTTAGTTGTGTTTATTTTTTAATACTCTAGCTATATATATCGTTAACTCATTGTCCCACTGTTGGGCACGGGTCTTCTCTCGGAATGAGAGAGTTTTAGGACGTAGTCCACCGCACTGGCCAAGTGCGGATTGGTGGACTTTAGCTATATCTAATATATAAAATTCTCGTGTCACAGTTTTTGTTGCCATACTCCTCCGAAACGGCTTGACCGATTATTACCAAATTTTATATGCTTATTCAGTAGGTCTGAGAATCGGCCAACATCTATTTTTCATACCCCTTAAGGGCTGTCCACCCTTAACATTTTTTTTTATTTTTTATATGGCAAAACAACGTTTGTCGGGACAGCTAGTACTCTATACTAATTGAATAAAAAAAATTAAGCCTTAGATTTGATTTAAATCGTAATGAATAACTTTTGCCTAGTTCAGGTTGAAGATAAGGGTAATACTTAATGTAAATGTATAGAACTAAAAATGGCTTAAAATGTTTTAAAAAAAGTATAATCGACAATCGACTACATGTGTCTTAAAAAATAAAAATGATAAATAAGTTAGAAGTCGTTCGAAGTCGCAAACATATATATGCAGCTCTGCTGATTAGTTTTTTCTCGATAAGAACCGGCATACTGCCTATCCTTAAAGGCAAAGTTGGTACGTCTTATCACTACACAGTATAAAACAAAGTCGCTTCTCGCTGTTTGTCTCTATGTATGCTTAGATCTTTAAAACTACGCTACGGATTTTAATGCAGTTTTTTTAATAGATGGAGTGATTCCAAAGGAAGGTTTTTATGTAATACATGTTTTGCAAAGGGAAATCTCCCGCCAGGCTAGGTGATCATGCCTGGGGAGCGGCCGTGCTCCGACAGTCGTTGTTCGGAACTTGTATATATGCGGGGTATTGAGAATACTTCGATAGCGTGTTTCAAAATACTAGTAGTGCCATCTCTTGATGAGTAGCGGGGGGTCGCCACACATGTATTATATAGAAGAGAAACACTAATAATTTTAGGTTTTTGACTTTTAGTCGGAACAAAGTTCGCCGGGGCAAATAGTTTACGTATATGTCATTGTTAACAATACACTTCATGCTAGATTACAACATCTGTATAAGAAATAAATAAGTTCTTAATGTATAAGTAAAATGTCAGCTCACCCATAAGTAAATCCTAATATACACTTTAACTCCAAAGACTATATAAATACACTTAGAGAAAATAAATACACAAGACTTATGGCGGTAGGAAGTCCAAACTTCAAACGTACATTTATTAATGAACCGTGTCCAACGCAGCCTTATGTAGAGGTTTCTCCCGCGCGACTTGCGACTGTGATTTGTATTGCGACTCAAGACTTTGTCCTACATAGTATAATCCTTTACTAAGTCGTCAACCCATTATTGTCCCATTGCTGAGCACGAGTCTTCTCTCGGAATGTGAGAGTTTTAGGTCATAGTCCACCGCACTACACATTAACAAAGGAAAGCATGTATAGCTTATTGATGTGTGCGCTGTAACTTATTTGTTTTTGTATTAATTTATTGACTCAAAACTTACATCTTAAAGCTTTGTGTAATTCTTTAGTTTATTTACTTTTAATATAATCCTACAGAAATATAAGCTAAAATAAAATTTATAATAAATAAATAAAAAGAAAAATTGCTTCAGACGTTATATACGTCTGTGTACGAAATTATTTTCGTAATTCATATTATGTGTGATTGAAAACTTAACTAACTTTAACGCATTTTTGATGAAACTACTTGAGACAAAAACTGTAGAAGAACTCATTTTCTAAACATAATTTATACCAAAATAATATATAACAATTATTGCATTTGGCTATATTATTAGATAATTGAAGATCAAAATAATCTACCATATCTCATATCTCAATCTACCATAGTCTCATCCAGTACCTAACACAAATCGCAAGTCGCAAGTCACAAATCTCACTACTCGGAAGCGTACCTTATTTAGCTCTCTCTGAACCCCGGAACTGCATGCAATAAACAATCTCGAAACGTACTTGCAATTTGGACACGTTTCATTTCACAAAACCGGAGATTTCTGATTATACGATATTGTACTCTAAGCACATATATTAAGGGCAATTTTCGTTAGACAACTTAGGATAAGGTACACTTACACTGCGACCGATAAGCGTTTTGTTCTCTTTATCAAGTATATTTTTGGCATTTGTGGAAACGATTTTAAGCTTCTGTGTGCAATTCTTAGAGGTATTGGTTTATGTGACTACTTGTTACTGTAAAACCTTAAAGTCCTATTAATATCAGTTTAGTAGCTTACTACTTTCTAGCAAATTAGGATACGCTAAATTAAACACCATAATTATTAAACCTTTCAATTCTAGTTGGACCCCGTTATGCAGAAAAGACCATATGTTTATAAATCTATTTCATATAATATGTTAAGTGTAACTTTTCTGCTTAACGGGCTCTAATTAAAATCAGTTTAGCCGGTTGCTTCTTTTTAACAAACAAAAATAAGAGTCGATAATAACTTACGATAAGGCGATATTTTTTTTTTTACAAAATAAGTCCTTGCACGTCATAAAGAAGCAATTATTTTCAATTTTTTAATTTTAGTATCATATTTAACTCAAGTAAGGAGTTAAAATTATTTAAAAAATGATAGGAGTTGAGAATCAACAATATAAAATTCACAGACGTTTCAATTTGTCAATCCGCTCGCTTCACCAATGTAGACACACCCGAAAGTTATTCGCGTATTGCAGTAAGAAAACTAGAAATACAGCCATCCACGATTCTCTGCATACGGAACCCTCGGTAGAGGCGGTATAGAATTAACTACCTCATTAGCCCTTTGGGTTCTGTCCAGTTAAAACAGTATTATGCTTCTTTTGCTATAAGTTATCGCCGGATTAATACTAAACATAGATAGGTGTAATGACCTTAGGTAAGTGGCGTCTGGGGTAAAAATAGCTGGACAGTTAATTTAGTTGCAAGGTGGTAAAACCAGTGTAGTTCGACCGGGGAAGTACCACCGCCACACCTATTTCTAGTGTGAAGCATTTCTTGCGTTTCGATGGAATGGTGTGGTTGCCGGCACACTTTCACAAGAGGCGACCATCATAGTCCTCGAGAGTAGCAGCGGATCTGTGATTGATTTCAGATGGAACCCACGTTCTGTATGTAGTTGATTACAGATGTCCATGGATGGCAGTGATCACTTATCATCAGGTGGACTGCATGCTCGTTTGCTACTTCAGTCAGATAAAAAAAAAGTACCTATGACTAGTAAAGTGATAGATAGTCCAGAGCATAGATAGCCTAATGGTTGTAAACTTGCCCTCTCGATCGGGAGGTCCGAGGTTCAACCCCAGGTATGCACGACTGATTTTTCTAAAATTATGTGCGTATTAGATATTAATTATCATTGTTTTTCGGCGAAGGAAAACATCCTGAGGAAACCTACACACCCGAGAGTTCTTTAAACAAAATTCTCGGAGGTGTGTGAATTGGTGGACCAATTCGCACCTGGCCAGGGCGGTGGACTATGGCCTAAACTTTAATTTTAATGCCGACATGATGTCTTATATTGTTGCGTAGATTTATAGTGGTAAGAGGAAAATTAACACTGTGCAATTCATCTTTGTTGTCAGCAGTATCGCTGAAGGCAGAGTCTTTATTCAATTCTGGTGGCATCATAACCACACCTTTCTGCTTAATAGTAAAGTTAACTGCTGCTATTTATTTATTTATTTATTTATTCACAAAATCCACAGCTCTTAAAACTATAGAAGTGTAAATCTGGTATAGTAGCACTTAGAGCCAATTACGGATTTACATTTTTTAATATGGTACAGATATAATTCAACCGTCACTTGTGCTTGGTGTTATATTGCGTATGAGAGATGTTTTGTGTGTGTGAGTGTATGTGTGTGTGTGTGTGTGTGTGTGAGTGCATGTGTGTGTGTGTGTGTGTGTGTGTATGTGTAGTATAGTATATTCTTGTCTAACGGTTGTCGTATGTTATTCGTGGCGTTCTAGTTCTAGTTCTTAGTCCCATGAGGTAGGATACAGATGCTACAGAACCAGCCTCGGCTAAGACTCTGATCTTATCAGAGTTTGATTGAAGTTGTCCAAGTTGTTATACTACGTATCAGCAGCATCTTCACTACATGGTATAAAAAACTTGAGAGGTGTCAAGGGACACCCGGATGGAACGAAGTTCTTTTCGATTAATTAGTGAAGGAATTATAATTTTTTTTTTTAAGTAATTTTTTTTTTTTTATTATTAACAAATATAATGTAATATAAACTCAATCAGTAGGCGAAATAGAAATGAAAATATCTGGCTTGCTTTCTATAAGAGAGAGAGAAAGAGACAGACAGAGAAACATGCGCAGGCCGCACAGCTTACAGTAGCTTACTATACCAAAAAGTGTCGTGACAACTTTTCGTAAGATTTTTTTCCGTCTAGCCCCCTTTCACAACGCGCGATAAGGAACTTCGTTCCAAAAGTCGCTTCTCGCTGTCTGTCCCTATGTACGCTTAGATCTTTAAAACTACGCTATAGATTTTAATGCAGGTTTTTTTAATAGGTAGAGTAATTCATAAGGAAGGTTTCTATCTATAATACATATATTATATAGGAGAGAAACACTGATGATTTTAGATTTTTGACGTTTAGGCAGAACGAAGTTCGCCGGGTCAACTAGTTTTTTTTTATAAAATTGGAGTAGCAAACGAGCATGCGGCCCACCTAAGTAAGTGGCCATTGTCACCCATAGTTTAATCGCTGGATAATATTCAAATGAAACATAATCTAAACATACCGGATGTAGGAACATTCCGAAATGGCGCATCATCTTGTCGCGTCTTGTGATGGAAGTGCGTACCGACGCCATGACGAATTGGCTTATATGGTCGTTTAAAGATCACGGAGTTTATGATATTGGGTTTCGGGTCTCAAGTTATAAATAGATTGGGTATTTTGAACAAAATAAAAAAAGAATTCTCGGTGATAAAGGCGAGTTTCTAAGGATGTATGTTGTTCTTGCACTCAAAAAACACTGAAGGGATTTGAATGAAATTAAATACTAGTTAATATACCTAATTAATTGTGACGTGAATTACATGTGATGCCCTCTGCAGTCGTAAACGTATCCAAGTAGGCGTGTCGTGTGTCGCAAAAAAGGCGAAAGTTTGTGAGTGTGTATGTTTGTTACTTCTTCACGTCTAAACGGCTGGAGCGATTTTCATAAAATTTGGTAGGGAGTTAGCTGACACTCTGGATTAACATATAGGCTATTTTTTACTGTCGGAAAATATTTTATTCCCACGGGATAATCGATACATTTATTCTTAAAGCGAGCGAAGCGCGAGGTTCACCTAGTATTCCATATTTTGAATTCATTCCATATTTCGAAATAAAATTAAGTATTTCATTATAATATGAAACTTTGTACGGTTATAGTGGATATAGAGAAGGACTGCAGAATGTTAATATTTTTTTCAAATAATGCTTGAAACATACATAAAATCAACTAAAACACATAACACACACTACCGTGCATTTGTCACCAACACGTAAATAATAAACGAAATAGAACATTCAATGTCTTACTATGAAAACACAAAACGTCAGAAATGTCAGTGTCTTTGTCAAAATACCCTCTATTGCTTTTAAATGCCAAAATTTGCGAAATATTCGTACTACTTTAAACAATATGAAGTTGGGTTTTTTAATTAAGTCGAATTTCGACCGATGTGACGGGTGACTAGTATAAAGTAATTTATGAAGAACGTTTGCGTATATAATGTATCATAATTTTCGTAAATGTTAGAATTTAACGACAATTGTTGGAAGTGTGAAAAGTCCAGCCGCCTATGAGCTTTCATAAAATAATTACTTATGATAAAAACCTTTAAGATACAACAAAAGAACGCATGGTGGGATATTTCTTTTGTATAGTTCTACCAAAAAATCCGCTATAGCAAATATCTATCTAGTAAGGATAAATCACTATATTCTTAACGACTTCTAAAAAATGGTTAAGTATACAGTAATTGGAAAGCTACTTAGCTACGAATGCATTAATCCTTATTAACTTAAATACTTTAGTTGTCGTCAAACCATGATTGTCCCACTGCTGGGCACAGGTCTCAGAATGAAAGAATTTATGCCATAGTCCACCGCCTTGGCCAAGTGCGAATTGATGGACTTGACACACCTGCGAGAACTTTTTTTTAAGAACTCTCGGGTGTGTAAACATCACGATGTTTTCCTTCACCGAAAAGCAGTGATAATTAATTTCTAATACGCACATAAATCAGTAGTACGTGCCTGGGTTTGAACCTCGGACGTCCCGATCGAGAGGACAAGTTTCAACCATTAGGCTATCACTGCTCTCAATACTTTAGTTACTTTAAGCTTTTCTTGCTTATTATTATAATATTCATACCTACAATACTCCCCATGCAAACCCGCGGCGGATTGCTAGTTTACTGACAAAATATGCTTAAAAGGATATTTCTGAACATGGTCATTACACAATAATGTTTATGTTTCCTTGAAAATAAACTTAATGGAGTTGAGTAACTGTTGCGCAACCACAAAAATCGTGCCGAAGGAACTAAAAAGTGAAAACGGAGGAGATCGCTTTCGCACTAAAGTAATACAAAAAATATCATCTTAAATTTCGTTCAACTAAAATTATTTTTTAGTTACAATTGCGATGATTTTGTGTATTTCTCACTCGGTGAATCTCACGATATTGTACCTGCATACCATCCAAAGATTCGATTTTCAAAATCGGACGATTTCGATTTTCAAAAAAAAACATACTTAAACGTTATTTTTGTAATTTTCAACCACAACCTTGTGTTTACGCTTATGTGTGATGTAGTCAACGGTCAATCATTACATAGTATAAAACAAAGTCGTTTCTCGCTGTTTGTCCCTCTTTATGCTTAGATCTTTAAAACTACGCTACGGATTTTGATGCATTTTTTAAATAGATAGAGTGATTCAAGAGGAAGATTTTTATGTATAGTACATGTTTAATATAGTAGAGAAACACGGATAATTTTAGATTTTTGACCTTTGATCAAAGTTCGCCGGGTCATCTAATGTTAAATAAACCACCACCCAATCTTTAAGATTGTGTTCTCAACGGGAATATAACTTGGTGAATTTTGTGAACTGTTAAGACATAATTCGTGAATGTGCCACAGTGATATCAATTACATTTTGTACTAATATTATTCAGAATACATCCCTACATTACTTAGTTTACCGTATGTTTACACAATGAGATCGTGTGTTAGACAAATTTAATTTAATAAGAGCAATGAGTATGTGTGAAAAGCGATGAGTTTGTGTACCAAGCGCATGTGAGTGCGATGAGTTTGTGTAACATTAGATAGTTTATACATTGACCATAGTGTTTCCGTGAATTATTTTACAATAAAGTGTAAGTGAGTGAAATCAAGATGCATCTCGCAACGGATCTAGCTTGTGACATTACGTACAAAAACTGTGAGATGGAGAAAGTGCAGATCTCCGAGGAGGCTGAAATGCTGT
The DNA here is from genome assembly GCA_949699795.1 of Spicauda simplicius. Taxonomy (NCBI): domain Eukaryota; kingdom Metazoa; phylum Arthropoda; class Insecta; order Lepidoptera; family Hesperiidae; genus Spicauda; species Spicauda simplicius. The sequence goes on along the minus strand of OX453074.1, from coordinate 17,698,146 downwards.
ATTACGAGCTCATTAGAGCTCTGGAGGAAGAGGAAATGGTATGTCGTTTTTTTATAATATTGTGATATATTGACACAGGAAAGCGAACTTGATGTTTCTTGACAAATGCAACTTTACACAAGAGCCAAAAAATATTTAAAAAATATGTATTTCTCTTCAACTTAGGTGTTCTGTTAGTTTTTGTGTTTTAAAAATTAAATTTTAAGCTAAAGATCATTCTAAAATAGCGAAGTCATTAACTTTTAATATATTAATACGTGAAGAAAATTTGTGATTCGTTTTCAAGATACTTGCCGCACGCGGACGAGTATGAAATTACGCACGGTTATAGTTGATGTAGAGAAGAATTGCGCAATGCTAATATTTTTTCAAATAATGCATAAACCATATATATAATCAATTAATAAAACAAATACATACATTATAAACTACATAAATCAATGTCTTACTATGAAAGCATATAACGTCAAAAATGACAGATGTCTTTGTCAAAATACCCGCTATTGTTTTTAAATGCAGCTCAGTTAATTAAACCTCTTTTTACCTTTAACGAGTGTGTTCAAAATAACTATTACATTTTATTTGAATTTGAAAAATATTCGTGCTACTTTGGACAACTAGAAGTTTAGTTTTTTGATTTAAATTACGGTCGAATTTCGACCGTTGCGACGGGCGACTAGTGTTAAGAATTAAACGTACTTCGAAAGCGAATATCATAAGATTTTAATATTAGTGTATGTTCTTATGATTATTGTCTATAAGAGAATAAATTTCTTTAGCTTTAAACCTTATTGGAGTGATAGAATTTACTTTCTACACTGATAAACTCATATCTGTTTCTCTTGTATTGTGAGTGCCGTACACATAGATATAAACACCCCGACAAGAAGAGAGAGTTTTCATTATTAGACTATTATCTAGGATCGAACCTAGAACCGTTGTTTATAAATTTTTCAAGTAAAGGCATTTTTCATTGTACCACATACAATATATTTATAGTTTTCTTTTTATATAATATTGAAATAAAAACAAGCATACAGCCCACTTGATGGTAAGTGACCACTGCCGCCCATGGACATTTGTAATCAACTTCACATTAGTTCAGTCTTAGCTGATTAGATTGGCAATAGATGAGTTGTCGCTCCTGAGGATTAAGCTAGCACAACTCGGATACACTCTTCCTTACCACATCCTTTGAACCAAAACACAGATCCCTAAAAATGCTTAAAAGTTAAGCGTGACGGTGTTACGCCACGCCAAACTGACCTTCACTGGTACGGCGTTATAGAACAAAGTTGCTTAATTATGTGTTGTTGACCATCGGACCTGCGACAATTATTCTGATTTATGAGTAAACTAGTTGACCCGGCGAACTTCGTTCCGCCTAAAAGTCAAAAATCTTAAATTATCAGTGTTCCTCCACTATATTATGCATGTATTACACATAGAAACCTTCCTCTTCAATCACTTTATCTATGTATTAAAAAACTGCATTAAAATCCGTAGTGTAGTTTAAACATCTAAACATACATAGAGACAGCGCAAAGCGACTTTGTTTTATGCTACGTAGTGATGAGTTTACTCATCTACTTTAAAATTGAATATCTTTATTACATTGTTATAAATACTAGTTCAATGCAATTAGAAAAGAGCTTTCACCCTTGACACAAGTTCTACGAACTTAACAGGGGTGCACTTTACCTGTAATCTAAGTCTAGTTAATAAAGAATATTGTAATTATAATCGAACCATAAAGAGATCTAACACCTTCAATAGATAGTAGATAAAAAAATGAATGTTTGTCTGTATGTCCTCTATAGAATTGTAAACTATTCATTTGATCATGTAATCTTTGGCAAAGTTGTTATACATGAGCTCGCGAAGGTTTCTGGTATATTTTTAGGGCGAAGCAACACGCGCAGGGTACAGCTAGTAGATAGATAAATAAATATAAGTAAACAGGAATTCAGTTTAATAGTCAAAATAAAAAGCCATTGCTTATAGAATAGGTTTAATATCACAGATAATAAAATAATATTATTATTTTTTTTAAACAATTTTTCATTTAAAAAAAAATTATTTCAGTGCACTGAAAAGAAAAAAATACGTTTTGTAGTAGTCAAACCCATCATTTGGTTGCATCGCAAAATTTTCTATCATATATAAGCTAGTCGCGAGAATAGTTCAGGAAACCACAGCCATGGATCAGAGCAAAATTTATTGTGGGCAATCTAGCGACAAGCTTATATATATGATATAAATATTATATATGATAGAAAATTTTACGATACATACTTACCGTCAAACATTTCTTGCGTTTCGATAGAAGGGTGTGGTTGCCGGCACACTTTCGCATGAGGCGACCATCATAGTCCTCGGAAGTGGCAACGCATATGTGATTGACTTCAGTTGGAACACATGTTCTGTATGTAGTTGATTTGAAATGTCTATGGGCGGCAGTGACCACTTACCATCAGATGCACTGCATGCTCGTTTGCTATTTCAGCCATATAAAAAAAAGGTAAGTTGAATAAAAGCTTTTAAAATATGAGTGGTGCGAATGCCGGCATGATTCCAAATGGCACGTATGGTTAAATCCTGTGCCTTTGCCGTTAAAAGCTAGATTAATGGCAGGTAATAAATTGGTAACATTATTTTTTATTTCCACGCAAAGGCTAGGGGTTTATTTTTATTTTACTATAGATGATTATTCGAAGCGTTACTTAGTAATTAGGGTTGAAATCTGTGCCTTACCTCTTTTACCTTTTTTTTTATTTGAAGTACCAAACGAGCATGCAGTCCTCCTGATGGTAAGTGGTCACTGCCGCCCATGGACATCAGTAATCAACTACATACAGAACATGGATTCCATCTGAAGTCAATCACAGATGCGTTGCTACTCCCGAGGACTATGATGGTCACCTCATGTGACAGTGTGCCGGCAACCACACCCTTCTATCGAAACGCAAGAAATGCTTCACGCTAAAAATAGGCGTGGCAGTGGTACTTCCCCGGTCAAATTACAGTGGTTCTACCACCTTGATCCTTGATGACCTTCTCTCGACTCTGATCCTATCTGTGGTTGATTACAGGTGACAATGGGCGGCATTGCCTATTTTTTATCAGGTTGACTGTATTTCTATATTTAAAAAAAATGATTCTTGAACCGAAAGTGTTAAGGCATTAGATTCGAGCGTCATTTCATATTTTTTTGAGGGAATTTCACCAAACTGAGGGCTCAATTAGAATTCCTCGGTTAAGTAGGTCTCCCTTACCTCACCCTTCAATGGAGCACACAGTAGCACATAACACTGTTGATATAAATAACAGACAGACTAAATTAGTTACATCGTTAAACTAATCGTGTGGTAGAAATAGGTGTGACCGTGGTGCTTCCGGAATTGAACCATGGTGGATTGTACCACCTTCTTCTCATCTACTTAGATTTGAAGGGTAGAACCAGTGTAGTTCGACCGGGGAAGTACCACCGCCACACCTATTTCTAGCGTGAAGCATTTCTTGCGTTTCGATAGAAGGGTGTGGTTGCCGGCACACTTTTACATGAGGCGACCATCATAGTCCTCGGGAGTAGCAACGCATCTGTGTTTGACTTTAGATAGAACCCATGTTCTGTATGAAGGTGATTACAAATGTCCATGATCGGCAGTGACCACTTACCATCAGGTGGACTGCATGCTCGTTTGCTACTTCAGTCAAATAAAAAAAAAAGATTAGGCATTAATTAGTGGTTACAAAATAATCTTCAAATTTTCTTCTAAATTATATCTGGAAATCAAATCAATCGCACCAAATTCAACTTCCGAATGTAACAAATCAAACTGTATGTTTGTTCGACTCTACTTGTGAACTGGCAGCGCAAACGTTTGCGTTCGTTCCGTTCGGAGTTTCAGACCGCTATTTCTGACTGTGATTATTAAGATTTCCTGGAAAGTTCAGCCAATTATATTTCAGTTGTAGTACAAACTGAGAGCAGTGATATCGAAAAGGTTGAAACTTGTAAAGTAAAAGACAACATCACGAGAATATACATTAGATATATATATTCTTAGATACGAGTATGTATAGTTCGGGGAAAAAAGTCAAAAATGTGTGAAGTCTATAATTTTGGAATTGGCTAGCTCGGTGGACAATGGCCTAAATCTCTCTCATTCTTAGAGAAATCCCTAGCCCAGCAATGGGACAGTAGGTAATGGGAGGACGACGTAGAGTAGAAATGAATGTATCTTTGGATTTAAATGATACCTCTATTATTTGTAAACTTATGTACTGAGATATTTGCTTTTCGTCAACCCATTATTGTCCCACTGCTGGGCAAAGGACTTCTCTCAGAATGAGAGAAAGAGAGATATTTGCTTATGTAGGTACACATAAATACAGTATGTAGTATTTACTTTATTAAAAAAGTTGTAGTTTATTATTCATACCTATTTCTTATCTTATCTATTCCTTTATGTACCTACTTATGTATGTATTATGTATGTACCTACCTATAATACAAAAATGTACTTACAGTTATTTTTTTTATTTTTGTCCGCTTGTCTGAGTGAAAATTTTTAAAATGGCTTAAGCAATTTTAATAAACCTAACACGCAAATATAAATTGCTAAGTTATTTAGCGATATAAACACATAATGAGATCTTTAAAATCTATGTATTAAATCTGTACAACTTAATAAATCTATGTAAACAATCTGTTTTACCCGTTGTATTAGGACAACGAATTTTGCAAGCAAAGAATTTTGAAAATTTCGCCTCTCCATCACAGTTTTGAAAAAGTGTCGGCCTCTGTACATAAAAGTACGTTTTCCTAAAATCTCAAAAAGGAAATTTTAACAATGAACTAACTATGAAGACTTGTCATAAAAATTTATTTTAAGAACAGCGCTCCCTTATTTTTGTTTTAAGTATAACCCATATCCCATGGTGCCTATAAACATTCGTGGGAACGCCATGGGAAATTGGATATGGCGGATGTTTACACAATAGAGCGAAGATGCGTAAAAACCATGGTTGGGGCAGTATTACATGGAAAAGTAGTACAAAACACCAACTTTAGTTATTTTTGAACGTCCTAAAAAATATTATAGGTGTAGTAAAGAAAGATATAATTACATAGGATTCCTATTTTTGAAGTGAAACTTCTTTAGGCGCATGAGGGTAAAATTTTTACAGATGAAACGTCACGCCGGTATGCAACGGAAGTGTCGGAAAAGAGAGAGAGAGTGATCGAGACCGATTGAGAGAGAGTAAGACAGGGCGAACGTAGCATGAGCAACTAGCCGTGGAGTGAGAGTAGGGAGCAAGCGAGTGAGAAAGATTGAGAGAAAAAGTGAGACAGAGCGAACGTCGTATCACGCCTTTTTCCCTTCCTCTTAATCTTGGAAATTTAAAGTTTTAGATTTGTATAAATATAAACAAGATTTATAAATTAGTTCGCCAAAGAAGTTTCACTTCTGACATGTGTACTTTGTACGCACGCATGTTTTTTTTTTATAAGATCGAAGTAACAAACGAGCATAAAGACCTCTTGATAGGACGGGGCAACTGTCCAGGGAAACAGGGGTTGCCACTTCTGAGGACTAAGATAGTCGCCTTATATGAAAGGTTTTTTAGATCTGACTGAAGTAGCAAACGAACATGCAGTCCACCTGATGGTAAGTTGTCACTGCCGCTCATGGACATCTGTAAGCACCTCCATACAGAACTCCCGAGGACTGAGGAGGATGATGGTTAGCCAGTAATCACACCATTCCATCGTTTTCTAAGTTTCGAACCATATTAGTTCTACTAAGATACATATGCTTAATCATTAAAATTTGCTGAATGTTAAATAAGTTGCTTGGTTTATTTTATGAATCTTAAATATTTTTTGTCGTCAACCCATTACTGTCCCACTGCTGGGCACGGGTCTTCTCTCAGAATGAGAGAGTTTAGGCCATAGTCCACCGCGCTGGCCAAGTGCGAATTGGTGGTCTTCACACACCTCCGAAAACTATTTTTTTTTTTTAAGAACTCTCGGTTGTGTAGGTTTCCTCACGATGTTTTCCTTCTCCGAAAAGCAGTGATAATTAATGTATAATACGCACATAAATCAGTGGTGCGTGCCTCCCTTTGAACCTCGGACCTCCCGATCGAGAGGGCAAGTTTTAACCATTAGGCTATCACTGCTCTTTTATTTTTTAATGTTTATAAATTTTGAAAATGTCTAGAATTATATATACATTATTAATAGTTTTGGTATAATATTATTAGGTAACTTTTTATGTAGTCTTGAACACGGGGTCTTGGATCATACTCCAACCTGTCTAATGTGGATTAATGGGAACTATCCTTGTATAAGTTCATAATCCCCGTTAATATAAACTTACCTTTACGAAGAGAAAACAAAGCCACCGGCTTTCAATCTTTAATGCACTTCCCTCGTTAGCGCCGTGACCCGTAGCGCAAAAACTGAAGAGTGGCAACCGATCCAAGTTTCTCCGCCACGCCAATAAATAATGACAGCTTGTCTCGACTGATATCCTTATCGTTTTACGATGATCGATGAAGAGCTTACAATTTGACGGATTCGCGACTTATAAATCACATATTAAGCTTGTATGAATCACATTGCAATACCTAATGACTTAATTATGATTGATAAATAAATAAAAATAATTCAAAGCTAATATGGGTGGTAGAAGCTAGAACCAGTATAATACGACCGGGGATAAAATAGCTCCAAATTCGAATTTTCTTCTTTTATTTGTTCGTAGACACACAGAACCCATTCTGACCCCGAGGCTACAGGCCTCGGGTTCAGAATAGGGCTACGGTATCCCCTACCTGTCGTAAGAGGCGACTAAAAAGGGCTTCCGGGGTTGCAGATGGCTAGAGTGGGAGCTCGAACCGTTCGGTCAGGCAATCCCGGGAAGGGCGGCGGTATGTGTGGTCGCATACCGTCGTAAAGACTAGACGGAGCGGTGGGCCCAAACGCCCATCTGGGAGGAGCCCGATGGGGCAGCGCGCTCGGAGAATTCCGGTTGAAGTCGTTTCGAGATCCCGGAGTCCTCCTTTTCAGCGCCGAGGACGGCCACCGGGGGGGTTTTAGTGCGGTAAAAATCCCACATAATCCTGCGTCGCTCCCACGGCGTCGGGTACCTTTTGAAGGTTTCCCCGTCGAAAACGAAAAAAAAAGACAGAGAACCACCTGTAGCGAATTACTACGTTTGAGATTTTGTTAAGAACTCCTCGACATGACGGGTTCCCCTCAATGTTTTCACTTTCACCTAAACCCATAGTTTGAAAAACCAAATTTTAAACCGCTGGGTGACGATTGCATACCTTACAAAATTACTTTATTTTGAATTAAAATCAAAACATCTCAAAAGATGCTCTCCTATATCCCAAAAAAAAACTAAATATAGGTACATATATGTTAGTTTTTTCATGATGTCAATTAGACATGACATTTATTTTAATAATATTTTTAGGTTTTTTCAGCAAAATCGTAGTATGCTTTACACAAACTTTCAATAATATCATATTACATTTTCATAATTCAAAAACCTAGAATAATATAGAATTAAGAAAGGAGAGGATTTCTGGTAACATGGAGTATGAAAACATTCCACGGTACAAGGGGAAATGTGTCCCAGGTTTTTATCCACCGCATATTTGATCTGTTTCCCATACTCAAACCGCGAAAGACGAAACAAAATTCCCTAATGGTGATAGTATGAGTCATTGGCGACAACGGACGTGCTTGGCATCGCGAGTTCGCGAGTCTCATTAAACATTCAAATTCGACGACATGACAGATGGACGCGCCATGTTTACCGTACTCTGTTTAAGAAGTTATATATTGATGCATTAACGGAAATAATATGCGCCTAATAATAGCAATATTTTTTCTAAAATTATTTGCGTATTAGAAATAAAAAAATAATTATCACTGCTTTTCGGAGAAGGAAAACGTCGCGAGGAAACCTACACACCCGAAAATTCTTTAAAAAAAAGTTCGCGGAGGTGTGTGAAGTTCACCAATTCGCACTTGGCCAGTGCAATGGACTATGGCCTAAACACTCTCATTCTGAGAGAAGACCCGTGCCCAGCAGTGGGACAATAATGGATTGACGAGAATAGCAATTAAGCGCTTATGTATTTAGGTCTGAAGGGCATAGTCCTAAGAGGTATATACATCTGGACCGAACTTCAAGTAAGGGTTTAATTTTATTTGGGTGATGGCCTGATGATATTGTTAAGGTTCCATCCCTGGCCATACAAACCTTTAAATGATACTGACGAGTCTGTGTGATTGTTTATTCGTCTTTATACGTCATATTTACACAGGAAAAAAAAATCTAGTATATAAGAGTAGTTTTGGCAATTTTTCTTCAAACCTTACAAGACTCTCATGGTTAGTGATTCAACTTACTTCTAAGGGATAATATGTATAATGTATATGACTTAAGATAAACTTTACCATCATGCCTAACAAACATAAGTCTCTCCTTTACTTATCAAGTTAGAATAAAAGCGTATAAACCTGCTTTTTTATGGCAGAAAATTATTTAGCACTGCCTTAGTGATGCCACTGCGAACTTTTTATCCATAGATAAAGTTAAAAAATATGTCTATGGTTCTGACTTGCTACTTCATAAAAACAATACAAAGTAACGAATCAATACATAACTTCAAAACATTATTATGTGCACACATGAGTACATCCGTACCATGTCTTCACGAAAACAGATTAAAATTCAATTTTGTCATTCGCATTTGACATTGACAGATCAACGCTAGATCGCCTTTTACTGTTATATTAAAAAAACAAATACACAGTGACGTTAAAATAATTATGGAGCGGAAATTACTGCTCACTAGCCTATTCCCGTGGTTCTGTCCGGTTTGATCACGTTTACCTTGGTAATTAGGGTCCCATGTACTCCATGTATCCATTTTATATACTATCTGTATACCAAATTTCAGCGAAATCCGATCAGTAATATTTTGTGTAAAAGAGTATCAAATACACATTCTCGCAAATCTTCGCATTTGTAATAAACATAAGATTAATAAGATAAGTATAACTGATTACATGTGTTATTCTCATAACTTCATAAAAAACGAGGTGAAAATAAAGTTCTATTTTCCATATTTTCTTCTTTTAAACATGAAAATTTAAGAAATAATTCGATAAGTCATGTAATTAACTAAAACCGAGTTTGGGATTCGTTATATGATGGACATATTTTTTAAAAACCTCTTTAAAAAATAATAACATTGTTGAAAAATTAAGAAAGCAATAGAAACTATTTCAAGTAAATTAAAAAATAATAATTTTAAGACCACAGACAGAACAAAAAACATATTATTTTATAAGTTCAATACGTTAAAATTTGAACTATTTAGTGGGTGACGGAGATATTTTTAAGAGTAAGATGCAAATATTAAGTTTACATTCACATTTTACGTGTACATACATATTAACTGTCATTTTTAGTCTGTTAAAACGCCACAGAGCAAAAAGTTGTAATTATTATGCAAATCTAACCAAACAATCTCAACTGAACCGTTACTCCTAACGTTAATTCCTGACATGTCCACTTCGCAAAAAGTTAAGCATCCTCGTGACTAAATATTAACTGGCTTTAACCGTTACTTTATCTAAATAATATTGACATATACCCAATCTCAAATGTAGTGACAGCGAAGTAGTAAAAAAAACGGATTCTGACATATCAAACCGATATGTCAGAATCCGTTTTTAGAGTTATCCAAAGTGTAAAAATGAAACCCTCTTACTAAGGCTCCACTGTCCGTCTGGCCGACCGTCCGTGTATCCGTCTGTCCGTCTGTCCGTCTGTCTGTCTGTATCTCATGAATCATGATGCCGCTATCCCAACAAATATTAAGAAACTTAAGTAAAATATATATTTAACGGAGGCTCCCATACAGCTAACGTGATTTTTATACTATAGTTATGGAACCCTTCATGCTCAAGTCCGATTCACACTTGGCCAGTTTTTTTGAACTCGAGTTTATTCGTTCAACTCTGAAGGCACCACCACCACCTGTTTTTACGTAACGATTAGATTACAGTGTTAAGAACAGTAATAGCAATGTTGAAGTTTAAAATGTCAATCCCGGATCTACAACTTTTTTGAACCATGGGCGGCAGTGACTTACCATCAGGTGGACTGCATGCTCGTTTGCTATTCCATTGTCATTAAAAAAAAGCATCACTCATCATTAAGCATGTAAAAAATATGTTTTTAATGTTGCGGCATAAATAGAAGATCAACTTTTATCACCCCTGAAGTCTTTTATTTTAGCGCTTATGATGCTACACGGGGTTGAAGAACCCGATTGTTCCTCCCCCCCTCCGTCCTACCACCATGATATCACGGCGTTACAACCTATTCTGCAACTACTTTTTTAAAAGCACAATTTTTGTAATCTGTTAATTGAAATCTGTTACACAAAAGTTGTTAATGACGTGAGACACTCATAATTTAGTTCATAAGCTGAGTACTGCTGAATATTAACTATATATAGCCGCGGACGGCCGTCCGGCCTAATAAGCTTAAGTGAAAAGTTGACTAATGGGTTTCAATAAATTTTGTCTCTTCGGCGGCCATTTTTCTCACGAATTATTTTTAGTCTGTGCTTTTTAAGCGCCATTTGGCATTTTGAATTTGTCGAGTGTGATTTAGGTAAGTTATTTATCTGTATGTGAAGATGGATTTTAAGTAGGTATTACATTTCATACATATTGAGATACCGAAACATATAATTATGTGCTTTATTATTGACGTCCGGATGGGCTGATTCGCATAGAACATATACAAAAAGATAGATAATATTATAGTACTATGGAACATGAATCTATACTTTTAGGTATATATATATATTATGAATTCTCTAATTAAATCGTTTTTAATAAATTTCTCAAAAACGCCAAATTTTCGTCCACCAATTCGCACTTGGCCAGCGCGGTGGACTATGGCCTAAGCTCTACTTCTGAGAGAAGACCCGTGCCCAGCAGTAGGACAATAATGGGTTGAAGAGTAATAAATTTTATTCAAAAATGTTTTTATTTTTTATATTGACAGTTTATTTTTGACTTATATTTAATATCCAATTATGTATATTTCAATAATATTATTTTACTACACATATTTTACGGATACACTGTATTTTTGTTACGTACAGACATTTATTCTAATTTGTTAATTTCTTGTTACAGGTAATACTGGAAACTTGTAAATTATACATCGAATTAGTAAGTACCGAAAAATTACTCCTTGAAAATATAAAAAAAAAATACATAAAAAGTGGCAAAACTTGAAAAACTACATCCTGGAATTACACGATTTTTAAATAAAGTACACGTTATAGTGCGATCGATTAGCGAATATCGGTCTAAAGATTCTTTATTGTCTTAAGAAATTACAAAATTTCACTTATAAGACAAAACTTAAGTAACTAAACGTAACTTAACTAAACGTAAAAATTTTACAATATTAATATAAAAGAGAAACATTTGTAAGCCAACTTTACAATATTCTTACACATAGAATAAACTATATAATACATAAAATAAACTACAAAAGTAAAGAATACAGCGAATATAACCAATTAAACATTAGCAAGTTAATTTAGAAATAACAGTTTGTTTTAATTTGCTGATGAATAAATACGAGAAAATGAGTAGCCATACAAATGGATTTTAAATATATTTTTTAAAGTGTAAATAAAAAAAAACTGAACTGTACCACATTCGTAATCATAAACATAACATATCAAATTGACACTTTGATATGTTATGTTTATGATTACGAAGGTGATATAGTTTTGTTTTATTTTTTTATTTATAAGATAAATAAAAAAAATGATTAAAAATGTTACTTTAATTAAAACCAATTTACACTCATTTATCTATATGTTTATAAATCTTTGTTTTAATCAGAGGAATCAATAATGCATCGCTGGCTTTGAAGGAGAGCTCTTTGCACCTCTTTTAATAAAAACAGTCAGAGAAAACATTAAGGAGGAAGCTCATACCTCATTTTGCACATTCGTGTCATGAAGCTTTTATAAAAAAGGTTTTATCGTCTATCGCTTAGCCGTCCATAATACGACACAATTGCAAAAGGATTTGCATGTGTGTCGAAACAGGCTTTTAAAACTAGTTGGATAACGGACCGGCGAGTGTGTGATCCGATGTTTCGATCCAGTTTCAAGTAAACGATATTGACGGGCTACCGTTATGGTAATAATGAGTGGACTGTTAATTGTGACATTGATACCTTAAATTATGATTGGTTTGAATAAGGTGTTAGGAAACTATGCTAACGGAATGTTTATGATTATTAATTCTCATTTTATATCATTTTACATACTACCTTCGTCCTAAGGATCCGCCCACTTAAATCCCGCTTACAGTAAACGTGTCCTATGTAATTCAGATTATGAATAATCTGTATGTTAAAAGGAGATGTTTCAATCTTGGCCAGGTATATGTACACCATCTCAAAAAATCGAGAAAAATCTCAAGAATCCTAAAAAAATACTTAAAATTCATGAAAACGTGTACTTTTTTGGTACAAAACCAAATAAAAACAACTACTTTCTGTGTTTTTCAATATGGCGGAACAACTGATTTAGACAGTCTGTGGATAAAACTGTAGTTGTCATTATCTGACAACTGTCATATTGATTCTTTTACTAGATCCATTCATCTGTCTTGTTATATATTTTCACGGAATATTTTCGTGTGCGTATTGTGTTGGAGTTTCTATATCAAAATATCAACCCCTGGCTTATGGATTTCGGATCGCTGGTTACTTCAGTTGGCTTGACTTTCATTTTTTGGACTGTTCATCGGTTAACCTGTTGACCAGGCTAGTGATTAAACGATTTACATACTCAACTTGGACGTCCAAACATCAACTGATTTATTCAGGTAAAAATACAACCTATACTGAAATATCATTTTATTTTAGATTGAAAGTGTTTACTTATTTGTTTTATAAACATAGAAATCAAATAACAACACTGTACAATCATTCCTGTATTCTTGTTTTAGGTTCACAATAGTGCACTATTTTAAATGTAATTCAGACATAAATGAAGATGGCCCTCGCTATCTTTTTTAACCTGACATCATAATTGTAATTGGCTATTAGCTATGAGGTAAGATTAGTCTTTGTTTACATAGAACCATAACTATACAATAGTTTTAAGGTTATCATAGTTAAGCTACATAATGTAATAATAAGTTTTTCTTTTTTAGGTTGATGAAAATGCTCAAATATGTAATCACTTATTATCAAACATGCAAATAATGGCAGTGCCTACTTGTAGTGAAAGACACACAAAGTGAACATAAATAGTTTAAGAGTTGCAGCATTTTCATGACCAGCATGTTTGTATGCGGTCTCAACTCTTTTCATATCAGAAGCGTACTCATTCCCTTCCAGAGGGTGGGAGAGACATTTGATCTCTGACAAGATTTCAAGTCCAGTTGTAAGTATTAACCTGTATTTGTAAATAAACAAAAAATAATAAGGATATTATTTTCAGTATATAATATACTCTGATCTATTTTTGTTGTAGATATCTGACAATAGAATATTTGTGCTGGGTTAGAATCACACACATTGTGCAAGGAGAATAGGAAGAGGTTGAAATAATACAAGGAGGAAGAGCCAGTAACACAAATATTCGTGCATGGAAGCCTTTGCCCCTTAAATAGAAAGTCAATCCATACTAGCTTTTAAAACAACATGGATCATTTCAGGTAGAAATATCTCAACATCTTGAAGCTGTGACAGGGAACAAGTGTGTTCTTGTGTGTGATATTATTGCAGCTACAATGCTGAAAAATCAAAAGTATGTTGCTGTCCTTACACAATGACTATTGTCTGGTATTTATGCTGGACTCCGCATCAAGCTAGTATTACAGCACTTGTTCCATTTTTGGATGCTATATTGGCAAGGGAAGATTCAGATTTCAATGAATAAAAAATACCAATAAAAGAAATTGTTTTATTTACATGATAACCTATGTTATGTTTAATATACAATATGTATATTTTGCAATTACGATAACGGAGAAGTAGTCTTTAACATTCTTAATTGAAGTAGATAATTTGTTGAAAATGTGGGCAGTTTTTTTTATATATTGTTAGCAATCTTCCTGGATTGCTTGTTTGGCTTTAAATATAAATCAGCTGTTCAATTATTTCTTTAGACTCATTCTTCCAACCTTATATAAAATACTTTTGCAGTATGTAGTTATGTCTTTGAAGCGCCCATGTCCCTGAGAGCGGTATAGAACGCATGCAGCAAAAAAACTATACAGCGAAGTAATATTCAATAAGGGAATCAGATCTTGTTGGAGGCCACATAGAGAGTTTAAAAATATGTGATAACGGGTTGCCAACTAACCCATATCTCCATCAACCTGCATTGGACTAGCGTGGTGGAGTAAGGTCCAACCCTTTCCACTTATGGAGCGAGACTAACGTCCAGCAGTAAGACACAAAAAGGGTTGCAGCCAATTATGTTTTTCTATCAATGACCATCAAATAACTTGAAAGCAGTAGAACTGTAAAATGAATGTGTGAAGTGCAAGTCTATAATGGCATAATTATTAATTATAGTTGACACTTGACACATAAATAATATGACTGCGTCGGATCCTTGGATCAGATGATCATTGACAACTGATTGTCATTGTCACAGTTTGTTTATTAACTTCAACTGTCAAAATGCAATATTACCGCCGCCATTATTTTGTGTTGCAATTCTAACTTAAAATTCTAGTCTTGTACCAATAAACCCAGTCGATTATAATAAAATGCTTAGTCAAAAAGTGCTCTATACTTTATTGGCATTTTTATCATATGGTGTACAGATACCTGGCCAAAGGTCCATACATTTTGAAACATCTCCTTTACCTGCATCGAAGTTTTCTGAATGTCTCACTAAGCACTCCATTCAAAGCAGAACACAGCACCGCTAACACTGTTGTTTTATGATAGAAATTGGTGAACGGTGTGTATTTGCAGTTAAACCACAAAAACAACTACGCCCTATACTACGCAAATACGTTTAGAAAAATGTATGAAAGTTTGTAGAAAAATGTATGAAAAATGAAGTGGCCAGGAAAGCAATACTAAACACTTGCAGTTACTATACTGCAGTCCATGTGATTTATAATTAATTCAAAGTTTATGAATTATTTAAATAGTATTTTGGTCTTGGTATAAAATTACATCAAAACTTTTATTCCATTAAATCAAAACTTTTATTCCATTCAAGTCAGCCTTTTTTTGATTTAGATATAAAACGCTTTCTACACTCATAGCCCCACAGTAGGATTTTCTCCTGTGTCGTAGGTGTTATGGATACACAAAAAGACGAATACACAAACACGCAGATCCAGAACAAGAATCTAAACTAAACTCATCATTCAGATACCTGTCTAGCCGGGAATCGAACCCGGGACCCGCTGCGTGTCAAGCTGGTATGGTAACCGCTAAGCCACGCGGATCGCCTAACCTTAAACGCCTAACCTTATCAAGTTAAAGGCATGCGATGTGTCGACTGGCAACATTTGTGACCTTTAAATTTTGACATTTTTCAAATGCCACATCATGGTCTCGCCACGTGGAAGTGTATCGCTTACGAAACGAAACCGAATGATTTTTATGTTCCACTAACTCTACAATACGTGGGTTCCGTATATAGATAAAAGTGAAGTTTATGTCTGTTTTAAAAATAGCAGCCATTTTATTGATGCTGATATATTACGGACTGCAGTATACTAACACATTAACAGAATAAAACTTATTTTCGGAATATTTATTTATCTATTTGTAAGGGCGATAGTTTGTCTCTTCGTGGAATTTTGTAAATTACTTACCGTGTTAATTTTCTTAGCTTTCATTTTCTACGAATTAAAACATTATTTCTATATTTATTATTACTTATTTAAATTGATTTATCATTTAACTTAGTCAACTTTAAATGTAAGGTTGACCAATTTTGAAAATTTGATTTGGGATTGCAAGTTACTTAGCTTAATTCGTAGAAAATGATTCGATGAAAATGATCATTTTGAAAACATTTAACGTTTGGTCTCATTGGTACTTAAATAAGTTACCTACTTACCCAATATTAATATGAGTTTTCGTAAAATAAGCCTAATTAAAATTAAAGTTTACTTATCTATATCACGGCTAACAACAAAGTATTAAATAGTTAAGTATATACTTATAGTAGATTCTTGAGTGCAAAAAAATTTATTCCCCTTGACTTTGTTGATCAACTTGGCTGAATCCCTATCATGTCCCTTAATATTGCTAAAAACATAAGCATCTCTCCACACCCTTTAAACCAGACCGGAAATAGGTGTCACGGTAGTACCTTCGAAGTGGAAATAAAAAGAGTCTACTACCTTCCAAAGTATTTAATACCTATACGACATTACATAATCAGCTTTTAATAACATGGAAACCACCAAAAATTAATCAGCGTCAAGTTTCACACCATATGTCGCTAATGTACATTGATTCTTATGGAAATAAATCCTTTCAACTGCCAACTCATTTTCGTAAACAAACCTTATGTAAATACCTGACTCATGCCATATGGTTGACATAAGTACCAAGGGAACCTAAAATATACCTTATTACTTAAGTACACGATTCCATTTCCAATAGAAATGACTAAAACCATAAAAGGATTAATTTTAAACAAAGGATGCAAGGGACACTTGTAAAGGATTTTGTACTTTATAAAGAGCAAGGAAGGTAATAATTATGTGCTACGTACATGGTCTTTAGTGATTAATTACTTAGCGATAGTTGCTAAGATTCTTGCGTGCATGTCTTTTGTTTGTAAGCAGTGATAGCCTAATGATTAGAACTTGCCCTCTCTATCGGGAAGTCCGAGGTTCAAATCTTATTCTGAGAGAAGATCCGTGCTCAGCAATGGAACAATAATGGGTTGACGAAGATATCTTAAAAACAAAAATAGATATAGTAATTACCTTCCTATGCAGATTCGAATTTTTGTCTGTATCAATCAACTCAAACATAAAAATCGTAATATTTTCTTTAAAAAATAGTATGCTTAACGTAACGTAACCTAAAGATTGAAATTAAATGATGTTTTTTTTTGAGAAGATTTACTATGGTAACATATATATTTTTTTTCACCATCATAAAGTAGAGATTTCAACGAATAGAAAACATACCAACTTATTGAAAAAAGCTGATATTATTTTGACGGGTGAGTTTTCGATTGAAAATTAGGGTGTTTTTTCGATATTAATTCAAAATAAGGTGAAAAAATAAATATTTTTAATCAAATAAATTACAGCGTATTTGGGACATAAAAAGGTAAGTTTTCGCCAAATTTCGTTAAAAAACAATTTTTTTTGTAAATGATAAAAATAAAAAACCAAAAACTTGGTTTTTTAAACTTTTCACATAAATTTTGAGGTTATGTGAAAAAAGTGTAAATACAAAAGTTTTAGATCTTTTTTTTACCTACAACTTTGCCATTTGACTTTTTTCGATAGGACTTTTAGTTTTACCGGAAATCGAGAAAAACCGTTTTTTACCCTTAAAAACTCACCCCCATCCCCTTCCCGACCTCAGATCGCCCGTAAATTATTTTTCCCTTCATTTCTATAATATTCCCCTCCTTTTCTAATGGGTTTCATCCTACTGCGATTTTAATTGGTTTTAAAAATTATCGACCCTGGTCTAACAACCGAACTAAAAAATAGAAAATAAAATTTAATAAATTTAAATTAAGAATAGTGTTAAAAATTTCAATAAATATAAATTAATAATAGTGTGAATAAAAAAAATGTATTTTATTTTAAAAAAAGCGTGGGGTGCATGGTGTCAATAGTTATAAATATTTTATTGACAGATATGAGTAAAGTGATTACCATTTTGATAATATCTTAAAAAGCACCCCACGCTTTTTTTTTTAAATAAAATACATTTTTTTTATTCACACTATTATTAATTTATATTTATTGAAATTTTTAACACTATTCTTAATTTAAATTTATTTTCTATTTTTTAGTTCGGTTGTCTATAAAAAGCGTGTTTTTAGTTTTTTAAAACTATTATTTATTTTTTACTTTTTAGTTTGGTTTATTTATAAAAGCATGATTTTTTTATTTTTTTTAAACTATTATTCGTTGATTATCAAAAATATTCATAAATTTAAATTAAATATTAAATTACAAATTACCTACGGAGAGTTACTGACATACTGACATACAAGTGAAGCTAATAAAAAGCATGTAAAAAAATAAGATGATGTAGACAAAATTGAGAACGTGTTCCGGTCCGGTGATAGCGCTAGAAAAAATAATTGACAATTTGTAGGTGTATACCTACACCATAAAGACTTTTCATTTTTTTATAGTTTAAACACGCGATGGACTCGAAACAATCCCATTTCTCACTCACTTTCATATGAGAATTAAAATCAAACGACTCGATGTTTCGAAATAAACTGCAGAAGATCTTTTAATCATAAAACATAAGAACAACATACACAAAGACAATAAAAAGAACACAGTAAACACAGATTATTAAAAGCATAGATATTTTGATACTGGAAAATAACAAGAATGATATTAGATATAATTTCAATATTAGATCATCTTAATCAATAGTTAGCGGGAGTAACGATGCATCTGTGATCCACTTCAAATAGAGCCTATATTTTACATAGATGTCCATGGGCCGCAGGGACCACTTATAATCAGGTGAACTCCATGCTTCTTTAATACTTATTAATTTTATCAGGTGGTAGAAACGGTGTAGTTCGACCGGAGAAGTACTAACGCCTCACCTATTTCTAGCGTGAAGCATTTCTTGCGTTTCAATGGAAGGGTGTGGTTGCCGGTATACTTTTATATGAGGCGACCATCCTAGTCCTCAGGAGTAGCAACGCATCTGTGATTGACTTCAGATAGAACCCCTGATCAATATGAAGTTGCTTACAGATGGATAAATGTCACTGTTGGGCGGCAGTGACCACTTACCATCAGGTGGACTGCATGCTCGTTTGCTACTTTAAACCTTATATAAAAAAAAAAAACCTAAAACTTATAAAAAAGAAACAAAAACCTCCACACTATTGACAAAGTTAGAAACAAAAGCTTAGTAATATAACGATGTGTACGTATAAATAGAGGAAAAACCAATTTATTTTCTCATCGCTACAATAATTCAGGTTTTTCATGTGTGAAACGAATTTGTGCGTCGTCACATTTGTCCTGGCAATATTGTTATTTCTTTTTTAATATACCGCCTTACCCGGCTAGGGTTACCATGTTTATAAATTTTCCCGGATTCGTCCTAGTTTGAGTGTTTGTTATCGTTTGGAAACAAGCACCATTCTCATGATCATACCATATCATAAATATCGTAGAAGGCTAAAACCTATTACCTAGGACCTACCTTATTACCTAGGACATCGGCAACAGGTTCCTTCTTTGAAATTATCCGTCTACTGCTATTACTAATTTATACTACAGTAGCACTTTAGTTTCTAGACTCTTTATGGAATGGTGTTATAGTCTCCTAGTAGATTTTTTTACAGTCACAGGATGCGGAAAAGGTTCTTAATATACTTGTATGTGTAAAGTAGGACCTTTTAATTATTTTAAAATACAAGTATTTAATATAAGTAAGACATTCATTGAACGATAGTCATACCGTTCTGACTAGCAGTGGGTTCCAGGTTCGATCCCCAGTCACAAAGGTATCCAAATCATCAATTAAGATTCTTGTTTTAAGTCTGGGTGTTTGTATATTCTTCTTTGTATGTGTCCATGGCAGGACACAGGGGAAAATCCTAATGTGGGGTCATTAGTGTAGAAAGCATTTTTAAAAGTTTGAGACAAAATGACATAGAGCACAATATCACACTCTTTTTAATAGCGGAAATTCTTCCAGTCAACGTTATATTTCTTTAATTCTATCCTGATATCCTGCGACTCCTGGTATCGTGGTGGCCTTACCCCCGGGACGCCGTAAAGAACAAACAAGTCTGCTGATATAAACCCGGATATTACCGATCAACACCGGTTCAGGGAGTGAAGCCGGAATTTTCTCTATAGATTTTTTTAGGAAACGTTTTTTAATCCTCTATAGATTGACCTTCCCCTGCGTCCCCTCTATTTCATTTGAAGCTGTAATCCGTACATTTTCGGAATATGTCGTTTTCTTATATAAAATGGATGTGTTGTAGGGTCGTTGTGTTTTTTTTATCTGATCGAAGTAGCAAACGAGCATACAGTCTACCTGATGGTAAGTGGTCACTGCCGACCATGGACCATGTAATCAACTTCGTACAGAACTTAAGTTCCATTTGAAGTCAACCACGCGTTGCTACTTCCGAGGACCATGATGGTCGCCTCTTGTGAATGTGTGCCGGCAACCACATCCTTCTAACAAAACGCAAGAATTGCTTCACGCTAGGAATAGGTGTGGCGGTGGTACTCGGTCGAATTACACTGGTTCTACCACCTTCAAAAAAATGTTGTTAAAATTAAACTATTATCTTAACTTTATTCTATTCTACTTATAACACATAGAATAAAAGAAAGAAAGATGTTGGTGTTGATATATCTAGATTGAACCAAATACTTGACTGCAAATAACAAAATATTGTATTGTTACTTGTATTTCTTAACCAATATTTTCAACTTCTATTCGATTAAAAAATATTAGAAATGTCCAAATGGACCCAGTTACGTGGTTCCGCCAATATAATTTCAAAGTCATACTTGAAATTAAATGAAATGTCTTTATTTTGTATAGGCCTACGGGGGCACTTACAAATTGTCAGTTACACATTTTTTTAACTTACCGGATCGAAACACGACCTTAACTGAGAAGATCCGGCAAGAAACTCAGCGGGTTTGCCTTTTTTTCTATTTCATGAAAGTTATGTTTAAATAATTTAAATTATTTCAAAGACATACTTGAAACTGTATTAACTTTAACTTATTAGGTAACATTGAAAGCCAAAACAAAACTTCAAATGATGGTGTTACAATTGAATCCAGATATAAATAGTAAATTGCCAGGGAATCGAATACTGGACATGACTCACTAATTGCGAACCCTGGGCGTGGGTGTGTGTGGGATGAGACACGCTGATAGCTATCGGATTAACAGGACTGGTTTCTTGTTCAGGGCACTATTTGAAATAATATCCTGGTGAGCAGTGGTTCTCAAACTTTTTGAATGACGGAACCCTTTTGGGAAGCAAAATACTTGATGGAACCCTAAAATGAAACAATTGTTTTTATAAGTGTATTTTTTATTAATCAGCATAATAAAAGTAACAGTTACTAATTATTATTTACTTCACCACTTGGCAAGGACAATAATAGAAAACATGAAAAAAGAAAAAGTCTAGCTAGTGGGAGGTACGAAACTTTTTTTTCTAAATTCTTGCGGAACCCCGACAGAGGTATCACGGAATCCTAGGGTTCCGCGGAACACACTAGAGTATAGCTGCTGTAGAGTATATAAACGATATTAGACATGACAGTTGAAAGGTGGTAGAATTAGTATGATTCGATTAATGTAGAATCGCCATATCTAATCAATTGTAATAGTGTTAAAATTATGTTTTTAATAAATTTATTTCATATAATCTTACTTACAACTAACCTTACAGGTGACCCTAATGCGTTAGTTTAAGTTACACATATATTATTAAATAATAATACGTGAAGCAAAAATTTGGTCCATTTTTAAGTAACTTGCCGAGGATGGAAGAGTATTAAAACTTTGCACGGTAATGGTGAAATATAACATTCAACAGATGAAAACACAGAACGGCAAAAATGTCAGATTTCTTTGTCAAAATACCCGTTATTGCTTTTAAATGCAGCTTTGTCACTTAAATCTCTTTTTACATTTCGGTAATACACCCGAAATGTAAAATAACTTGAAAATTAATAAAAATTGAATTTGAGAAATACTTTCGACTTACACTATCAACTTTAGTTTTTAAGTTGAATTACGGTCGAATTTCGACCGTTGCGACGGGTGGCTAATAATTTTAATAGGTTGAAATTTTATCTACAAGTACAATACAAAGATAATCTTACTATACTAAGATCATACTCGTATTTTAAACAGCCCTATAGGAACAGCGTTAATCTCCATACAAATTTAGTCACGTCCAGTGCCCTAAATAGGCAACAGTTATGCGAATACGCGTGCAAAAACTAGTTTGGTACTACTTAGTGGAGTATTGTAACGGATCCCGCGCAGAGCTGATAGCCAGTAATGGAGCAAGTTCAGGAACTGGACGCAGCCTCGAGATATGACAAGGAAATGGAGATTATCGTAAAATATTGTACATTAAGCTGCGATTTTAGAGACTAACTCAATAGTCTTGACCCGCGTGGCTGTGTGTTGATGTTATGTGTTTTCATGACATTCAATGTTCTATTTCGTTTATTATGTATGTATTTGTGTCAAATGCAAGGTAGTGAGTGTAATGTGTTTTTAGTTGATTTTATGTATGTTTTATGCATTATTTAAAAAAATATTAGCATTGCGCAATCCTTCTCTACATCAACTGTAACCGTGCGTAATTTCATACTCATCCGCCTGCGACAAGTATCTTAAAAACGGATCAAAAGTTTTTGCTTCACGTATTAATATGTAGATATTTTTTTTTATTGCATAACTTTGTGTGAATGCATGTCTTTCTTGCCTTTTTTCGCAAAAACTATAAGTCCAACTTTGACACACAGACACATGGTAAAATAAATACCAGACATTTAGAAGTAAGATCACTATCACTATTATGTGAATGTGAGTGAATTTTTATCATTGCGAATTTTTTGCCAGAATGCTTGGCCAAGGCTCGAACTTTGAACCCTCGGCATGGCAAATCAAATTCAAGATTTACTACTGTTATATAGCACCGATCATTTAAAAATCACTTGATTTGTAAAAAAAATCAATCTCTCAGTAACCAAGTTCAGTTTAAAGAAATTTATTCATAAAAATAACGTTACATGATAGTCTTTTAGAATGCTTATTTTTTACATTGCCTCTAAGCTTTATAACAAAACTAGTGACCCGGTGAACTTTGTTCCGCCATAAAGTCAAAAATATTAAAATTTTCAGTGATTCTCTGCTATATTATGCATATATTATACATAAAAACCTTCCTCTTGAATCACTCTATCTATTAAAAAAAAACTGCATTAAAATCCGTAGCGTAGTTTTAAAGATCTAAGCATACATAGGGACAGTAAGAAGCGACTTTGTTTTATACTATGTAGAGATATACCCATTACTATACATTTGTTATTCACAACTTATGTATGTATAATATTTTAAGTTAGTTTTGAGACAACTTTCTCTCTAATCTAGCTATTTATACCACTGTCTGTTTGTACAGTTAGTAGGTAAATCAGCTTGTACAATGTAGACAGTAATCGCTTACCGATAACCCTTATCGGGTTCCGTTGTTTGCCTTAAGGGTACCTTGCTTAGTTAAATACTAGATTAACTGTAGGTATCGAAATGTGCGCCTTATGTTGAAGTTAATGCAAATAAATGCATCAATCTTATTTTAATTAATATTATAAATGCGAAAGTTTTGGGAGGATGTATCTATGTGTGATTGTTTGTGATCTTTACGGAAAAGCTACTGGTCGGATTCGCTGAAATTTGCATAATATAGTGGAGAAATACTGATAATTTCAGATTTTTCACTTTTAGGCAGAACGAAGTTCGCCGGGTCAGCTAGTAGTTTATAAAGTAGATTGACACAACCACTGTCTTTCATCAAAACGCAAGAAATACTTTATGCTAGGAACATCTGTGATGAAGCATCAACATTTCGTACAGTATTAATAAAATAATTCGTATATAATTTCAGTTATACATATTTGCATTTATTATTAATTTTACACTATTATGCTTTGTAAACTTTGTATCAATTTGTTCATTTTACGGTTACTTTTAAAATCAACTGAACAACTTGATTTCATTTACAGCTGAACCCAAACCTAACGTAAAAGATAGTCTAAGGATCATATAGAGTAGATACAACTAGTGTTAGTAAAAGTATAAACCCCTATATTTCCAAAAAGACATAACCTCAGAACTTCCCCATAATAATCCGGTGAAGGAAAACATCGTGAGGAAACCTACACACCCAAGAGTTCTTCAAAAAAAGTTCTCAGAGGTGTGTGAAGTCCACCAATTCGCACTTGGTCAGCGCGGTGGACTATCGCCTAAACTCTCATTCTGAGAGACGACCCGTGCCCAGCAGGGTGACAATAATGGCAATGTTGACAATAAAATAAAGTATTAACCGATAAATAAGACCGCATCACTAAAACGATCGCTCGAACCAGAATTATCCTTACATTATCTGTACCGTAATCAGCTCACCTAGCGCGGTTCATTGCCCCGATCTGATAACGACCCGCCCACACTAGGCGGATTGTGCACGACCTTGGACTTTGAATGCTAAATTACATTCCTTGTAGCTATAAATCTTGAGTAGAATTTCAGGCACTAAACAGAGAAAGGCTTATTTTTAAGCTTGTAGACTTTCGTATTTTTCGTGTGATATAATTGGACACAATCTTGGACGCAACGAATACCAATTTTGTTATTATTTACGGTTAAAACCATTGTTTATGTTAACGTGTGTGGAGGCTCGGAATAGTATAAATTACACACAGATAATACATAAACAGAAGGAGCAAGAGGTGTTGTTTGCACAGAAAACCCTACGTCCTCTGGGTAAATGATATCCAGCATTACTTTATAATTAAGTGTAGAGTGTCTTACATGTAAACATCATCAGAATATCGATCTGTTTAAAAAGTTACAGACAATTAAAATAAAAAATAAAAAACACAATGTTTATATAGGTCTCTACAGTAGGACAGACTACTTTTTAATTCAATCACTAACATTTGATGTATGATAAATAATACATAGTATAAAACGTAGTCGCTTCCCGCTGTTCTTCCCTATGTAGGTATGCTTAGATCTTTAAAACTACGCTATAGATTTTAATACAGTTTTTTAAATAGACAGAGTGATTCAGTTATGAAAGGAAGGTTTTCATGTAAAATACATGCATAATATAGTGGAGCAACACTGACAAGTTTAGATTTTTGACTTTTTGGCGAAACGATGTTCGCCGGGTCAGCTAGTTTATGATAATTCCAAGACTTCATACTACTAAATTATTGTGATTTAGATTTACATTTGACTACACTTGACAAAATACTACGTATTTTATCCTAAGTCCGACAAATTATCAGTTTTGATAAAATGAAAAATTGTGCGTGCCTGCCGTTTCTCGTCTGCAACGTTCATTGCGACACTAATCGCAACACGTGGCCGTTGCGCAACCGACACAACGCGACGTGATTTATCGTAACCCACAATCACACCCATTTGGGTTGCACTTGCCATGTTGCAAGGAAATCATTGATATCACTATCAGTGTTTCTAGTATTCCCATTAAAAATAACCTTTTAAATATTATTATTATTATATTAATACGTGAAGCAAAAACTTGTGACGCATTTGTAAGTAATATGCTGCGGACGGATTAGTATGAAATTTTGCACGGTTATAGTGGACGTAGAGAAGGAGTGTAGAATGTTAATATTTTTTTCATATATTGCATATATCATACATAAAATCAACTAAAAACACATTATACTCGTACATACTACCGTACATTTGTCACAAAAACATAAATAATAACATAATAGAACGTTCAATATCTTACTATGAAAACAAGTAACTTCAGAAATGTCAGTGCCTTTGTCAAAATACCCGATATTGTTTTTAAATGCGGCTTAGCTAATTAAACCTCTTTTTATATATAATGGGTGCGTTCAATATTACTGGAAAATTATTACATTATATTTGAATTTGACAAATATTCGTACTACCTTGGACAATATGAAGTTTAGTTTTTAAATTTAAATTACGGTCGAATTTCGACGTGCGACGGACTAGTGCTTACTAATTATAATAGAAATTAGGACAAACCTTTGTGGGTTTCGCTGCGGCAGAAAGCTACCAAAGTTACTACGTTTTAACAGCCATATAAACTCTAATGTGTTTTGTTACAAAGACGTGGTAAGCTAAATACATAAGACAATGTCAGTCTTCAGATATTTCGACTACTCTTTTGTCAATCTTATGTTAGTTTCGTTCCAGTATTATTTAGCAAATCTATCAGTACGTGGACAGAACACGTTGTTTTCTACTATTGCGTATTAGATTTCACCTATGTTTATCACTTATCAGAGTGAAATACATAAGTGTATTTTATGTCTTAAACACTAAAAAATGTTATCAAATTTAGATACCTTTTAATACATACATGCGACGACCATTAATTTGCATTAAAATGCAATCATCCATAGACATGTTAAATACAATTCAAAGAATTTAGTATCAAAACAAACAATTACAATTTCTTTCTCATTATCCAAGAAATATGTATCCAAGCTCCCATTCTGCTCCCCAATTAATTTGCATGCAAATGCACTGTATTGCAGCCGTAGTTTTAACGGAGTTTCAATTATACTTTTCGTTAAATGCCAGCGGTTCTCAACCACAACACGTGCCGATTGCGCAACCGGTCCGACGTGATTTATCGACGCACTGGACCATTCGACGCTCTGTTAGCGCGGCGGGGTGCCGGACTAACTGAATACTACGACCCTGTTATAGTGTAATGGGTGTATGGATATAGTATTGCTTAGTATTAGTATGGTATACCTTTAATGTAAGACTAGCTTTTACCCACTGTTTAAGCTGAGTTTTTATTTATCTGACTGAAGTAGCAACCACAGGCAACTACAGGTGGTAGAACCAGTGTAGTTCGCCCGGGGAAGTACCACCGCCACACCTATTACTAGCATGAAGCATTTCTTGCATTTCGATAGAAAGGTGTGGTTGCCGGCACACTTTCACATGAGGCGACCATCATAGTCCTCGGGAGTAGCAACGCATCTGTGATTGACTTCAGATAGAAGCCATGTTCTGTATGAAGTGATTACAGATGTCCATGGACGGCAGTGACCACTTACCATCAGGTGGACTGCATGCTCGTTTGCTACTTCAGTCAGATAAAAAAAAAAAAAGCAAACGAGCATGCAGTCTACCTGATGGTAAGCGGTCACTGCCGCCCTGCGACATCTGTAATCAGCTACACACAGAACATGGGTTCCATCTGAAGACAATCACAGATGCGTTATTACTCCCGGGGACTATGATGGTCGTCTCATTTATAAGTGTGCCGGCAACCACACCCTATTGACCTATAAAATTGACATAAAATTATTTGAACTTAACAAAACTCTCTACCATTTTATTGTTTGCTTTTGTTGTACTTTTCTCCTAGAACAAGACTTTCAGCAAAGTTGTCACTTTTAATGTCAAAATTACTACATTATTAATGTATCCTTTATGTGTTATAAATGCTGACTCAAACGTACAAGGACCAGCCATAACTAATCCTTACTATATAATACTAGGATAGTCGTTTAACGACGTCGATTCTTTATCACTATAAATTTTATAAAAAAAAGTATAATTTTCTTTTTTCAGCGTCGTTACAGTATTGTCAAAGCTAACAGTTTCTTCGCAAAACGCGCGAAGCAATTACGGCAGCGTGATTTATAGATGCATTGAACCATTGAACGCTGTCGGCACCGCGGGAGCAGGCTGTAACAATAGCGCCCTATATACGATAATACACATCATAATGTACTAGATTAAATAGTACACGATGCTTATACTTGGGTATTAACTTAATCTTTGAATAAACATAAACAACGTTTGAGCGAACCTCAAATACCTTCTTCCTTTTCTGCGTTCAGTTTGACCAAATATCGGACCTCCGTTTGGTGCGCTTAGTTTGATTGACTTCAAAACGAAATCTGTCTTCTTTTTAACTTACTATCTTACATAGTAATGTCTACCAATTGTCAAAAGGGTAATGACGCCGATAACCATCTGTATTCAATCCCAAATGGGACCAGTTCTTAGTGCGAGTTTATCATGTCTCCTAACATTCACCGTTTACGTTATATGCCAACATTACAAGTACTTTGCATGGGATTGCTGAAATCGAAAACATACATTGCACGTTTACGTTGATCGTTCGTAAACGGTGATCGTTTGAAGAAAATATAATAAATTGTAGTATGGACACTGATACTATGTATGAATATAGATGTTTATAGCCGACAATACCCATTTGATAATTGGTAGACATAGTAATTTTTAAGTCAACCAAAAATACCTTGTTTAATTGTCCACAGCTAAATCTGTATAAAAAAACGTTCGGCACTCGGCGATTGCCGCGGTAAAGCTATTACATAGCATTTTTTTATCAACTTATGCAGTTCGATTTCCGAGCAGCTCGTCTCGATCTGCGCGAGCTTCGTACTGTTGTACCATATACATACACGTTAAACGCCCCCTCGGCCGCGCTACATGGTAGGCGGAGTGGGAGGTGTTAGGTTTTTTTGTTACGGAATTTCTTGACTCGGTCGCCGCGCTCCAACCCCGCGATATAAGCTTAAAAATAAATCCTTGTGTACTTTTTGTTTTGTTTGTTAACTTATACACTATTTCTCCACAACTTCATTCCCAGAGTAGGAATACAATTGTCTTCGAAATCGGAAACCGAACAATTTTTGTTATTAACTTCATCCATCCATCCATCAGCCCTTTGATGTCCACTTGCTGGACATAGGCCTCCCCTAAATGGCGCCACTCCAACCGGTCCTGTGCCCTCTGAATCCAACGGTTTCCCCCTGTCTTTTTCAGGTCATCGGTCCACCTGGTAGGGGGGCGACCTGTAATCCTTTTGCCTAAACGTGGTCGCCACTCGAGGACCTTTCTTCCCCATCGGTTATCGGTCCTTCGAGCGATATGACCGGCCCACTGCCACTTCAGCTTGCTGATTTTGAGAGCTATGTCGGTAACCTTCGTTCGTCTACGGATTTCATCGTTGCGAATCATGTCTCGTAGCGAAATTCCAAGCATAGCCCTCTCCATAGCACGCTGAGCGACTTTGAGCCTTCGAATGAGGCCTTTAGTGAAGTACCACGTTTCGGCGCCATAGGTCATCACTGGCAACACACATTGCTCGAACAATTTCGACTTCAGGCACTGAGGTTATTAACTTATCAAAGTTTAATTTCAATATTCCTATTTCTATAACAATATCGCGTTAACACTTCGGAAAGCGATAACCGTATCACCGGCACCAATCACCTAGTTTATAAACTCGGGTGCTATATTGTTTTCATATTTTACTATAATAGCATTTGTTTTGTGATAATTTACATAAACTTGACTTCAATCTAGGAACATTACAACTACATATCCTTTTTAAAGGAGTATATAGCAGGTTTGCATGTGGTGGTGTCAACCAATTATTGTCCCACTGCTGGGCACGGGTCTTCTCTCAGAACGAGAGAGTTTATAGGCCATAGTCGACCACGCCCTGTAGTTCCGGGATCAGAATAGGGCTACGGCATCCCCTGCCTGTCGTAAGAGGCGACTAAAAGGGGCTTCCGGGGTTGCAGACGGCTAGAGTGGGAGCCGAACCGTTCGGTCAGGTAATCCCGGGAAGGACGGCGGTATGTGTGGTCGCATACCGTCGTAAAGACTAGACGGAGCGGTGAGCCCAGCCGCCCATCTGGGAGGAGCCCGATGTGGCAACGCGCTCGAAGGATTCCGGTTGAAGTCGTTTCGAGATCCCGGAGTCCTCCTTTTCAGCGCCGAGGATGGCCACCGGGGGGGTTTTAGTGCGGTAAAAATCCCACATAACCCTGCGTCGCTCCCACGGCGTCGGGTACCTTTTGAAGGTTTCCCCCTCGAAAACAAAAAAAAAAAAAAAAGGCCATAGTCGACCGCGCTGTCACCACCACCAAGTGCGAATTGGTGGTCATCTAGTTATATAGGTATAGAAGGCCTGAAATTGAAAACTTTGTGCTTTGACTACATTGCCCTGTATGACTTTTTAATATATTTTTATTTGTAACTTAATTCATTGAAAATATATAAATAAAAACATTGTTTAGCTTTTACCTGACTCTTATATAAAATTTGCGGTTTGTATTGTGTTTCTTTATTACAATTTATCTTTTTCTGAATTGACAAAAATTATAAAGTACATAGATTTTAACAAATCTTTGCCTGTAGTTATTATGAGATTCATATAAGTGGTTTAAATTTCTTAAGTCCAATAGAAATTAATAGTAAGTTACGAATCAAAGTCTAGATTATTACAAACACAGATTTAGTGCAACAGAGATTAATTATGAGTTCTTATGGCGTGGTCACATTTAGGTGTTAATGGTAAATATTATTACTTTGTTTATAATAACTTCTAATAAAAACCTGATTAGAAATCTAGAAAGTGGTATAATCTTTACTTATTTTATTGTTGCTACATGTTGTCATTTATTTTTGTGCTAACAATTTTGTACTTTATTTTATAAAAGTTCAACAAACAGCACAAATAAAATAACCAAATTCTCAAATCCTTTACAATGATAAAATATAACATTTTAATTTTTATGTGTTTGATTATATAAAATAAATATTTTAATGTTTAATAAGTTAATAAAAATGAATCGGAAAAATAAAATATTAAAACGATTTTCTCAACACAGAAACCATTCTTATAACTGATCGATCAGATCAAAGGTTGGTCGCTCGACAAAGATCGATCGTCCAATCTCTCCAACAGATATGTGCATACCCGATATTTGACGATCCGCGGGGCGCAGCGGTTACCCGGTCTGACACGCAGTGGGTCCCGGGTTCGATTCCCGGCTAGACAGCTATCTGAATGATTAGTTCAGATTCTTGTTCTGGGTCTGGGTGTTTGTGTTTTCATCTTTGTGTGTATCCATGACACCCACGACAAGGAAACAATCCTACTGTGGGGCTATGTAGAAAGTGTGTATGAGGAGTGTAAAAAGCATTATTATTATTATTATTTATTATTATTACCCTCAATGAGTCAGAATCGTGTTATAACTTGTTAAGTTATAAGTTATAACTTGACCTAAACGTGGGTAAACTAAATGTATGTCGAACATTAAGTTATGAGCAATTACTCCGTCATTCCTGAAGGCTTACAAGTTCTATGCCGATCGTGCTGTTTCATTATAGGACCGTGACTTTATTAATACGTAATATGCTAAATTTGGCTTACTACTATCCTATTTCTATGAATGTTATAAAGGCACTGATCATTATAGAGTATAGACCATAAGTTGTTTTTATGACAATTTTATATTTTAATGAATACGAGTAGCAAAAATGCAACACAAAATAACGAAAAAACATACTTCAGAAAGATATAAAAGAATGAAAAAAAATATACTGTTTTTTATTTTTATGCAAATATATTTTTTATGTATATTTAAAAAACAAATAATAGTATTATGTTCATTATTTAAATAAAATTATTGACCAAGTCACCTTATTCTTATTATTTTTACAAGGCAGAAACCACTCTTAATATCTGATCGATCAGATCACAGGTCGGTCGCTCGACAAGGATCGATCGTTCAATCTATCCGACAGATGTGCGCATACCCTCAATGAGTCAGAATCGTGTTTACAACTTGAACTGAACCACGGTTAACTAAATGTCGGACATTAAGTTATGAGCAATTACCCCGTCATTCCTGAAGGCTTACAAGTTCGATGCCGATCGTGCTATTTCAATCTAGACACGTGACTTTGATTGGTAATACGTAATATGCTAAATTTGGCTTACTATCCTATTCCTATTAATATTATAAAAGCGAAAGTTTGTGTGAATGTATGTGTTTGTTACTCTTTCATATAAAACTACTGGTCGTATTTCGCTAAAACTTGTAACAGGCAAATTATGGAATACTCCTTGTTATCCTAGAAAACGTGATCGAAGCGGACGGACTCGCGGGAATAAGCTTTTTTTCCTTTTTGTTTTCGAGTTAGTCGTCGTCGTCGTCGTCGTCGTCATCTTAGTCGTCGACAATAGCCACGCATCGGTGATTTACTTGAGGCAGAATCCTTGATTTGTACGTAGATTTTTACAAATGTCCGTGGGTGACAGTGCCTACTTACCAAAAGGTGGACTAATGTGTAAAACCATTTAAAGCTGACGAGTTAAATAATCACACACAATAAAAACTTATGTAATCTTTCGAAACGACATACACAACCTTATCTGAAAAGGGTATGAAATACCAAATGAAGCGTGTTCTCCATGAAATATTTAGATCCGTTATGTTTATAGAAGCGTACAAAAAAGTTACGTATTTGAGGAAACATTTTACCTTTTAGTGAAACAAGAATAAACCTTTCGGTAGAGCTGACAGGTACTTTCCATTACTTAAAGGTGTAATTATTACTAGTTCTACGAGTATTTCTATCTCTCTATTTGTCTTTTGATGTTCACTACGTGACACTGGCTTCCTCTAATGAGTATTTTTGCCAATAGGCATCGCGTCTGACATGCTCAAAGTACCTCGCAGGAGGTGCCCTTACGTCAAACGCAATCCCTATTTAACCAGAGGCGAAAGACCAGGACGTCGGTGATAGCCGGGTCCGTAACCGTCCCTCCCTCTAGTGAAGGAGGAAGGTTAAGGAACCCGAAAACGGGGACCAAAGCTCCCTTTAGCCAACAGTCTTCGTGTCCCGGCTCGAGCTCTAGGCTGGCCATAAAAAACTTGCTGAAGCTGTAAAGGCCACTAGGGCCAACAGTAACTAAACATTTGCCAAAAAAAACTCTGTATTTTGTAAAAGTGAATAAGTTTTTATGTTACTTAATATAAATGCGAAATTTATATTTTTTATACCTATATTTAGATTAACACTCATACTCATTATCGCGGACGAAGCCTCGGTAATAACATAGTACAAAATAAAGCCATTTCATTCCATTCCAAGAAGTTACCGGATGTGTTATCAAAATCTTTATGTATGCGTAGATACCCTACCACCCTTTCGGCTTACCCAACAAAGGGTAGCGTCCCTCAAGACGTCATGTTCGCCCGAATACGTTAATTTCATCCGAAAAGGCTTTTCTAAAAATGGTCCTTAATTCTTTTATACGGTAAAAGCTTGTATATAATAAACCGTAGATTTATAGCACAAAACCCTTCTACACTTATAGCACCACACTAGGATTTTCTCCCGTGTCGTGGGTACCATGGACACACACTAAGAAGAACACACAAACATCCAGACCCACGTGTCCTTAGTACAAGTATGATAAGTTTGTAAAAAAAACATAAATCGTTTTCACCGACGCATTGTCCATGCACGTTTACGTTTTTAACCGACTTCCAAAAAGGAGGAGGCTCTCAATTCATCTGTATTTTTTTTCGGCTATGCATTGCAATGGACTTTGCGTTGCTAATAACGTATGAATGTTTTGAGAAAAACTCCTACTAAGAGTACAGTACAGAAATGTTAATCCATCATTCAGATATCTGTCTGGCAGATCGAACCCGGAACCCATTGCGTGTCGGACCGGTACGGTGACCGCGGTACCAAACGGGTCACGTTTAATACATTCTAGTGATTTAACGAATATTTTCAATCGCAAATATTCGCATGTTTTAACATATTCGCATTTTCGAATATTCGCGTTTTAGAAAATTAACATTCTTCTCCACGTCCATTAAAACCGTGCAAAGTTTCATACTAATCCGTCCGCGGCATATTACTTAAAAATGCTTCAAAAGTTTTTGCTTCACGTATTAATATATAGATAACAATTTTACATATATTTTAACATATGCTTACATACCACTACACTAAGAAATGAAAAACATAACATTATTTACATCACTAACACATTCAAAGTTTATTTCCGAACGATAAAAACCGAATACATTCACAGTGCGAATTTCTCAACAAGAAGTACTTCGAACATTTCTAAATGAGAAACGAGAAATTCTATACATTCTTAACGAAAAAATACAGTGATTCAAACTAGAAGTCAAGTCCTTCGGATTGCAATTCCGAAGGCTAACAATTTTTCAGCTGAGGCGGAAGTTTTTCTAAAGAAAAGTCGTGGCTTGCGGCGACTTGTCGGAAAGTTCTTAATCATTACCGACGAATTGATATCGGGAAACCAACTGGAAATGTGGGAAAAACAATCACTTTAAGGCTGTGTATAGTTTGTAAGAATGCAAAAATACTTTGTGCCTTTTTGTATATAAGACTAGTTGTGCCCGCGGTTTCTGTGATTAAAATTAATGTAACGTTATTTCAAATAGTTACTTTTATTACAGTACGTGGGTTTTAATGGATTAAAGACAAAATTTTCAAAATATTAATTTTAGTATAGATATTAATTTTAGTAGTTTTTTTTTTATTTGATGCGATTTCAATGACACATAGACAAACATAAATTTATACAGACAAATTAGTAAATATTTTCTTGTCCAGCGTCCAAATAGCGTCCAGTCCACTTGACCACGTGCACAGGTACATCTGTAACCAACTCGATGTAGAACGGTGATCTCTCTAAAGCCGATCGCAAATATGTTGCTACTATTTAAGACTGAGATGGTCATCTGATATTAGTCAGCAAGCATTTGTATCCTACCGAAACACGAAATTGATTCGCACAAGGAATACCTGCGGCATCGGACCATACTGGTTCTACCACCTTAAAAATCTAGTCAAATTGAATTCGCATCATATTTACTATTCCTACTCAATTATAATCATACTACTCAATATTATAAATATTATAAAGTTTGTGAGTGTATATGTTTGTTATTTCTTCATGTCTAAACGGCTGGAGTGATTTTCATAAAATTTTGTAGGGAGCTGATACTTATTACTGTAGGAAAATATCTTATTCCCACGGAACAATCGATTTATGAAAACGCGGGCGAAGCTGCGGGATTCAGCTAGTTTAATATAAAATTGTACTGTACAACTCTTTGTGCATCGTCAAGAAGAACGCCTTCGAAAGCAATACCTATTGTGAAAATTGTATTTATATACTACTTTTTTCCTCGCCTGCACCCGTTTGGGTTATATTTGCCACAATCCATCAGCCTTTGAAAGTCCACTGCTGGACATAGGCCTCCCCTAATCCGCGCCACTTCGACCGGTCCTGAGCCATCTGAATCCAGTGGTTACCCGCCGTCTTCTTCAGGTCATCAGTCCACCTGGTCGGGGACAATATTTACCACAATAAAGAATGAAAATTATGTGTTAATCCATGTCGTAAGCTGTTAGTAGATTTTGCCTAAAAGAGTAACAAATATCCATCTATAATATTTATTATATAATATTATTAAGAGAAGAATATTTAGCAAAAAAATACAAATCCTAGTGTTAATTATTGAAGATGTCTATTAAAACTTTGTAATTGTCTGTTTTAGATTGTCTTTATTACCCATTTTGAATCAATTGAACATTGATTTATTACTAGTTATCAAAACCATGTGTGTGGTCTGCGTATCTTATCTTCAATAAAACCAAACTAATGTTAATGGAAACATTCTTAGATAAAGTTTCATTAGCACTTAGACACAGTACGAGAGTTTTCCTATGAGCCTTATAGGTAAGTAAAATAAAAGTTGATCAGCGATCTATAAGGTAAGACTAAATTGGTAGCCCGTAACAGAATCCGTAATTTATTTATTTATTTTTGATCACCTACATATTTTACACCAATTATAATATAAAAATAACACAATTATAAAATACGGAAAAGCTAAGTGCAACTACATTTATAGGCGAAGACTGCTTGCAAAAAGGAGCGAGTAACATGTAAGTCAAATGATAGTAACAATAGTAATAAAGAAAAGAAAAGAAAAGATACATTTTTCTGGAACAAATTTAAAATTAAATTAAAATTAAACAGATTCTATATGTCAATATTGTTTATGATATATAAATTTATTAATTATATATTTAAACTTATAAATGCTATCATTAAAAATGACAATATTTACTTGTTTTCTGTGACTACCCGGAATTCGCGAATAATTCGGTTGAGAGGAGCATTAAAACCAACATTAGAATAAGATTGTTTGTCTTCAAAAATATTAAACCGGGATGCTCTAGATAATTTAAATGGAGTAGAAAATTTAAGCAGTGACAGAAGTTCCGAAGCGTCAAGCAGGCCGTTTGCAAGCTTATAAAGAAATAATATGTCTAGCATTAATGATATAATCCGTAGACGAATATTACGGACGTAGCTCTCAGAATTAACAAACTGCTGTGACAGTGGATAAAGATGGGGTAGAAGAGTCCTCTATCAGGGGAACTGATGACCTACAGGAATCAATGGGTAATCGCTACATTTAGATAGTTCAGGGCTAGTTGGAGTGATGCAGGTTGGGAGAGACATTTGTCTATCAGTGGGCAGCTAAGGACTGATGGATAGAATACAGTATGATGTGCCTAAGACTTATTTAGACAAAGTAAAGTCTACAGAGCAGTGATAGCCTACTGGTTGTAACTTGCCCTCTCAATCGGGAGGTCCGAGGTTCAAAACCAGGCACGCACCACTGATTTATGTGCATATAAGAAATTAATTATCACTGCTTTCCGGTGAAGGAAAACATCGTAACACACACCCGAAAATTCTTTAAAAAAGTCTCGGAGGTGTATGAAGTCCAGCAATTCGCACTTGGTCAGCGCGGTGGACTGTGACCTAAAACTCTCTTATTCTGAGAGAAGAACCGTGATCAGCAGTGGGACAATTTATTACTTAGCGAGTATAATATATATAATGAGCAGTGATAACCTAATGGTTGAAACTTGCCCTCTCAATCGGGAGGTCCGAGGTTCAAACCCAGGCACGCACCACTGATTTATGTGCGTATTATATATTAATTATCACTGCTTTTCGGTGAAGGAAAACATCGTGAGGAAACCTACACACCCGAGAGTTCTTTAAAAAAAAAAAAGTTCTCGGAGGTGTGTGAAGTCCACCAGTTCGCACTTGGCCAGCGCGGTGGACTATGGCCTAAACTCTCTCATTCTGAGAGAAGACCCGTGCCCAGCAGTGGGACAATAATGGGTTGACGACGAGTATAATATATAACGAAGTGAGATGCGAAATATGTGGCGTCAGAAAGGCTCGGGGTCTTCATAATTATTCGTCTTGATGATTTCAAATAACAAACAGGAATAAACTTCTTCGATTTATTCACAATTGAGGAGGTCCGAACGCTTTGACGGTTAAACAAGAATCTTTTTCTACCGGCGTTCGCTTGCCTTTTTATAACAATGTTTGGTGGTGTGACAATAACAAATTTATGGAGGGTAAACTAAATTACAATTCTAAAAATCATTAAATGTTGCTAATTGAAAGAAAGAAACAATTTTCGATCTTTAAACTAACTAAAATAATTATTATTGGCGACGTGTTTTTCATAAATACGCGGTGTCGCGCCGACATATATTATTTTTTACATGGATAGTAAAAGCTAGCTCCAGTGTCTACTAAGGGCACAGGCGTGTTCATCTAGAAATTATTCAACTAAGTTTCTATGACCCCTTTCGTGACTTACAACTCGCTGTGTGGTCGTTTATCAAACTCGTGAATCATTTCACCAACTAAAAATAGTTAGGTATTAAAACTTGCAGTTAAATGAATAGTTTAGAAACTGTTGCCGGAATGTAGTTAACGGTGTTTATTGACTGTTTTGAGATTTCCAGTTTTTCAACTGTAGAATTGTTTTTACTTGCGATGTTAAGTGTTTTGTTAATGTATTTGTTTGTATGCATGTGTGTATAGTCACTACCCCTGAAGATTAAGTTGGTACGTGTTATCGTAGGCTCCATCTCCATCAACCCCTTATTGGCCCACTGCTGGGCACGGGTCTTCTCTCAGAATGAGAGAGTTTAGGCCATAGTCCACCGCGCTGGCCAAGTGCGAATTGGTGGACTTCACACACCTCCGAGAACAGTTTTTTTTTTGAACTCTCGGGTGTGTAGGTTTCTTCACGATGTTTTCCTTCACCGAAAAGCAGTGATAATCAATTTATAATACGCACATAAATCATTGGTGCGTGCCTGGGTTTGAATCTCGGACCTCCCGATCGAGAGGGCAAGTTTCAACCATTAGGCTATCACTGCTCTATCGTAGGCGCGAGCCCTTTATACCATGAGGGCTACTGTCCCGCTTTTGGTGCTTTTCCCGCTTTTTCCACTTAAAAAGTTATTAAATCCCGACTTACTAAAAAACCTGGCAACGCTGGTTAAGGGAGACATCAGAGTCGTTCCAGCTTCGTCCAAGAGTACCAATGCATTTGTGGCTAAGGCAAGACAAGTTTTATCTGGGGTTGATTACCTATAGTTCATGGGCGATAGTGCCAATTGACTGAATGCTTATTTGGTACTTTAATTTTTTTTAACTGATTATAGCAAACGAGCATGCAGTGCACCTTATAGTAAGTGGTCACTGCCGCCCATGGACATCTGTAATCAACTTCATATAGAATATAGGTTCTATCTGAAGTCAATCACAGATTCGTTGCTACTCCCGAGGACTATGATGGTTGCGTCATATAAAAATGTGCCGGCAACCACACCCCTCCAACGAAACGCAAGAAATGCTGCACGCTAGAAATAGGTGTGGCGGTGGTACTTCTCCGGTCGAACTACACTGGTTCTACCTTTAATTTTAATTTCATATTATAAACAACATATAACAATAAAACGTTGTTGAAACTCAAGTATAATGTAGCAAAACAGTGGAAGCTAGGAACCCACTCGACCCCTACTAGCTACTTGTCCGTTTTCATTAACGATTTTATTAAAAGGGACAACGAACTTCTCTGTTCTTACCGATTGTTTCATGTAAGAGCAATCATTCTATTAAGTAATAAGAGCATTGATATATCTATATAATATTGTCTGTACTGTGGTTCAATTAGTTAAGGCAATAAAGAAATTAATTGTTGGTCTAGGTAATGATTACTTGTAAGAATTCCATACGTTGTTGCTAGTCAAGAACGAAGCGGTTTTTCAGTTTCTTATTGCTTTTTGGTGGAAGGATCAACAGTCGGCAACCCTTTGCCTCCATGCCCATTTACTTGTTGCATGCTCATCTCAATGTTATAAAAAAATATACTAGGGAATTATACTATACGGTTACAGTCGAGTATCATCCAAATCACGATAATATGAATTAAAAGTGATCGGCGTATTACTTCACCGGGTTCGATGCCGGCCTGAGAGCTCGTATATAAATAACTAGCTGACCCAGCGAACTTCGTTCCGCCTAAAAGTCAAAAATCTGAAATTATGAGTGTTCCTCCACTATATTATGCATTAATTATACATAAAAACCTTCCTCTTGTATCACTCTATCTATTAAAAAAACTGCAATAAAAAATTAGTATTTGTTATTCGTAGTTATTCGTCTTTGTGAGTCTTTGGCACGAATGACACAGAAGAAAACCCCTATGTAGAAGTGAATGTAGGAATGATTATTGCATTTTTACTAGTTGTGTCTATTACAAAGAGATGTATCCACTTGAACTAAACTAGTCATAATATAAACCTATCCATAGGAACAGCGTTAATCTCCATACAAATTTAGTCACGTCCAGCGCCTTAAATAGGCAACAGTTATGCGAATACGCGTGCAAAAACTAGTTTAGTACTACTTAGTGGCGTATTGTAACGGATCCCGCGCAGAGCTGATAACCAGTAATGGAGCAAACTCAGGAACTGGACGCAGCCTCGAGATATGATAGGACAATGGTGATTATCGTAAAAAAATGCAGATAAATCTGATTTTGTGGGAGACTAACTAAATAGTTACTTTTTAAACGTCTAAGTAATGTAATCGTAATGCAAAAGAACATGCGCACCGTGATAAGTGGTCGCTGCTGCCCATGGAACTCATTGAAGTGTTCACTGAAGCCAAAGTAGTCGACTACAAATATCATACTAATATTATAAAGGCGAAAGTTCGTCAGTGTGTATGTTTGTTACTTCTTGACGTCTAAACGGCTGGGGCGTTTTTCATAAAATTTGGTAGGGAGTTAGCTGATACTCTGGATTTATATATAGGCTACTTTTACTGTGAGAAAATATCTTATTCCCACGGGACAATTGATTTTGTTAACGCGGGTGAAGCTGCGGGATTCAAGTAGTTGAGTAATAAGTTGGAAAGACTGTTACTACTTATGTTCTCAGGCGCGGTTGTGTTGCAATCTTGTGGTAGTGTAAGAAAATATGCATATTCTATCAGGCAACTTGGCCGTGCCTCCGAAGCCCCACACAAAATAAATACATATATTACAGCAAATACTGTTTTGCTACCACTGAGAACTAAATTGGGAAGACTATGTCTCTTTGTCACTTTCTTCAAACCAAGGCACAACAGCTTGATCTTGTGGTTTAACTAAGTATTATGGTGGTCCTATCAATTATTTCGACAAGTTTTCTACCGAAATCCTGTTATTGGTTCTGTGCGTGGTGGAGCGGCCACCATACAGGTGTAACACACAGTCGGTACCGGGTTCGGCTTCGGCCAGAGAAATATGAATATGAATATGAGAATGATGAATTTGTTTATGTTCTGGGTTTGGGTGTTAGTTTATACTTTATCGAACCTACAACCCAGGAATCCAAGTATAAGGCTATTGAGAGTAGAAAACGTATCATTCATTTTAATTCTCATACCAATGTTATTCTGGAGTTTTGGGTATTCAGTCGGCAAATAAATATTCTATTTGTCAAGGAAAATTCGTCTCTATTGTTATATGATTAGAGGTTATAAATCGGTGCGAGGAATACACGATCCGTCACGCTCGTCCATCCCTGAATTTTAACATCTTGACGTTGCTTTAAATTTTCTGGAAAGGACCTGTGAGCATAGGATCAATAAGTTACTTTTCATACAACTTACTTCAATTGCAGATAAGCTTGTAGTCCAACTGATTGTAAGTGGTCAGTAAAACTTCATATAGAACAACGATTCTACCTTAAATAAATCGAAGATGCTTTGCTACATCCGAGGACTAAGATGGTCGCCTAAGTTAAATTGACGGGCCCCTAGAACAAAATCGTATATGAAAAATTACCAATTTACAGTATGAAGCTTAGAAGTTTTGTTTACATTCAAATATTGATTACTTACGCCAAGAAAGACCTTTTTTTTTAATTGATTGAAGTGGCAAACGAGCATGCAGTCCACCTGATGGTAAGTGGTCACTGCCACCCATGAACATCTGTAATCAACTTCATACAGAACATGGGTTCCATCTGAAGTCAATCACAGATGCGTTGCTACTCCCGAGGACTATGATGGTCGCCTCATGTGAAAGTGTGCCGGCAACCACACCCTTCTATCGAAACGCAAGAAATGCTTCACGCTAGAAATAGGTGTGGCGGTGGTACTTCCCCGGTCGAACTACACTGGTTCTACCACCTTGGAAAAACCTATGAAAAATCATTGTAATAGCTATTTAGGAACTTAATTAATAAGTTCCTAAATAGCTATTACAATCAACAAAGCTTTATACTGTAAATTGGTAATTTTTCATATACGATTTTGTTTTAGGGGCCCGTCGAAATGTCAGCCTGCAACCACACTCTTTCACCGAAGTGCACAAACCGCTTCACCCTAGAAAGGTGTGGCAGTGATACGTCTCTGACGAACCGTATATGTTCTACCACCTTCCAAAAACGTTTATTGAGGAAAAACTTTCTTAACGCCCTTTTTTAATGCAGCCTTTTTTTTTTGTTTTCGAGAGGGAAACCTTCAAAAGGTACCCGACGCCGTGGGAGCGACGCAGGGTTATGTGGGATTTTTACCGCACTAAAACCCCCCCCGGTGGTCGTCCTCGGCGCTGAAAAGGAGGACTCCGGGATGTCGAAACGACTTCAACCGGAATCCTCCGAGCGCGCTGCCCCATCGGGCTCCTCCCAGATGGGCGGCTGGGCCCACCGCTCCGTCTAGTCTTTACGACGGTATGCGACCACACATACCGCCGTCCTTCCCGGGATTGCCTGACCGAACGGTTCGAGCTCCCACTCTAGCCGTCTGCAACCCCGGAAGCCCCTTTTAGTCGCCTCTTACGACAGGCAGGGGATACCGTAGCCCTATTCTGACCCCGAGGCTACAGGGACGTTCTTAATGCAGCCTGCCCTTACCTTACGTAGCGTCTATAAGGCCTGTGTTACTTAAAAGGTTGCTGACCGCTCGTCTAAAAGATTACTGCATAAATAGTCCTAACAATCAACAATTTTAATCGCCATAACCATTAAAGCTAGACAGGCATTTAGCCTCGAGCTGAGAATGCAAGGTTAGTATGCGCGTAAAGTTCACGATCCTGATGTAAACAACTAAGGAACATGGTGTTTAAGTATAATTAAATTTGATACGTCTGTCAGTCTCTGATTTCAGTTGCATACATACTATTTTCTATGGTTTTGTATTATAAATACTTATATTTTTTCTGTAGCTGAATCTGTTTGAAGGCTTTAACACTGATAGTATAAAAGTGTATGAGGACATAGATATTATGTGTCTTTGTTGCTCTATCACTCAAAAACTACCGATATCGCTGAAAATTGCCATTACTGTGGTAGACGTGACCAAAGTGGGCAAAGCCGCGGGATTATCCTAGTATTATTTTTATTTTATTAATCATATAAATATACCGATATCGATGTTCATATCGTTCGCGTCTCGCATTATTGGGTTTCAATATGTCAATTGTATTTTTTACAATGCTTATTTCGAAAATATTCGATATTATCTAAATATAGTAGTTAAATAATTAGAAATTACACAAAGGCATAAAAATAATAATCGGATTTGTTTTCGAGTACGTGATAGACGGAAAATGGTCAAGCCATATACTTTACCACATCTTTGTTCATGGCGTTTCCAGTAAACTGTAATTCCATGTTTCTTTGTACCCCAGAGAGCATGTGTCGATTACCGCTTAAATAGTTACGTGATATGCAATCCTATGAGCAGAAAACGCCATCGGAATGCCTAGTGTACCGACGGAAGAGTCGACTTTAACGATCCTACGCTTTATGGTGTAATTAGAAATGCTGTAATAATAAATTAAGATGTGCGTCGTAAAGATAGCCTTGTATAGTCAAATCCGTTTTAGTTTGTCGGTATGGCTGGCCAAAATAGAGTACCTTATACTCTGGATGATTTAAGGTGCCTTTAGAATTATCCGGTTTCGTTGACCCGAAGTTTAGAGGTTTTTGTAACTACTTATATCACAGTGGATGTTGATGTTACACAAGAAGACGCTCCTGCCCATCTGGATTACCTCTTAGTCTTTCCTGAGACATCCACAGGAAAAGGGAACGCTAAAACACTCTTCCCATGGAACTCCTGAGGAATACCACAGGAAGTTTCTGCTGTCCATCTCCTGGTTTTGTCCTTTTGTCCTTCGTGGGCATCAAAATAAGAGAGCAGTGATAGCCTAATAGTTGAAACTTGCCCTCTCGATCGGGAGGTTCAAACCCAGGCACGCACCACTGATTCATGTGCGTATTATAAATTAATTATCACTGCTTTTCGGTGAAGGAAAACATCGTGAGGAAACCTACACACCCGAGAGTTCTTTAAAAAAAAAAAAGTTCTCGGAGGTGTGTGAAGTCCACCAATTCGCACTTGGCCAGCGCGGTGGACTATGGCCTAAACTCTCTCATACTGAGAGAAGACCCGTGCCCAGCAGTGGAAAAATAATGGGTTGACGACCACGGGTATCAAGATGTGCCCATCAATGCGTCTTTGCTATTGAAAATCAGCAGCACACCGCACAATCTTATCTCTTACGTCACTTAACCGGTAAAGCCCATCCGTTACCATTCCGGTCCAGAACATCCTGTTATCCTTACATCTCAGTCTAGTTTAGGTAACACTAGCCGCGTCTCCAAGGCGCTAAGCAAGGTCACTGTCGGAGGGTATTGTTGACAGGCAAGGTTAGGGGACGATCGAGTTACCTGTTTCCTGGTAGTACGTGTACTGTATTGATTGGGGAATCTTGATAATGATCTCTGCGTAATGTATTCCTTAAAAAGTGGGTATATCTTAATTTAAAAATAAGGCATAGGCATATTAAAAAGGGTTCCGTATTAATCCTCAAAGGTAGACGATGCGATTGTAGCTGGCTTTAACTGGAAATCTTATCTATCGATTAGCACTATCAAAGGGTGGCAGTGGTCACTTGCAACTTTGTTGCAGACTTATGTACATCTAGTGATATACTAGCGGATCCAGAGGGGTGCAAGAGCTTAAAGTTCCTCTTGTAGGAACCTTCATTTCAAATAAGGAGGGCCTCGTTATGTGAAATGCAGCATCTTTTTCTTCAGACCTCATACCGCCATAAAATTCTTTGAAAGCTTATCTTCGGCACATCAAATCTTCTGAATGCCTAACAACTTTTGTAATTGTTTGATTCAAAATTCACAATATTTTAACAATAACAACTCATCCGATTATGCTGAAATATTGCGTAGTTGCATTCACACGCATACTTTGAACACCCACTATAATTATGATCTGCCTTTCTAAACAATATTAATGCATAATTTACAATTGACTATTTGACAATGCGA
This sequence comes from Spicauda simplicius, assembly GCA_949699795.1. Taxonomy (NCBI): domain Eukaryota; kingdom Metazoa; phylum Arthropoda; class Insecta; order Lepidoptera; family Hesperiidae; genus Spicauda; species Spicauda simplicius. The sequence continues at coordinate 17,653,465 of OX453074.1, read as the reverse complement.
AAAATTAAGTGTCAATTACTGTTATCAGTATATATTATGAGTTTAAGAATAGGTATTTATTAACATAAGTTGAAAATAATAATTAAATTTATTTAAAAATCCTTATATAAAAATGCATTTTTTTAAACATTTGTCACGTGACACAAAATGCTCCTGATTTGGCGGGTTTATGATGACGTCACTTGCTTGTAAACTTTCGTTTTTTGTTTACAACAAATGTATGTGGATGACATGAGCCACAGATGAAAATACAGGCAAGTGACGTCACCAACCCGCCATATGTCAAAGTAGCGTTTTTGCGCGCTATTTAAATATTGAATTTTTAATTTGATATTTTTCAGCAAATATGTACCAAAATTTAAAAAAACAACTTTTACTGGTTCCTTAACCTCTGCTAGATAAGACAAAATGGATTTTAAAAACCTGTCAAATAGCCTATTAGGTAATCTAACCACGGTACCTACTCCTAACAATAAGCCTGTACCCTATGGCTTCTAAAACTAAGCGGACATCAATACTTGAGGTGATTTAAACGATTTTTCGACTTTCTCTTTGTTCTGTATGAAGTTGCTTCCTTATGAGTGGCAGTGATCACTTACCATACCTAAAATAGTTACATAAAATTGTATACATATCATAAATACATAACAAAAATATTACTACTGTTTACACCGTAACGTGAAGTAAAAAAATAAAAAAATAAATTATATGCGTTTAAATTCAATTTCGTCTAATTTTTCGTAAAATATTAGCAATAGACTTTATTAAGAAAACATCTTACAATTTTCGTTTACATCTTACATCCCGATTTTCAATTTTACAACATCTTACAATTTTCGTTTACATCTTACATCCCGATTTTCAATTTTCAATTTTACAACATCTTACAATTTTCGTTTACATCTTACATCCCGATTTTCAATTTTCAATTTTACAAGAAATTTAGAAGTAGATTGGTATTTAATCAGGCCCCTCTTTCCCACTGGGCACGGGCCCAGGGCCCCGCAATCATTGGGGCCCCTTAGTCCCTATTACTAAAACATAACTACTGTACTATCAGGCTTACCGATTGCAGCATGCTTAATAAATTTCAATATACTAGTCACCCGTCACAATGGTCGAAATTCGACCGTAATTTGAATGAAAAAAAACTAAACCATATATTGTACAAAGTAGCACCAATATTTCTCTAATTTAAATAAATTGTAATAATTTTCAAGTTATTTTGAACGCACCCGTTAAAAGAGGTTTATTAACTAAGCTGCCTTTATAAGCAATAGCGGGTATTTTGACAAAGACAGTGACATTTCTGGCGTTATCTGTTGTCATAGTATGAAATTGAATGTTCTATTTCGTTTATTATTTATGTGTTTGTGACAATGACAAATGCACGTTAGTGTTTGTAATGTGTTTTTGGTTGATTTTATGTATGTTACATGCGTTGTTTGAAATAAATAACATTCTGCACTTCTTCTCTACGTCCACTATAAATGTGCAAAATTTCATAATAATAAGCGAATCGTTAAGCGCTAATTTGGTAAATTAATTAATTCAATTCGGCAGTACCTCCATATTATTTATTTATATTCCGTACTCATAACGCGAAGCGTTGTGAGGAAGGGTAGGTACTAATACTTTACATATTTAATATGGTCATAGGGGCCCATTATCCTTATGGGCTCAGGGTCACTGACTTGTGAAAGACGACCTACTTACTGGAAGATTATCATTGTACTTAGTACCTATTACTTACCTATAATCCTTACTTTGTCCGCAGCGCGTCCGCACATTCACGACATCGCTCGACGAGCTAGCGTCGCGCGTGCAGACAGCGGAGGCCGCGCGTGCGTCATGGCGCGCGCCGGGCGACGCGCGGGATGCGCGGGCGCAGCTCGACGCCGTCTCCCGCGCGAGGGCCCAACTGCCCCCGTTAAGGCGGCTGGTGGATGAGCTGAGGGCGCAGGCGCAAGCCATGGCCAGGGATAATGTCCAGCTGCCCGAGCATCTCGTTGCTAGGCTTGAAGATTTGAATAACAGGTTTGTGGATGTTATGTTTGACGATAAAGAGTAGAGTGCTTATCATACCGGCCTGATTCACAGGGGGTTCGCAATTTCAGATCTGAGATTGTGTGTTTGTGTGTGTCCGTGACAGCCATCACCAAATGCAAGAAAGTAGGATGAATATGATTCAACCGGGAAAGTATTTATCACCGTTACAAGGAGACCTGATTCAAGCGCGACGCAGTTCTTGCGTTTCGATGGGAGGGTGTGGTTGTCGGCTCACTTTTGTATGAAGTAACCATTTTAATCCTCGGGAGTAGCAACGCATTTCTCGTATGAAATCTCTTATCGATTTTCATGGGCGGCAATGGCTACTTACCATCAGGTAGACTGCATGCTGGTTTGCTACTGTTAAAACAGAAAAATCTATTCTAACACTGTGTAGAAAGCAATAGAAATATCTACATATTATTAGGTACCATCATTATAAAAACAATATGGCAATAAAAAAAATATAGGTACAAAGAAAAAAGAAAAACCCACTGAATTTTTTGCCGGATCTTCTTAGTTGAGGTCGTGTTCCGATCCGGTGGTAGTGTAAAAAAATATATGTAACTGACAATTTGTAAGTGCCTCCGTAGGCCTATGCAAAATAAAGACATTTCATTTCATTTGTCCAGCTCGTTTATCGTTACCATACCACGTTTCCAGGGTAACAGGCCTCAGCGCAGGCGGCGAGGAGCGCGCGCGGCAGCTGGCCGGCGTCGCGCGGGACGGGGGCGCGGGCGCCGCGCAGGGCTTCCTCGCCGGCTCCGTGCGCCCGCCCTGGGAGCGCGCGGTCACGCCCGCTAACGTGCCGTATTATATCAAGTGAGTTATCTCTGAATGATATCTTTTTCCCTGTGATTGTATCTTCGATATCATTTCATTTGACAAATCCTATCGATATCTGTCTTTCTTCGTCACTGCTATCACTGGGGAATACTAGGATTTACCTTTCATATGTGCCACAAGAACCTAAGATATGGTCAGGTCTTCATAGTTCTATAATTAGGCGAGACCTGATCCATATACACTACCCAACAGCAGTATGTGCTTCTATCAAACTATTCATTGGTGTACCAATGAAATCATCAGTCCATACTACATATCCTTGATAAGTTAGGCAACACGAAATTTCGGCGCTAATTTTTTGTAGCATCCTAATTGGCTAAATAATTTATCGTATGGCACAAAACTAATCTAAAACTTGCTGAAGTTTAATTATGAACTATAATCAGTGGGTAAACAAGGCATTTATTTGACCTTGAGGGGGACCAATACAAAATCGAGGAGTTCCAACTTATTTCTCAGTACAACTCTAATACTACAGTGTACTTTAATTCTGAGATTGATTATAAATGTTAGTGGCTACTTATCATCTGGCACATACTACATCTTATGGTTGGCAAGGTGGTAAAACACTGTATGGTTCAACCGCCACACCTGTTTCTACCCAAACAGCACTGTTAAACTCAGTTGTGTACTTCCCTTGTTACAAAAAAAAACTTTTCCACAGTCACGAGCTAGAAACCACCCACTGGGACCACCCGAAGATGATCGAATTGATGAACTCCCTGGCCGACCTGAATGAGGTCCGCTTCTCCGCGTACCGCACCGCGCTCAAGCTGCGGACGGTGCAAAAGGCTCTGTGCAGTAAGTAATCCAATAGTTGTTCATTTTGATCTACCACTCAGAAGAACTGTCATTTTCTCAAAAAAATTGTGTGTGTGTAGGTACTTGGAATCGATTGCCGTCGACAATATCATATTTATAAAGAACCGTTTTGTATGTAGTTGCATAAAATTATTAATATAGCAATGGAAACTTACCATCAGGTAGTCCACCTGAGAAATATTGTGTGAGAAACGGTGGCGACTGAATAATATAAATTGAATAGGCTATTTGACAGGTTTTTAAAATCCATTTTATATTATCTAGCAGAGGTTAAGGAACCTAGTAAAAGTTGTTTTTTTTAATTTTGGTACATATTTGCTGAAAAATATCAAATTAAAAATTCAATATTTAAATAGCGCGCAAAAACGCTACTTTGACAATATGGCGGGTTGGTGACGTCACTTGTCTGTATTGTCATCTGTGGCTCATATCATCCACATACATTTGTTGTAAACAAAAAACGAAAAACAAGCAAGTGACGTCATCATAAACCCGCCCAATCTGGAGCATTTTGTGTCACGTGACAAACGTTTAAAAAAATGCATTTTTATTTAAGGATTTTTAAATAAATTTAATTATTATTTTCAACTTATGTTAATATATAACCATTCTTAAACTCATAATATATACTGATAACAGTAATTGACACTTCATCTTTCGCATTGTCAAATAGCCTATTGCGGTCTGATGATTTATTTCAATATAATAATGTACAGGTCTGAAACGGCGGTCGGTTCGCCGGTCGGAGTAAAGCAGAAGAGGAAGTTATATACACTGTTGCCCTCTATAATACAAGTTTAGAGTTGCCATATATTTAATATTACCTATACAATTTGAGTATATGGCATTTGAATCTGAATAATAGAATAATTATAACTATAAATTATTTACACTAGAATGACTGAATTTAATAATATTATTAGTGAATATAATTTTTACTACTGAATATAACATATAGGTCATAACACACTATTTTTGCGTGAACATATATACTTACTCGGAGCGTTCCTAATATTATCTCAGGGGTAACAACGCATTTGTGGCCGACCGCAGGTAAGACTTGATTTTACCTTAGATTAATTAAAGCCATCGCTGAAAGGCACTGACCGCTTATTAGGTGGACTGCAACCACGTTTGCTACGTCAATCTTATTTAAAAAAGACACATAAAACCTATTCGTATGTGTGTAATGGTGTCAACCACTATCGACAGAATCAGGGCCTGATTAACGATTAGGATAATTAAGCTGCAGCCTAGAAAGGGAGGATTGAGGGGGCGCGCTGATATCGTGTTTTCGCATACACTATTAATCTAGCATCATTGCATCTACCCTACATATACCAGATCGAGACAAATCACTAATACACTTGAAGATGTAGATTTGGCGACCGTTTTATTGCTCGAAAAGCTGTATAATTAGCCTAGACCGGTCAGAATTCTTGATCAGTCGCTGGCCAGAATGCATTATCATTACCTATCTTCCGTTCCAGTGCACATGCTGCAGCTACCAGCGGCGCTGGAGGCCTTCGACTCTCACGGGCTGCGCGCGCAGAACGACCGGCTGATCGACATACCGGATATGATCACAGTGCTCACGTCGCTTTATGAGGTATACATTTGGTGTATAATACGTTTTGGTCAATAAGCATAGCATTACCAATTAATCTACGACCAATTTGGTCGATGATAATATTTTGATCAACAGCCATAAGATTACTTAAATTTGGTAAATTATAGTTTTTTGGACGACAAACACAAGGTAAAAAGGCTTTAATTGTACCCAACCGAAAAGTCAATTCGTGTTATTGCCAGCTCCTTTTCATATAATGCGATAATTGTTCTCGAGAACACCAACGCATCTGCGATTGACTTCAGCTAAATATTCGGTATACTTACACATCTGAATGGGCAACATTAGCCAATCACCATCAGATGTACTGCATGTTGCTTCAATCCTACTATCCTACTAATATTATAAATGCGAAAGTTTGTGAGGATGTATGTGTATTTGTTATTCTTTCACGCAAAAACTACTCAACGGATTTGGTTGAAACTTTACAGTAGTATAGGTTATACATCAGAATAACACATGGACCATAATTTATACCGATTTTTTTGTAATTAGGTTATAATATAACGAGAAATACCAGGTTAGTCGCAAAAAAAGTTGTCCTCTGAGAGCTATCTTCGCGTACGCTGCCTAAACCGTTGGAGATATCCAAATATAATGTACCGTGGAAATGTTTGGCTCACATAGATCTAAATAAAAGTCCGCGACAGCATATGTCTATATATTATGTATAACCCACAATAACTCTTTTTATACTTTGAAAATTTAAAAAATATGAAGTTGATGTTTCCATGGGTTTTATACAAACTAAATATAAATCCTTATCAAAATAAATGATTTCAAAAAATAAAGCATCTAATAAAGATTGAATCTGCCTTTTACACCATGTAAATTGGATAAGTAGTTTAGAAGATATTACGAGTATAACGTATTGCGTACTCAATTGATTGACTGGCAGTACGCGCCGTGCGCCGCCGCCGTATACTACGAAGTTCTATGAAATTATTATTTGAATGGTTATAAAACACGGAGCAAAATGTGAAAGGTAAATGACGGTCCTGTAGTTCCGGGAATAAGGCTATGGTATCCCTTGTCTGTGGTAAAAGGCAACTAAAAGGGGGCTTTCGGGGTGGCGGGGGGCTAAACTGGGAGCTCCAAACACCCAGTCAGCAACTTCGGGAAAGATGTCAGCATGTGTAGTCGCATGCTATCGTGAAAGCCAGGATGGACGGAGCTTGAACCGTCCAGCCAGGCGATCCCGGGAAGGACGGTGGTATACGTGTGGTCACATATCGTGGTAAAGACCAGATGGAGTGGTGGGCCGAGCCGCTCACTTGGGAGGAGCCCGATGGGGCAATGCACTCAGAGGACTCCAGTGATGTTCCTTTGAAAATCCCGGAGCCCTGGTGCTATAAGAATCCCACATAATCCTGCGTAGCTCCCACGGCGTATGGTACCTTTTGAAGGTTTCTCCCTCGACAAAAAAGAGAAAAAAGGTCAATGAGAATGAAACAGTGGAAAGGTTAAATATGTTATTCAATCGTCATCGACCTTTTAATGTTACAGAACTCGGCACATATGTCAGATTAGCAGTAGTTTAGGCCGTAGTTGACCACGCTAGCCAACTGCGCGTTGGTAACCGTCACGCGTTTTGAGACCCTTTCTTAAAACTTTTAATTTCAGGGTAAGCATTAATATCTGTTGCCGACAAAACTAATTCAAATTAATATACGTGCCTGTGATTTGAAATTTGAACACACTGATTTAGGCGATTAACACACGGCACTGCGCACCGCCGCGAATAGCGGTGCCCGCGCGGTAAGGCGGTTTACGCTCCTATACGCGCGGATGGACCGATCATCAAAGTAAACTTTTCGACATCGAAATTCATTTTATTAAATTGCAACACGGCCTGCATCAACGATGATCCGCACGGTTAAGCGCCAGCCCGTGTGTGAGGCGCCGACCCTCCGCACTGTCGTTCGCGCGGAGACACGGTGGTGATGAGAACACCGCTGGACCGCGCGGTCGGTCGGTGTACGTGTGTGGGGCATCAACGGATTTATTAGACCCCAATACAACATGAGATCCGCTTCACCGCCTACCGCGGCAGTGAGTGGTACCGTATGTTATTCGCCTTAGGAAGTAAGGCAAGGGTTCAATCTGAAGTCAATCACAGATGCGTTGCTACTCCCGAGGACTATGATGATCGCCTCATATCTAATGAAACACAAGGACTGCTTCACGGTAGAAATAGGTGCGGCAGTAATGCCTCCCTGGTTGAACCATTGCTCTTACTACCTTGGAAACTTTATGTGGCAGACTAAATTCCACGCGAGCGAAGCCGCGGGCAAATGCTAGTGGCATATAAAAATGTAATCCAAAACACAAACTTGTACATGTTTTACGCTCCTAAACAAGTAAATTGTAATGCAGTGTTAGTACATGAATGTTTCCGTCCAGGTGATAGCAGCGGAGAACCCGAGCCTGGTGAACGTGCCGCTGTGCCTGGACCTGTCCATCAACTGGCTGCTCAACGTGTACGACAGCCAGCGCACCGGCCAGATCCGCGTGCTCAGCTTCAAGGTGGGGCTCGTGCTGCTCTGCAAGGGGCATCTGGAGGAGAAGTATAGGTGAGCATCGCTAGGAATCTTAGACGATTTACGCGAGTCAGAACCAATATGCAGAATAAATCAGTATATGTTGGTAGTGCTTCCGCAATTACTAATTCTGTACAGAAAGTTTTGCTACCTTGGGAAAAATGATGATGATAATGGTTATGATGATAATACTAAAAATAATCATGAGGATTATAATGACGAAATAAATTGTATTTATCTCAAATCATAATTTCTTAAATGAGATCTTCTTTACAGAATATTTTGCACTGTTTCTTAATGGAGAGAAGGTGTGAAGGAATGAATATACGAGGTGGTAGAACCAGTGTAGTTCGACCGGGGAAGTACCACCGCCACAACTATTTCTAGCGTCAAGCATTTCTTGCGTTTTGATGGAAGGATGTGGTTGCCGGCACACTTTGTTATGAGGCGAACATCTTAGTCCTCCGGAGTAGCAACGCATCTGTAACTGACTTTAGATAGATCTCATGCTCTGTTTGAAGTTGATTACATATGTCCATGGTCGGCAGTGACCAATTACCATCTGGTGGACTGCATGCTCGTTGGGTACATCAATCAGATACAAAAAAAGAAAGTGGCAAGTTATCTTGATATACACATATTAAAAAAACAATCACATTGCTAACTCATACGAACGCAGGTGGACCTGAAGCTGCTTCAAACAGTTTTTATCGGTCAAATAATAATGTCTTATCGCGTTCTCACAAAGTTTTTGTTAAATGGTTCTGTTTCAACTTCCTTTCTATGAAATTCGTAACATATTAACTGTGTCTTTGACTATAATAAAGATGATGATGAGGACATTGGCGACAGTAAAAAATGACGACATATGAACGCTTTATTAATTTTGTATAATTTTTGCAGGTACTTATTCAGACTGATCGCAGACCCGTCATGCCGTGCGGACCAAAGAAAACTGGGGCTACTGTTACACGACTGCATTCAAGTAGGTTTTTATGATTTGTTTCCTTTTTTTATAAAAAAAAAATCTTAGATATTAATTTTTTTTTCTTTGATACTATATACTTTCTCACAAGCTACTAACACATTCGTCCGATTTCCAAGCAGCACATCTCAATCCGTGCGAGCTTCGTACTGCATAAATGATATACAAACAGGTTAAGCGTACCCTCGGCCACCTTACATGGTAGGCAGTGTGGGGGAGGGGTTAGGATTTTTTCGTTACCATTTTTTGATTCAGTCGCCGCGCTCAAAGCCTGCCATAAAAGCTATGCAATAGCTTAAAAAAATGTTTAAATCGTAAAAGTTGTTATAAAATCGATTATGTTTTTAAATTAAGTGTCACATTGTTACAAATTTGATTTTGCTTATGAGTTTGTATACTATGTGAAATGTTTTCTACATTACTGACTATATGATATTTAATAATCCTCTGTTCATTTATATGGCATAAAGTGTTTTTTTTTTAGAAAATGAGCGATAATTGTGTATTCAAAATATAGTCATATAATAATCATACCTTAATTTTCCATAGGTGCCCCGACAACTTGGCGAGGTGGCTGCCTTCGGTGGTTCCAACATAGAGCCGTCGGTGAGGAGTTGCTTCGAGCAGGCCTCCGCTGCCACCAAGGAAGGTGGCAAGGGAGGCACTTTGGATAGAAAACCAGGTACGTAATTCTAAACTAGTCGTTTTTTATAGATATTATCGCGGAATTACTATCGACATGTCATAAGAACTATTATAATTATACAGCTACTATTATGCTTTGATTTAAATCTTTCAAACGTATCTTAGCTCTAGTTTCAAGCCAAATATAAAATATTACACTATTTAAACTTAGGTTTTAGTAGTTAGACCAGTATGTGTCATTGATTTGTTGAACGATTTATTATTTATTTGTAGTTAATTGGCACAGATATTAATGAGCATTACTAAACAAATGCCAATGGATGGATGGATGGATGGAATATTAGATGAACCATATTATTAAAATCTAAAATCGTATGAATTGATTAATGCTTCCACATCAACCCATTATTGGCCCACTGCTGGGCACGGGTCTTCTCCTAGAATAAGAGAGTTTAGGCCATAGTCCACCGCGCTGGCCAAGTGCGAATTGGTGGACTTCACACACCTCCGAGAACTTTTTTTTTTTTTTTTTAAGAACTTTCGGGTGTGTAGGTTTCCTCACGATGTTTTCCTTCACCGAAAAGCAGTGATAATTAATTTCTAATACGCACATAAATCATTGGTGCGTGCCTGGGTCTGAACCTCGGACCTCCCGATCGAGAGGGCAAGTTTCAACCATTAGGCTATCACTGCTCTCATGATTAATGCTTACAAAGGTTTATTAGATGTTCAGTATATACAATGGTAAGAAACCGTTTGTCCCGGAAACATAACATCAGTCTTAGCTGAGGTTAGTCTCAAATACATTGCTATCCCCGAGAAGTACATTAGAACGCCTTGGATAAGTATGTCTGTCTACAACCTCTATTACAGAATACAGACACAGAATACAGTGTTATTGTAACACAATTCTCATTAGGTACTGTTATACAATAATTAAAATTGTACACGGAACCTTATAACTTAAAACCTTCCCACACAATGTTACCACACTGAACCGTCGACAGAGAAAGAGAAGGAGAAGGAGGAGAAGGAGAGGGCGGAGAGGGCGGAGAAGGCGGCGGAGCGCGACGCGGACGGGCAGCTGCAGCACGTGGAGGCGTTCCACTTCCTGCAGTGGCTGCAGCGCGAGCCGCAGTCCATGGTGTGGCTGCCCGTGCTGCAGCGCCTGGCCGCCGCCGAGGGCGCGCGCCACCAGGCCAAGTGCAACATCTGCAAGGAGTACCCCATCGTCGGCTTCAGGTACCGGGAACCACCTTAACGTTACATCATATTACTACGACATTATCGTTATATTTAAAGTTGTTATATTATAAGTAATGTTGTTGTAATCAATTAACGTTATCATCGCGTTCAATATCATGATACAAGGAAGTTATGGAGTCAATAGTACTGTAAGAGGTTGATTAAATCGAAACTCAATAATGGTCCTTCAAGCCGGATTTAAACCAAAAAAATCGATATTCTCAATCAAAAAAAAATAATAATAATAGTCCATTAATAACATTTGTTGTAATAACTTCCATGACACCTATTTCTATCGTTATAACAGCAATATGTTAAATTCAAGAGCATAAATACAATAATTTAGATCTGAGTTGGAAGGAACTCTTGAGACTATATTATTAGTTGTTCGTCTTTTACACAATAACAAGAAAACCTCTACATTTTCATCTCTCCTTACAATCAAAAAGGCAATATTAAATGATATATTTACATACAGGTACCGCTGCTTGAAGTGCTTCAACTTCGACATGTGCCAGAAGTGCTTCTTCAGCGGCCGCAAAGCGAAGAACCACAAGCTGACCCATCCCATGCAGGAGTATTGCACAGCGGTAAGTGTAACGTATATTGATTAATAGGTTATTCCCGCACCTCTTAAAAAACCGCTTTCTACACTCAGAGCCCCACAGTAGGATTTCCTCCTTTTTTTTATTTTCGAGGGGGAAACCTTCCAAAGGTACCCGACGCCGTGGAAGCGACGCAGGGTTATGTGGGATTTTTACCGCACTAAAACCCGCCGGTGGCCATCCTCGGCGCTGAAAAGGAGGACTCCGGGAACTCGCAACCGGAATTTCTGAGCGCGTTGCCCCATCGAGCTCCTCCCAGATGGGCGGCTGGGCCCACCGCTCCATCTAGTCTTTACGACGGTATGCGACCACACATCCGTCCACCGCCGTCCTTCCCGGGATCGCCTGACCGAACGGTTCGAGCTCCCACTCTAGCCGCCCGCAACCCCGGAAGCGCCTTTTAGTCGCCTCTTACGACAGGCAGGTGTCGTGGGCGCCATGGACGCACGCAAAGACGAATACACAAACACCCAGACCCAGAACAAGAATCTAAACTCATCATTCAGATACTTGTCTGGCCGGGAATCGAACCCGGGACCCACTGCGTGTCAGACCGGTATGGTAACCGCCGCTCCACGCACGTCGTCAACCTCTGACCGCATTGATCACGTTTATCATCGCAATGAATATCCAATGTTCAACAGTGTATGACACACTATCTGTATGTCAAATTTCACCGAAATGCGATTTGTATTCGATTGTATTGTATGCGATTCAAAGTGTTCAAACACAGAAAGAATCGCATCTTTAATATTATTAAGATAATATTTTATGCAAATTGAATGAAATTGCTTTATTTTGCATGAACCTCTGGAGATAGGTACCTAAAAATCCATCCGGATCAGATTATGACCTCAAATGGAGAAGATCAAACGAAAAGTGCTACTATTTTCAATATTCATCGTTTCTAACTGAAGATGGCTTAAGATTTCTATCAAAGTGCCTCATAGTAACCGCAACATTTTATATTTGGTAAAATTTCAGACCACTTCTGGAGAAGATGTCCGCGATTTCACCAGAGCGCTGCGAAACAAGTTCAAGTCAGCTCGGTACTTCAAGAAACATCCCAGAGTCGGCTACTTGCCTGTACAGACTGTTCTAGAGGGTAAGTGGTTCGTTCATCCTTTAGAGTAGTGAGTTGTTATAAGGAGTGAAGTTTAATCTCCTAGAGGTTCGTAACTTGATAGCACCACCAATGACAAAAAACATGCATGGCATATGTTTTTTGTCAATAGTAAAGAAAAAATAAGATTATTATTTCATTTTTAATCAATTTGAATTAAGATTGGAGTTGAAGTTGGTGTAATGTTTGGTCAATGATGTATTTTACGTCCAAATTGTATGTCACTCAGCAAAAAATTTGGTTGCCTTGAGTATGACTTAATAGGACATTTTCTTATTTACAACTAACGGTAAAACAGACACACCACCTAATGGAAAGTAGTCACAGAAATTGTAATACCAGAGGTGTCGCGAATTCGCAAATGCGTTATCAACTTTAAGGAGAGCTCTTATTGCATCCTTTTTTAAGAGCTTCATGGTATTGAGAATACTTTAAGAGTTTTTTCCGCATCCTGCACATTCGCGGCCATGTTTCAACTATAGGCTATCAGAGCTCCTTAGTGCTAGATTAAGAAAGCTCCACCTTTCTTTAAGAGCTCCATGGGATTAGGAATGTTATAAGAGCTTTCTTCCAATTCTGTAAATTCGCCGCCTTGTTTCAACCAATAGGCTATCAGAATTCCTTAGTGCTAGACTAAGAGAGGTCCACCTTTCTTTAAGAGCTCCATGGGATTAGGAATGTTATAAGAGCTTTTTTCGCATCCTGTAAAATCGTGGTCGTCTTTTAGTCGTTTCAATTAATAGGCTAGCGCTACTCCCTAGCGCTTTCCAGACTAAACCAATAAAATCCGGTTAATTGTAACTCCCCCCCCCCCCAGGCGACGCGCTGGAGTCCCCCGCGCCGTCCCCGCAGCACGCGGCGGGCGGCGGCGCGGCCGACGACATGCACTCGCGGCTGGAGCTGTACGCCTCGCGCCTGGCGCAGGTCGAGCTGGGCGCGCGCGCCGCCGACACGCCCGACAGGTACGCCTCACACGGGTTCCGTAGCGTAAATAACTACTGGTTCCTTAGCGGAAGCTGCCAAACATAACCCCAAAAGAACATAAACCCACGACGCTGTGTACCAGATACGCATATCTGGTACACAGCGTCGTGGGTTTATGTTCTTTAGCGGAAGTAACTAACGAGCATGCCGTCCATCTTGTACGCAGCGCCGCCTGTGGACAAATGTAGGCAACTTCATATAGTTTTACCTGGTGGTGGAACCAGTGCAGTTCGACTGGGTAGGTACCATCGCTACACTTATATGTAGCGTGGAACAGTACTTACGTTTCGTTAAAAAAGCATGATTGTCGGTACATTTTTACGTGACGCGACCATCTTAGTCCTCAAGATCTATTATTTGGTAGTTGTAGAATTAAAAATAACTATATCAGAAAGTTTATTTGCCCTCCTGAAAAGTTGCTAATTTTGAGATCCGCGGTATTAGAATTTAAGCGACGTTATGTCTTTAAATTATATGGCTAATTTTTATTATTGAATATTATTCTATCCTCATTCCGTCCCACTTCGTTACTTTAAAACAAAAAGGCCACAAATCAAAAATATTCAAAATCCTTTTTATTGTAAAAGTACAAATTTTGTCGGTTATATTTTCATTTAAAAAGATTCCCATGAATTCTACACTTTAAGCAATAAAAACACTACTGACGACTTTTTTGTATTTTCGAATTTACGCTGCAACATCTGTGTAAAGCCGCATATTTACAAAAGAGACTTATCTGCTCATAACTTTTTTTAGAAAAAAAATAACCATATCCAAATGAACCATTAAAAGGAGAATAAAAATACCTTTCTAACAGTGTATAACACATATATATCTGTTTTAAAATTACATAGCAATTATACAAGAACTGATTTTCAAAACTTTAAATGTAAAATGAGGTCTATTCGAGTTGCGGCCTTTTTGTTTAGAAATAGCGACTTGTTCAGTTGAAACAGAATAAAGTAATACGTTTATTGTGTACGAACAGCGACGAGGAGCACGCGCTGATCGCGCAGTACTGCGCGTCGCTGAACGGCGCCGCGCCCGACGAGGACGCGCCGCGCTCGCCCGTGCACGTCGTGTCCGGCATCCACCGCGAGCAGCGCCACGAGCTCGAGGCCATGATCAGGTCGCCACCTACACTACCACCATCACCACCTAGACCACCGACACCAATACTATCACCCCTATTACTATCTAACACTACCACTACGACCACTTTTTCTACCAACACTACCACTACTAACACCACCAATACCACCACCATCACAATCACTACTACCACCACCACCACCACCACCAACACTACCAACACCACCACTACCACTACCACCACTATTTTATTATTTTATATTATATTTTTTTAACATTTTCCATCGAAATACAACTATTCTATGTATGTAAGCCAATTATAGGCGTTGTCAAGACATGTTATTTTTTATTTTAGTTAATTAATATGGTAACAGATATTTGTGATGTAATCAAAAAACATAAAATACAAGGACATTAATTATACATTAGAAAAATTATCACCATCACTACCACCACCACTGCCACCACCAGCAGTACCATCACTATCACTACCAACACCATCACTTCCATTAATTCTAGTTGTACCATCATTGCGAACCACGAACAACACTTTCACCACTGAACTGTCCCTGTCCAATCATTGTCAAAAGTCACCGTTTTTACCACCCGCACCATAACGACCATTGTTACCATTAACACAATTGCCACAATTAATAATAACAACAAAATCACCATCTTCTGCCATAGTAATGGTATTACATTCTATCCATCAGCTGTTTGAGGTCCACTGCTGGACGTAGCCCTCCTCTAAATGGTGCCACTCCAACCGGTCCTGTGGCCTTTGATTTACATTACAGTCTTCATAACAAAGAACGACAATAACAACCATCTACCACCATCACCATCATCAAATACTCAACACAACAACAACAAATAAATAAAACAATAACAGATACTCAACACTACCATCTCAACATTAACCGTCACGTCCACCTCACTTCCTATTAATACTACTGTTATAATAAACACTATAATAATCACGTATTAACATTAACTTCTTAGCTTATTGGCATGGTGATAGACGAAATTCTAATTGGTATATCGCTTTCATGAATAGGTTATATGCTTATTTCATAGCTGTTTTTTTTTCCTTTATTGGTTCACTAAACTGGACATTACACATTAAAATTAATATAAGTATAACATTTTTTTAACATTATGGGCTGTCTCCTCAACATTTAAAAGACCTTACATGTGGAGCCACAGGTGAAGCTGGGAAAACCTTACTGAATTGTTTAACCCAACTTATAAACCTAATATTATCGGGCAACATTAACAAAGAAATCACAAATACGTTGTTTGGAGCTAATTTATGCGCTTTAAAAAAAAAAGATGGAGGAATTCGTCCAATAGCTGTAGGTAATACCATTAGGCGTATAGCTTCTAAGGTCTGTTGCAGACACATTCTCCCTAAGCTTCAGAATTATTTTCAACCCATTCAATTAGGTTTTGGCTCAAAGGGAGGATGTGAAGCTGCAGTACACAGTCTTAGAAGTTACATGCTTAATGATAACAGGAGCGTGGTGCTAAAGGTAGATGTAAAAAATGCATTCAATTCTGTTAATCGTGACATATTTTTAGCTGAAGCTTATAAAATTGTTCCCGAAATTTACCCTTTTTTATATCAAGCATACGGTTTTCCCTCTGATCTAATTTTCAATGATAATTTAATTGATTCTTCAGTAGGCTGTCAACAGGGGGATCCACTTGGACCTGCAATTTTTAGTTTAGCCATTCAACCAATCATTTCGGCACTAAATTCAAAATTAAACTTATGGTATTTAGATGACGGCACGCTTGGAGGTGAAGCAGAAACTGTTCTGGAAGATTTGAAATTTCATATACAAAATTTTCAAAATTTAGGTTTAGATTTGAATTTTTCTAAGTGTGAGCTCTATATACCCAACTCATTATGTGATTTGGAAAAAAAACGTATCACTGATAAATTTCACAATGTGACACCGACTATTCAGCTTCTGAATAAAGAGTCTCTTCGCCTCCTGGGTTCACCCGTTTTAGAAGAGTCTATACCAAGTTTTCTGGATGAGCAAATTAGTAATTTTGAAAATATTTCTTTTCGTCTAAGCAAAATTAATTCTCACGTAGCATACCATATTATCCGGTTTTGTTTGTTTGTTCCTAAATTCACATATTTTTTGAGATGTTCTCCAATATGGAAATTCACAAGTCATCTCCTTTCAATGGATTCATTAATTCAGGATTGTTTAATTAAAATTTTAAATTGTACTTTAAATGAAAAATCCTGGTGCCAAGCTTCTTTGCCGATTAGGTATGGAGGCATTGGCATTAGGAAAATATCTTCAATTGCTTTACCAGCTTTCTTGTCTTCTGCACACAGTACAAATTCATTATTTCAAAAGCTAACACATTCCTCTTTAGATGTTTCGGAAATTTCCTATTGTGCAGAAGCCAAGAACTCTTGGTTAGCAGCTTGTCCAGGTGAATCCCTCCCCGATTGTCTAATTTCTCAAAGGGTATGGGACGACGTGCTCTGTAAGTATGTTCATTCTCAACTTTTAAACAATTGTCAAAATTCTATTGAGCGCGCTCGTCTCTTGGCAGTTTCTGTTAGGGAATCGGGTTATTGGTTGCAAGCTCTTCCTTCTGCTAATCTAGGTACTCTCCTAGATAATACATCATTTTCTATAGCAGTGGGCCTACGACTGGGCACTTTTTTAAATCATCCACATTGCTGCCCTTGTGGAGCTCAAGTTGATCGTTTGGGTCTTCACGGTCTTTCGTGTCAACGAAGTGCCGGTCGTCTATCGCGACACGCGGCTTTGAATGATGTTATCCGTAGGGCTCTTGTCACCGCCAACGTACCGGCTCAATTAGAACCGAATGGTTTAGTACGTAGTGATGGCAAGAGGCCTGACGGTTTAACTCTAATCCCCTGGAAGAATGGAAGGTGTCTAGTGTGGGACGCTACTTGTGTTGACACACTGGCACCTTCTCATATTAATATCTCTTCCAGGGCAGCCGGTGTCGTGGCGACCGATGCTGAAATCCGCAAGTGCCAGAAATATGGAGATATAATTAAAGATTACTTATTTCTGGCATTTGGCGTGGAAACCATGGGACCGTGGGGATTAAATGCAAAATTATTTTTTAAGCATCTTTCCAAACGTTTGATAGAGTCAACGAGTGATCAGAAAGCTGGCACATACCTCGGTCAACGAATTAGCCTTGCTATTCAACGAGGTAATGTTGCCAGCATTTTGGGAACTCATCCTATGGACAGTAATTTGGATGCAGATTTTTATTTTTAATTTGGCATTTTGTTTCTTTTTAAATTTAAGTTATTATTTTGTATATACGTGTAATTATGTTAATTTATGTTATATTAATTTAATTTTAATTATTTCATATTTTGTCATATTCAAATTAATAAACGTTTACACATTTTTTTGGAAATTGATTTTTTTAGTGTTAAGTCCTTTTAACATAACATGCGTTAAAAAAAAAATTCCCCTTAAAAATACAAAAAAAAATCTTTAAAAAGAAATCAACAACAACAAAAGTTAAACTAAAATGTGTACTTAAAAACAATATTTTTAAAGTCTAAGTTTATGTATCTAATTGACAGCTGTTATTCGATTTTAGTGAATTAAAACACTCTTCAAATCCGTAATCAACAACTTCACATTTAAATCGTAAATTCACGGACGACATTACGACACACAAGTAGTAACCTTTAAATAATGATTGATAATGAAATTGCAGAGAGTTGGAGGAGGAGAACGCGAGTCTCCAAGCGGAGTACGAGCGGCTGAAGGCCAAGCAGACCCCAGGGTCCACTCCGGAGGAGCAGCTCGGTGCTGAGAACAGGAACGCTCCTGTCGACCAGGTACTCAGAATATTTACTTATATTGAAGGTTTTGATGAAAATAGTATATTCTGAACTAAAATTTGTAATATAGCTGTAGTGAAGGATAAGTTTAACAATAAAAGTGTCAATAATAAGCATTGTATATAATATTTCGGAAGAGCGCTCGCGGCCTGTAACTTATTTGCCGTTAATGGTTTAAAGCCCAAATTAAATTTAACGCAAAGGAATGCAAAATGTAACATCATATTAAGCTATACTTGCCATCATTATGGGCCATTTAGATGGAGAGCGATCTCGTACGTTTCATCACAAGCAATAATCGTCATAACATAATCGGATCAAAATGTTTAGATACAGGCAAGAAATAAAATCTCGCCTACGATAAAGTCATACGAGACCCGCTTATGACTTATCTATCGCCAGGCGATAATCGTCTATGTTTGTTTACACAAGGAAATTATTGTAAGCAGATTCTTGCTCATGCAAATGTCGACTTGTATAAACTTGATCTCGCGTGACATTTTAGTTTGAAACGTTTTCAGTGCGACATTTGTCAATTGAGTTTTCATAAAAATGACATTATTACAATTTTTTAATTTGCGACTGTCGACAATATTAAGTTCATTGAACTGTATAGAAGTTACTCGTGTTCGTGGAACACGGATAATGAAAATTGTAAAAACCATGATGCGATAAATGCCGCCCTCGTGCACTGCACTCATGGTAGCACCTGGCATCAAATGTCGGAACACGATTTTTGCTGTTTACACGGACATAATAATATTCTATTGTGAGGCAATTATTGCGTAACGAAGCGAGTGAGAAGAGCGAATGTTTAGACGAAAAAAATGTTTGATATTTTCGTTCAATAATCGTATGTTCGAGGCGAGAAACTCTCTCCATCTAAATGGGCCCTTATTGATGTAAAAAATCTAATTTAAAAGAAGTTTATCAGATAGTGTACATTTTCTTTTAATTTGTCGTTTCGTCGTGTGTCGTATAAACAATGGAATTAACGTTCATTATACATGGTAAACATTGAATTGAGGATCTGAAGATGATATTTGTATCCCCCAGGACATGATGGCGGAGGCGCGGCTGCTGCGGCAGCACAAGGGGCGGCTGGAGGCGCGCATGCAGATCCTGGAGGAGCACAACCGCCAGCTGGAGGCGCAGCTGCAGCGCCTGCGCCGCCTGCTCGACGAGGTACACATATCTACTTTACTTATTTATACAAACTTACATCTATCCTGTACATTATTATATCCTATATATTATTGTAGGCTGAACACCCAATACAATAGTGCAGACAATATTATATTTTTAAAAACTTAAACATTCTATCCTATTTATATAGTACATACACTTAATATAAGACCTCACCCGTAGCATCGGTCGAAATTCGACCGTAATTTCTAAATTCAAAAAAGAAACTTCATATTGTCCAAAGTAGTACGAATATTTCTCAAATTCAAATAAAATGTAATAATTTTCAAGTAATTTTGAACGCACCCGTTAAATATAAAAAGAGATTTAATTAGCTAAGCCGCTTAAAAAAGCAATAGCGGGTATTTTGACAAAGACAGTGACATTTCTGGCGTTATCTGTTTTCATAGTAAGACATTGAATGTTCTAATTCGCTTATTATTTATGTGTTTGTGACAATTGAACGGTAGTGTGTGTAATATGTTTTTAATCGATTTTATGTATGTTACATGCATTATTTGAAATAAATATTAACATTCTGCACTTATTCTCTACGTTCACTATAATCGTGGAATGTATAATACTAATCCGTCCGCGGCATACTTAAAAATGCGTCACAAGTTTTTGCTTCACGTATTAACGTTTATAGATATCTAAAACACCCCCTTTGCGAATACACTCAAGTGACATGAAATACTATCAAGTCATGTGCCTTATTGAGAGTACAGAGAGCTCGGGTGAAAGGTGCCTAAGCTAAAAGGTTGGTCCTTGCTGTCGGTACGACCAGCAGCGGAGGATGCCGACGTACTTACGTACGTACGTACCTGCCTGGGACACAAAGTTCAATGCGACACAGTACACTCGGGTTATGAGCTCATATGATATGAGTTTCAATTGGCACATGTGGCGTTCCAGCTTAGTCTTACTTTGACTTTTACATGAGGCAGCAATAATGGTTCTCGGTAGTAACGCATGTGATTGACTTTGAAGTCAATTCTATCTGATTAGAACGTCGGTTCTGCATAATGTTTGTCAAGATCACTAATGTCCATGGACAGTAAGTAGACTTACTATCAGATGAACAGCTTACTCGGTTCCTACATTAATAAAAAGTGTTTTTACTTTACTTTATGTACTGGTGGTTAAAAAAACATTAACAAAAACGTGTTTATCATATGTCATATTCAATCCATTATTGTCTTACTGCTGGCCACGGGTCTTCTGTCGGAATGAGAGAGTTATAGGCTTCCACCGCGCTGGCCCAGTGCGAATTAGTGGTGAAAAACGTGTTTATTAAACAAATAGTATAAGTAAGTAACGTTGGGTCCGCAGCCGGCGCAGGGCTCGCCGCCCGCGCGCACGGGCACGCTGCAGACGCGCTCCGTGACGGCCTCGCAGCTCGCCACCGACTCGCCCGCCAAGATGCACAACGGCCTCTACCACGACGCGCAGACCAGTGAGTTACATTCTATTTGCTAACACTTTGCTCACACTTTCACATGAGGCGACCATCGTAGTCCTCGGGAGTAGCGACGCATCTGTGATCGACTTCAGATGGAACCCATGTTCTGTATGAAGTTGATTACAGATGTCCATGGGTGGCAGTGGTCACTTAGCATCAGGTGGACTGCGTGCTCGTTTGCTACTTCAGTCGGATAAAAAAAAAAGTTTGGTTAAACAGGAGAGGTACCACTGTCATAGATTTCTACCGTAATGTGTGCGTTCCATTAAACGTTCACAAAGTACACGCTCCACACCTTTTCCCGTTCCACTAGCTTGTGAGCGTTACAGACATAATCTTTGACGACCCGCGTGGCTTAGCGGTTACCATACCAGTTTGACACGCAGTGGGTCCAGGGTTCGATTCCCGGCCAGACAGGTATCTGAATGATGAGTTTAGATTCTTGTTCTGGGTCTAGCCTCGGTGTTTGTGTATTCGTCTTTAAGTGTGTCCGTGGCACCCATGACACAGGAAAAATCCTACTGTGGGGCTATGAGTGTAGAAAGCGTTAAATCTCTAGTGGAACGAACACTTCGACCCATCTTATTAGATGGGTCGCCGTGAGCTTCGCGTGGGTTTAAGTCATGACGTCATGAGTGACGTATATGCCGCGACCACAACGACCGTGTTGTGGAACGACGTTTTGGGCTTTGTGAGCGTCTTTTGGAACGCGTCCAAAGTGGTTCTTGCTATTTGCAAGAGTTTGTTTGCCGATACAATATTATATGAGGCGACTGTGTTAGTCCATAGGAAAAGCAAAGCGTCTGTGATTGACTTCAGGTGGAAAACCTGTTTTATTTAAGTTGGGTGCAGATATGCATGTACGGCAGAGAACATTTACCACTTTGACAACATATTCATTTATTACTTCAGTCTTCAAAATCAAGCCAAGTTTATACACAAAAAATTACAATGATGTAATTAAAAAGTATAAAGGTTTACATCTCAATCTCTAGGTTTTGTTTGAAAACCAATTCTCAGTCCAATAAAATCTTTTTAAAAAAAAGAATTGATTAATTTCAATACAAAACAAAAAAGGTAAATAATTCGGTACAATCGTCTCTTAATTAAGTGTACAATTAGTACAATGTAATCAATCATTGAACAAACCTATCCTCGCGTCGTACTTTATACTCGTAACTCCGAGATTTATATTTATCACGATAAAGGTTGGACCACCTCTTCGTATTTTTCCAATCATCTGGTACTTGTGTGTAATATTTATCACGACAAAGATTGAACCACCTCTCCGTATATATCCAATCTGGTAGTTGTAAGCGTACGATGTAACTAACCTGCGTGATTGTCACAAGACGGCGGGCGCGCGGCAGAGCGCGAGGAGCGGCCGCCGCCGCCGCCGCACGCCGTGCACTCGCTCATGCACTGCGCAGGTACTGCCCTACTACCGTACCCCACCCCGCCCCACCGTACCCCACCCCGCCCCGCTCCGCCTCACCCCACCCCGCCCCGCTCCGCCTCACCCCACCCCGTCCTAGCGTAGCTGTCACCCAGCAAGTGATTCGAATTCCCGCGTTTTTTTGCTAGTGGTTTGAATTCAAGGTATTATAGGTGGTAGAACCAGTGTAGTTCGACCGGGGAAGTACCACCGCCACACCTATTTCTAGCGTGAAGCATTTCTTGCGCGAGATGGAAGGGTGTGGTTGCCGGCACACTTTTATATGAGGCGACCTTCATAGTCCTCGGGAGTAGCAACGCATGATTGGTTTCAGATAGAACCCTTGTTTTGTACGAAGTTGATTACAGATGTCCATTAGCGGCAGTGACCACTTACCATCAGTTGGACTGCATGCTCGTTTGCTACTTCGGTCAGATAAAAAAAACCGCTCTCTTTTAGTGCAGATTTTTTTATGATTGGAGACAAAGAAAAATGTTACATTGTATGTTGCAGAAGCACACGTTATATATTTTGAATGTTTTAAAATACAAGATAATAACTAATTAATTTTACAATTATAAAAATAAAAAAATATATAATAACATAAATGAGGAAATGTGTGATACTTTGACTTTTTTTTTAAATTTAAGACGGAAAAATGCTTTTTAAGTTATTGGAAATAAAATAATATTACAAGCCACTAGCATATTAAGAATTACTTGCGGGGAAACAGTGTATAGTGATGTACCCTATTGAGTCGTGTGTTATTTTTTTTTGTAGCGCTGCTGCTTGAGAATTTATTCGTTGTTATATAGTGTCAAATATCATTACAGCTGTTAAAACCTAATCGTTCGCTGTTTGGCTTAATATATCACTAGCTATTTCGGTTTCGTTTTTTTCATCCATGCTATTCTTGTCATTTCTAGCTGTTTTTTTCAGTTTCGTTCAGCGTCGTGTGTATTTTTATTTTTGCACGAGTTTGGCATGATAATATTATTACATATTTACAGTCGAATTTATTCTAATATAATTGTCTTTGTCCTAATGCCAACCTACCAGGACGCATACCGTGAGGTAAATATTTTATAGGAACAAGCAATACAGGATTTCATATTTCTACACTATGTACGACTTAATTTTATTAATCCACACTCTGATCGTATGCCTATTTATAGATTGTCGTGCGATTGAAATTATTATTGACAATACCACAGATCTCTAAACGCTTAACGGAGTACTATAAAGTTAATTGGGCCTATTTCTTTTTCTAATCATTATCTATGGACAAACAATAATTTGGAAAAAAATCTGTGCTTATTGTTTAAAACAAAATAAAAAAAAAACAAAATTCAGATATAATTTATCTGTATGTACTATAAAAATACAAGAATATTTTTAAAAAATATCTATATTACGGATATCACATTTTTTTTTCTCGTTCCAGATGACCTAGGCCGTGCAGTCGAAGAGCTGGTCTCAGTGATGACGGAGGACCAACCACAGCCCACAGAGCCTCCGCAGTACACCAACGGGAAACCAGCCGAAGACAAGGAGTAGCTGCACATCAGCCACGCTCATGGTGCTGGAACTGGCTTTTGAGACGACTTGCGAATATTAAGCGTATATTATGCGAATATTAAGCGTCTTCTACTATCACGGGCCCTGAAATGGATAAGTTTGATAAAATAAAAGTTAATTTTCAATGGTCAATCGGTTTAATCACTATTCAAATCGATTCGAAACGAATCGAATTATTTTTGAACGAATATTGACAACGATAATTTCGATATCGATTCCAATAATATCGTTTTATTAAAAATGTCAACTGGGTTATTACAAGCCCATTTAACTTAATGTTTAAAAAATAAATTTATTATACGACTATCGCAAGTCGTACTCAAAAGTCAAATTAAACGCGGGAAAACAGCTACCAGTACTTAAAAATCTTTGTAGTCTGTGGTAGCTCATTCCCTTATAAGCACGCAGAAGCACGCTCTGGCAACACTGGAACAAACAGATGCTGCAATGGTATTGCTTTCTTTTTGCCAGTGTTTTATTAGTTTTAAGATCACACATGTTTAGTTAATGTGTGTGACTCGTATACTTGGCATAGCGTAACTTGTAATCATGTCTATTTACATTGTCTATATTTATTGATCACCGAAAAAACTAAGGCATTTTTCAAAAATACAGAAAACGCAAGTGTTATAAAATTTATAGGTGAATACTGTATGTCAATGAGTGTAATAAGTACATCATACTTTAATAACATAGGTATGTCGGAAAAAAATAGATGAGGCACAACTTTTTAAAATACCTACTTTGTGTCACACTTAATAAGTTAAATGAATTTTCTGTAAGTACATGTTGAAATAGTATGTATTATCGAATATGAGCCATAGGTTTTTTGAATAACATATTTTGTATTCAGATGAATACAAACAAATGTTATAGCGAGTATATAGTCATAGACTCCACATTTATACTTCTACAGGCCATATTCGGTTACAACCTACTTTAAATGTCATAATTATCTTAGTATGAATTTAATTGTTATTAAATATTGCGAGTGGCCATGTCTCAAGTTACGCTAGCCAGTTATAAACTATACTAATTTTCGACTCATCACTAACAATACCTGCACAATTTGAACTCCGCCTTACGTACATAAGCACTAACACTTCATCCTTCGAGCATTTAGGGTCTTATTGCTCCTAATACTAATAATTACTACTTTTATACTAAAAGTAGTAATTATTTTATTATTACTCATACCGAAAATTACTTAAACTAGTAAGTAATTAATTAATTTAATTAGTAAATAAATAAAATTCTAAATGTTCTAAGGCTTCATCACATTACTAACGAACCGGGCTTCACTTGACCTTTGCGACAACTCGACAAATGGGAGTTTAATCCTTGCATATTCAAGGTATATAAGGATTGAAGCCAAATGTAGTTATGAGAACTGCGCTAGAACCAGTGTTTTTAATATTACTTATATGACTTATCTATTATTGAACTAAGGATTCTATTTATTTTACATATTGTTATATCTTTGAATAATGCAGCTGTATGTGAATGTAACTCTTTACATTCACATACAGCTGCATTATTCAAAGATAATTCATGCTGTGAAATTCAAATCCATTTGTTTTAACATATAAATACAAAAATGTTTTTGATATGTGATACAAACGAGAACTTTATATTAAATACTTGAGAAAATACAAAAAATCCTCTTTTTGAGATAATCATTCAAGTCAAATATGATTGATCAAGATACTTATTGACACAAGGAGTTTACTTACTTAACTAGGGTACTAGTTCAGTTCGACTAGCTAAGGGTTCGACAGACGATAATCGTATGCAACGCTTATTGTATTGATAAGGGCATGCCATTGTTGCAGTACGTATCGTGATTGAGTCATTTTCTTTTTTTTCTGAAATAGCGGAAGTAATTATGTAGACTCCTAAACTAACTAGACCTCATATGACTGAAGTCCGAGGCATGCACATCTGTATTTAATGTGATTAATTCATTTGAAATGTATTTACAAATTAATTTGTAAACGGAAGTGCAAGCCTGACTTCACTTATGACATTATGATAAATGTAATAAAAAAGTACGTTGAGTGCGGAGTCTAATTGGTTGCTTCGGCTATATTTTTTTTACTATTCTCAACGTTTTCTACCATTTTACCATGCGGTAACACCGATAGTGTTGCCAGAGCGTAGCTATCAACGAAAAAGACAATGTAACGAGCATTTATACTTTAAAATGTACCAAATTCTACACTTGACTTACCTTTTAATCGTTTTAAGTACATATCTATTAGTACAATCTCCATTATACTATCATATCACTTCTTGTAAATTGCCATATCATTTTATGCTGTAAAAACGGGCACGTGTATAAAATGTCACGTAAAACGAAGCGCAATGCCATCTATTTTATTAATGTGATCGATAATCGATCGTTATTGACCGCTTGGAGTAAAGCTGTAAGCTTTAATGATATCACAATGTTAGCTTTAAAATATCCTGTTTTGAGACATTTTTGGATGCATGGAGGTCGTGTTTTAATAGCGTGTATTACGCTTTCGATTTTGTTTCGTCAAATGCACCGCTATCATCAAAGAGGTAAAATATTTTTTGAGAAAATGTGCAGTTAGTAAATGAGTAGTCATATTTTTATTTAAATATGTTTTGTGTTACCTTTTATATCTTTCAATATGAGTTACACTTACGTGGTAAGAATGAAAATGGACATGGAATGTGTATTGAGTACTTTTCATAATTGTGCATTTTTAAAAACGTATGTTCTTTGTTTTAACGGTGCGTTTAGTAGAATTTTTAATTTGTGTCACAGTATATTTGGAAAAAATATTTTTAATTATGCCTCGAAATTATCTTTCAACTTTATATGTTTAACTAATTTACTTAATAACACGACTTGTACGCGCTCAGAAAATGCGACCAGAGGCTTAACGAGCGATCCTATTAAGGGCCTATGTTCTAGTGGAAAGTATCGTTATAATTAGATGAAGGATATCCCGATATTCATCGTACAATATTATGCCAGAGTGGCCGTAGTTAATCGATTCGTTACGGTTTTGCGAGTAGATATTAGACGTAGCCAAATAAATATCGAGCATGTTAATTGTGTATGTTGCATATATATATAACGAGTTATCGAGAATTGTATCGTTAGAGAAATTATTAATAATCCAGCTTTGACGCAATGTTGTAGACATTTCTGTTATCAGTTGAGGTCTGAAGTAGGAACTCTTCTTAGCGACTATAAAACTATTATCCAAAACTTTTTCACTATTACAAAGGCATGCCACGTTTCTTCTAGTATTTATATGGAATGTGACAGTTTTTATGTCTCGTTCGAATGTTCGGACATTTTGTATCGTGTGTCTACTTGTAAGACAACGCCTACCTTTTTAGATAAGATTATATTGGAGAGATGACTTTTATACGAATGTTAAGTAAACTGTTGACGCTAACTTTTTACATTAAGGACTTCCGATTTAACCATATCAAGGTTATTTTACATTTTTCTTCGTCGTTTGCCGATTTGCTACCGTTGGAATAAAATCTACTATAATTGATGCATTTTTAAGTGTGACAACACTAAATGCTACAACGAAGACATCAATAATTTGCGGGTTCGGAATTAATAGATTTTATTGCGCGGTAGAAATTTACCTACTAATTTGGTATGGTAGGTTTTATGGCAACATTGGCAACGCGTTGTTGTTCCCGTTCCGTTCCACGGCGGTTCGATACTATTACTATTTTTAATTTGGCTAATATAGATTATAAGAAAAGAAAAGCACAATTTATTAATTAACGAATGAAAAATATTATTAAATCGACACTAATATATTGTTAATAATTTTATTGTATTTGTTTAACTTGTAGTACATATAGTTTCTGTTTCGATATTATTTTTAATGCGTATTGGCAAGTTTATATATTAAAATATACTACTTCCGCATTTATTTGTATATTTTACTGTGTTTATAATGTTTTAGAAGTTAAATCCAAATAAACATTCAGCATAGTACCCCGTTTTTTATTGTTACTCTAAATATCCTTAATAATTGTGAAACTAGATGGAGTTATTTACAATCTGCACGCTTACCTTGAGTTTCGCGCCGAATTATCAATGAGTGACGAATTAAATTATTATAGCAAGCAACTGTTTTATATTAATGAAGGTTTCAATTAAACGGACACTACATTTTTTTTATAAATAAAATAAGGTCACTAAAGATAAATAATGAAATTATTAGATAATTTTGTAGATTATGTATTTAACCATATAAATGTATATCTCCTACTAAGCTCATCAGCTTGCAATTCCAGTAAAATAAGTAGTTCCATATAACATAACAATATTTATATACCGTCCCTTAAATCTTCTACCTAAATCAGTCAAGAGTACATACAATTCTGTTTACAGCACTATCTCATAATACAGAGCCAATACATATAAATAAGCTGTTACATTTTTTTAATATTTAAAAATCTTTTTTAAATATATTTTAAACATACAGGCACTTACGTGAACCCAATACACCAATATGACGCTTCAATACAAAAATTAACAATTTTAGGAGTTTCCATATAAAAGGATGTTTACAGAGAAGTTATACATACATTTATCGAAAAAAATATGCATAGAATATATTCATAATTTTCGCAAACGAAACTATTATAGTCTGATCATGTTACAATAACATTTTTTTTAATAATGTGAAATTAGTACAAAATAATATTTCACTTCACTATAGAACAAGATTTCCTTAAAGTTTTGATAATATAAAAATCTTATTAAGGTTGTGTCCCCAGTAGGCAAACTGTAAGCGGCGTATTGAATTTGAAATTCAAATAGGTATAAGTATTCCATATACCTATTTGAAATGGAGCGTCCAAAGTTTGCTAGTTTGCGCAAACTTTGGATGCTCCAACTTTAACTTTTGGACGCTAACTTTTAGTTTAAACTAGCACACTTTGGACACTCCATTTCAAATATATGGCAGGGCGTACTAAACCGATACGTCGCAAATTCAGTCGCGAACAGTTTTCCTACTGAGAACACAGTCTTAACACAAAATGCAAATTTCGCATTAGGTCCCTCCTTTTCCCAAGTGCAAAATATGGTGATAAACAAAAAGTACATATAAGTACACGTAAATGTAGATAAATCTTAACTAAAACATTTCCTTAGTTTTTCTTTATACATGTCCGTGCTTATTAAATTTCATATAATTTTTGATATTTACATAAAAAATAAAATATTTGAACTTTGATTAGTGAACATAAACACAACAGTTATTGATAATAAAGCCACTTGGCATGATACTATAACCTAGTGGTTACAATTGGAGCAGCATGGTGGAGGTTGCTCCAAGCTTTCAGACGTGAGGAAAGTTGCGGAACCTTCCCACTACTGGGCACTGGTCCAGCAGTTGGACACTAACATTCTAATGTAGACAATGTTTTTGTAGACAATAATTTAATTAGTTAACTGATTTTTTGACGAAACAAACATGCATTTCATCGGATAGTAAGTGCTCACTGTGTCTTTTTATTTGAAAAATATTTTGTGGACACACAAATAGTGAAAAATAAGTTAAAAGTTAACAAAGTTTCTATTTATGGGGATTAACTGCTCAGGTCTACTTTTACAGGAGGCATTTTTTTTTTATCTGACTGAAGTAACAAATGTCCAGTTCAACTGACCAGTGGTCACTGCCGCCCATGGACATCTGTAATCAAATCAACTTCATACAGAACATGGGTTCCATCTGAAGTCAATCACAGATGCTGCTTCCGAGGACTATGATGATCGCCTCATGTGAAAGTGTGCCGGCAACCACTTGTCAATTACATGTTACTTAAGTAGATAAAATTGTAGTGAATAATAATGTTTTGAGTTAGTATATTACACATTATGTCCTTGATTATAGTGAGTTTACCCATGAGGCAATAAAAATGATAAGCACTAGGAACGGCATGACAATAAATATGTGTATTAAGAAATGGATCTTACAAAAAGGATCTTTAAAGTATAATAGTTATAAATGCCGATGGATGAAAATGAATAATGTATTATGTATTCAGTCTTTTACATTTTATTTACGGGGATTGATAATAAATGAAAAAGTAATAATAGTAGGGGAGCCCAGGATGCTAAATGTGGAGTTACTCGAGCGTCGCGGAGACTTATTAGGTTTGGTAGATTAAATGATAGGAAGGATAAGTGGTCCTATAATGTTTTCTCGTTGAGTGGTGGCATAAGCGTCTACAGAGTTTCAAATTTTAAAAAAATAATCTATGATATGGAATTACTCAAATGCATCATGTTAGGGCAAAGTGAGGTTAATTACACCCTAAAATATGTCTAATTTGCTATTCTGACGATTTAAGTGTATCCTTGGGGGGTAGGAGGTTAACAAAGTTGCATAATAAGTACGACGTCTTGACTCACTCAAGTGCGCCAGATTAGGATAAGCGGAGGTGAATTAGAACCTGAGATGTGTCCAATTTGCTAATCCGACGATTTGAGCGTCACCTAAGGGGGTGGCAGGGTTACTAAGTTCCCCTGGGAGTACCCACCCATGCTAAGGCCGCATACTGGCTGGAGGTACTTATCAATATATAAAGTATCTTACTTCATATTAATCTGCCGCGCTCGAGTATGTCCCAAAATCCCCTCTTGGGCTCCCCTACTATAAAGATTTCTTTTTATTATTTGTCAAACTGAACTATTTCATATTTTACATTGACCAATGAAAAATGTAATTGTTACATTATTTTTTTTTTAATATGTTATGCAGCAATTAATTATGCAATGGAATGAAACAACACTTTCAAGGAGTCTGGTGTGACAAAAAGTATGATTCTATTGCCCCACGGGTACAACGTTTGTAAACAAGTACTGCACTTGTAATATAAAGAAATCGGCAATTTTTGCGAGATTGTGTATATTGTGATTATTACGCTAAAGTTATCTACACATAGGTAGAAAAAAGATTATTTTATTATAACCTCAGTAAAAAATGCAGTACATGTGCGCTCAATGTAATCTCTCTTAGAAGAATAAAGTAGAGCATATGAGCTGTTAGAGATTTAAAAAAAACACTTATCACAATAAAAAAACAGTATCATTTTTCATTAAAATGGCTGTATACACATTTAGTATGAATATTGTTGTCTACTTTACATTCTTAAATACAACATAACAGGCCATAAATACATCTGAGTATATAACAGATTATCTAAGCACCAAGCTAAGGCTATTACCAATAACTGCGGCATACATGTCTTTATCATACCCTCACAGACGACGTCGTATTGGTTGTGATGCTGCTGGAGGCCTGATTGTTCCGAGGCCTCCGGAAGAGCAGGACGTGGGGCTCTGGATTGTGCACCATGAAGTGCAGCCAGCCCGGACTCTGCTGGACGCCAAGATTCCTCCATTCCGTCTCCGTCATTAAGTGCGACTTGGGAACTAGACGGGCTATATCTGGAGGCAGGATCACGTGCCTGGAAGTGAGTAAGAAATAAATAACAATAAAAATAGAATGACAACATATTTATCGGAAGACAATCTGATAGTGAACATTTAAGGTTAAAATTGTCTTCATTAATGTAGTGACCTGTCACTGCTTACATCAACTCACATGTGGATGTCGACCATACCAATCAAGTCTCTTCAAAGAGACCAAAAAAATAAATTTGGATACATGTGAGCAACTTTACTTGTGTTAATGATTGATCAGCTGTCGATAGTAGGAACCATACAAACCTAAATAAGATATATAGAATAATTTAATAATTTGGAATAAATTTAGAATAATAATAATCAATATATCAATGAAATAATTTTCCACTTTTTGTTTCATTTGTACATTATTATTATTTTCACTGATATTTTTTTCTTCTTTTTTAAATCAATATTAGGTACTCTCTTTTTCTTATTCTGAAGGTTAAGTTGATACTTGAACTAAGTTTATGATAACATTTACATATATATTCTTTAAAAATATTGTGTGACTAAATTAAAATGTTGATAAATTCAATTAACAGGTACATAGTGTGTTTTGACCGTTCCTTAATAAGTACTTTATTGCAGTGTTACCATCTCGTGGTTCTGTTATTTTAAGTATCAGATAACAGATATTTTGCGATTTCTGTAACATTTGTTACTTGTAAGCATTCAATACTGTTACTTTTATCTGTTATTCTATATGCCTCTCTCCTAATCTCTACCAATAAACCAAACATGTAATAAAAAATATGTTAATATACATAAAGCTAATACAATAAATTTAAACAGAATTGAAGGGGCATCATCCACTAATAAAAAATAATTACTTTTCACTTTGAACAATATTCTGAATTGAATGGATTGGGTAATATTTTTTTTAATTTGACCTTCAATTCTGAAGGAGATGATAATGCAATCTGTGCAAAAAAATTGCAATAATGATACAATTCTTATAGGTGTACTTATCAAATATAAGTGTCTACTTATCAACTACATAATTGTTCCTGTTATGATTTTAATATTTAAATTCCTTCAAAAACTCTAATAATTCAAAGGATTTCAAAAACACATATGTTACAGGAAAAAAATACAATTCGGGGCTCCTTACGTACAATAGTTTTAGATCTTAAACTACAATGAATTGTAAGGGATAATTAAGCATTTTAAAAGATAAACTATAAGTAATTTCTCAATTTTGTATTAAATTACTCACCTGTATTCGTAAGCGTCATCATTATATCTTTCGGAGTACTGGATTTGATCAACGGGCATTTTTATTTATTATTATCACTTTTTCCTAAGGACCGTAAAAAATACGAAACTCCGGACTAACGAACTTTTTCTGGAACACTTTAAATTCGTTTATACAACCTAGAAAAACTGGAAATAGAAGCGACTGGTGTAACTGAGTGACAGTTAAAAAATAATACACATTCAAATACTTATTTTGTTTAACACTTGAGTGTGACATTTATCTTTTAAACTATCAAGAAATTCCCTCAAATAAAGTGATTATTATTTTATCGCATACTATTATGTTCATAATATTATATATTACTAAAACTAAATTTATTTAAAACTAAGTAAAGACTGGAAAAGTAAAAATTGCGGTGAATAAATTAAGATTCTGGACGTCTTGAACTCATGGAGGGAATGTCAAATTTACTGCAAAACGTTCCGATTAACGCAATATGCTACTTGTAAGATATATTTATAGAGAAAAAATATTAAACACGTCTTTTAAGATTAATATCGAAAATCCTAATCAGATTTTATGGAAGCAATCATAGCAACGATAGATATAATTTACGAATTAGTGGAAGTTTAGCTAAGTTGAATATCGTAAATTTAATTGTGTCGGTACAAAGCAATACTGAATTTTAAAATTATTAAAAAAATAATTTGTTTATGTATAAACAAGGAATTTGTACAGAATTTTCTGAAATATAACAATAATTTTATTTCAAAATAATAGTTTCTTGTAACATGAATAATAATTAATTTCATGAACGCTAAAACGATGTTTTTAGCTATAAAAGCTAATATTATTGTATTGATATTTATAAAATACAAACAAAACTATTTCTCACACTGATTGCAGTAATCGTAGAATTCTCACAGTATCGTTGCATTGCATTAAAATGACGCAGGTTACTTGCGATAATGACACAGGAACGATCTTGCGCAAGGCGGAAGGGCGAAAACATTTTTAGATGAGAGAACCGGTATTATCCAATCATAGAACCCCCCTGAAACAATTCAATCACGACTCCCGTGCATAGGGTGACCAGAGTTTTAGTCCAACATCTATTCACTGTACCACAGTGTCCAACAAACATAAATATCTTTTCCGATTAGGAATGTCACAAAATATACCATACTTTTCAGCTTCCTTTCCATATCGGCAGAAATTATTAGTTTATTTATATAAATCAACAATTAGTACAATAGAACGAGTAACAGTAGTAGTAGATAATTGTTAGTGCAATAATATTTTTTAATACTTGCTATAGTAATTACTTTTGAGCAAATCCTTACCAGAACTTTTATACATGAACATTAGACCAAAGGTTGTCAAAGTTTAGATACGAGTCATTGTCTTCAGTACAATAATAATAAAGCAGTTAAAAAAAACTATAAAAATTTACACATCTCGTTTTTCTTCAGAAAACTTCTGAAAATTATAAGATGAATACCATCATAGGAAACCAAGTTACTTCACGATTATTTAATTCACAAAACACACAGTTGCACATAAATACGAAAATGGGAGAAAACGTCGATATAAACTGTAAAAATATGGTTTTTTAACTTATTTACGCCTGGAGAAAAAGCTGAATGTTCAAATCCTTCTTAAAACTTTTACTGACTGTTGACAAATTACGTACAGATAGAAAATTAGAAACATAATCAAAGGGAACATGACTTCAATTTAATCAATGTTTCATTTTTGTATTCTAATATTTTTGTATAAGCTTTAATTCCTTGTATTAAAAAACATCATGCTCATACAACACCTAATCAGCGATTATTCTCATTGCCCATTTGGTTTGTCAGTGCATTCTGTATCCCGCCACCCGCCTGTCGACTAGTAGTCATGACGTCTATCACACTGGAATTCCTACAGGACCTGTTAAGGGAGGACTACCCGGATGTCATTATACAGGAATTCGAGGTTTGTAGTTAATTTATACTAAGCTTGATTGTAAATTTATTCAGAAATAATTTCCGAATAAATTTACTTAAGAATTAAATATACTTTAAAATTGATTATGTAGCCTGCCATGCTGGATATAAGTATACCTACTTATACCCGGCAGGGATTTTTTACTGCTGATTGACGAACAAACGGACAAACCTATTGAAAAACAATAAAAAAAAGTTCGGTTGCGTTCCGTTTCATGTAATTTGAATTTTAGTACGATGAACAACACATAGATGACTCTATTTTTCTTCTAAATTTTACTATGTACTACTAATAGCAAATCATCGTACTTAGCATTTGCAATTAGTAATTTCCTTACAAAATAATTTAAATTAAAAGATCGAAAATAATTATTTTTGTATAATTTCCTCTAGCGTGATTAACTGTATGATTTTATATGTTAATTTACTTAATAATTTATACCTGCCTCTTTATGATTTACATTGCCTGCATTTTAGTTTAATTTTTCTACTAACTTTTTCACAACTTATTTATGGTACTAGATAACATTATTGCACTTAGTATGTACGACGTGAATTCAAATTTATCTTGTATTTTCGTGAATATAATTATGTCAAGTTCAGGATACAATTTTAGCGTCGTTTCAGGGAGCGCCAGGGTCTAAGAGGGGCGACAACTACACTTCTATGGTATACCGTATAACACTTAAAGGAAAACGAAAGATACCAGAATCTGACGGTTCTTCAGAGACAGAGGAACCTTGGGAGGGGTCCCTGATTTACAAATGTCTCCCAGAAAGTATCCTGAGGCGAGAGGCTTTCAAAAGCGACGAGTTATTTTGCAACGAAGTAGCTTTTTACACCAAAATTTGGCCAGCTATGGAAAAATTCCAAGCACAGTGGGAAAACGTTACTCATCCCTTCAAATCTATACCGAAATGCTATTTGGCCCAAAACGATGTGGTCATTTTAAAAGATCTAAAACAGATGGGTTTTGTGATGCCGGATAGGAGACAGGGTCTCAGTACGGAGCAGTGTTATTTCGCGTTGAAGAAATTGTCTCATTTTCATGCGCTCTCATTGGCGATGAAGTGCAATGATCCTGAAGCGTTTTACGAACTACTGGAAGACGGAGTGACCGAGGGTAAGACTATGCCTGTTTTGCAAACCAAATAGTAGATATGATCGCAACTTTTAAACATTAGACGACCCACGTGGCGGAGCGGTCCTTCGGTCTGACGCGGGTCCCGGGTTCGATTGTCGGCCAGACAGGTATCTGAATGATGGGTTTAGATTCATGTTCTGGGTCTGGGTGTTTGTGTATTCGTCTTGTGTGTGTCCATGGTACCAACGACACAGGAGAAAATCCTAGTGTGTATCTTACTTTATTTGTACTTTTTGTCGGAACCCTGATTACTTTAAAGTAGGTATATTTTTTTCGATTATTTTTGATTTTTTATTAACGTCTCATATCGTACTGCGGCTTTCAGCACATGAATTACACTGGAGTGCATAGCGCGAGGTCACAGCTTAGGGCTAGTGACACACCGCCACTCATTTATAAGTGACCTAAATCATAGTTTCCTGTTGAACGGATTTGTTTTAGCGCAACTCTATCAAAATCATTTATAGAATAAAATGGCGCCGAATTATGGCCTATTCTCTAAAGATTCGACTTTATCACCTCACTACTTTATTGTATTTGAAATTGTAAAAATCATTGTGTAATTTCGTTTTTTTGGGTGAAATAAAGTATATTAGTATTATTACTTTACCACGACTGGGCAACGGTTTTCTCTTAAAATAAAAGGGGTTTAGGCCTTATCGGACTAGTTAAGTGTAGTTTGATAAACTTTACA
This sequence comes from Spicauda simplicius, assembly GCA_949699795.1. NCBI lineage: Eukaryota > Metazoa > Arthropoda > Insecta > Lepidoptera > Hesperiidae > Spicauda > Spicauda simplicius. The sequence continues at coordinate 17,616,852 of OX453074.1, read as the reverse complement.
CGCCCTTCCTTAAAGAAATTACCTCATGATGTTATCCTTCAATGTCCATGTATTATAACAGTGGTAACAATTTCTGATACGCACGTAAAAATAAAGGTGAAGCCTGAGATTCAAACCTCCGACCAACGGATCGAGACAACAAGCTTTTAACTAGGCTATTACATGGCTTTAACAAGTTTATTTTAAAATCTAAAAATTAGATCCGCAATTCGAAAATAACCATTTTAAATTTTTTGACGTTAATCGTCAAGCTCAGTTGATAAAAACTCGACAAAAAATATATTTATTCTGTTTCCAGTGTTTTTCTTACCAGAAAACGTGGACTACTACAAAACGTACTACGTGGAAGCAACCAGAAATGCAATCGCGCTCGTGGAAGAAGAATTGAAAGACGCAGAAGATAGGGACATATACCTGGATAAGTTGCGCAACTTTTGCAACCTGGAAACGTTCTTCCAGACCATGATGGAGCTGGTGGCGCCCAGGGAACCGTTGGCCGTTATCTGCCATGGAGATTGCTGGACTAACAACTTCTTATTTAGATATTCTGACGGTGATATTGCTGAGGTACTTTTTTGAGGTTTTGGTCATTAACACGATCTTTTTAATCATTGTAAAGGGTGACTCTAATATCGATATCGATGCTCCGCGAAAAGTCAGCTAGTCGCAGTTTTTTTGGCATATGATGTCAAGCCTCATAAAAAGACAAACAATGTTTACCTGTTATAACAGGGGAGGGGTTGACCCCTGCAGGGTTGGAAACCTGAAGTTTTTTACTTCTGCCTATTCCGTCCTTTCATCGAAAAAATTCTAATAACTAATCGATTGGACTGTCAAGGAAACCTTTTACCTTATAATTATTGGGTTTTAACGGAAAATTATTCATGAAACAATTAAAGCTGAAAACAAATCACTACATAGTATAAAACAAAGTCGCTTCTTACTGTCTGTCCCTATGTAGGTATGCTTTAAAACTGCGCTACGGATTTTAATGCACTTTTTTACTAGATAGAGTGATCCAAAAGGAAGGTATTTAGGTATTTGTACTGATAATTTTAGATTTATGACTTTTAAGCGGGACGAAGTTCGCTGGGTCAACTAGCTGACAAATAAATTTATACTGCAATTTCTTCACCAGATGTACATGGTAGATTTCCAAGTGGCGCGATATGCCTCCCCAGCTCTGGACCTGGCCTACATCATGTACATCTGCCTGGAACGGGAGCAGAGGGCTGAGCACATGGCCTCTCTCCTGGAGTACTACGGGGAAGAGCTCCACCGACGGCTGGTAGAGATGAGCGACGGGACCATTAGCGGGTATCTGGATAAGGATGCTTTGAATACCATGTAAGTTATCGTTTTTATCAAAATTAATTTCCGCAATATAATACATAAATACGTACTTGTTATAATCTATTCATGCACAATCAATAATTACAAGTTAACCTATAGATCTACTTACCTATTATTTATAGTTTATGACCGGGTAGCGTTCCATCCATCCAAGGCGTTGCTCCTACAATGTTCACTCACAAAAGCGGAGTGGCGAATGTTCTTCATCACTTTGATTTTAGGATACGTTACACCAATACTTGTTCTTAATTTCGTTTCATTTTGTTTAGTTACTTTTTAATTAGATTCCGTTTATTCCTTTTCTCTTGTATAAAAAATGTTGAAGGGTAGATTTTTTTTTGTTTGACACCTGTTTGATCTTACGTAGGTACAGCCTTCCGAGTTGCGTTCGGAAATAGTCTGGACTGAAAATCAATACTGGGAATTAATTACAATTACAGCTTTTACTACGGTACCTTTTTTTAGCCTTTTGTTTTTTTTTTTTGCTGCAGCCATGTTAATTACAAATTAAGTTAATAATAACTATACGGTACGGATTATAATGTATATCGATACGGATTAGCACTTAATGGTATGTGGTTACTGTGGCTAATGGACTGTAACTATTTCCACATAAAATACAGGATCAACCTAAAGCCAATTACAGATTAGTTGCCATGCAGAGGAGTAAGAGTGTAACCTGATATTTAAGTCAGTCGGCATCTACTCAGTCCCAACGAAACGTATGAACTGCTTCACGGTAGATAAACTAACGTAACTAAGGTAGTTCCCTCATTTTCAGGTTACAGGATGAGTTCAAGCGAAGCAGTCAGTTTGGGCTGGGCATCGCGCTGGACATGTATCACATCATGACGTGTGACAGCGACGAAGCACCTAATCTGTACCAACCAGAAGTAAGATACGAAATTATTATTTGATCGTCAAAAGCTGTAACCGTAGTTTTGGTTCTATACTGTGTATTGTTAACGATACGTCTGATAGGAAAAACCGAGTACGAAATCTATCCATTTCGATAATTTCAGTAGGTATAGTACAAAATCTGGTATCAATACATTTTTATGGAAAAAAGGTAAAAAAAAATTGGGGGAGCCACTAGCCATTATTGTGCCACTGCTGGGCACGGGTCTTCTCTCAGAATGAGAGAGTTTTTAGGCCATAGTCCACCGCGCTGGCCAAGTGCGAATTGGTGGACTTCACACAAATCCGAGAACTTTTTTTTAAAGAACTCTTGGGTTACACACCCACTTTCCTCACGATGTTTTCCTTCACCGAAAAGCAGTGATAATTAATTTCTAATATGCACATAAATCAGTGGTGCCTGGGTTTGAACCTCGGACCTTCCGATGGAGAGGGCGAGTTTCAACCATTAGGTTATCACTGCTCTAAAAAAAATTACATCTATTAGATAATCCACTTTAGTCTTACAATGTGGTGTCGGTTTTGAATAGCACTACCTTTTATTTTTCCTGTGGAAGTTGTAGAAGGTATTGGAGGGACAATATCTAGATGGGCAGGAGTGTCTTCCGATGTAATATCCACGGTCACCAACACGCACGCCTGGTGCGGAGGTTTTTGGCAAAAAAAAATCCTGTCTTGTGTTAACTTTACTTTATACCAGATTTATAATCTCCTATCTGCCTACGAATGTATTAATTAAGTCAAAAAAATTGGGGAATGAAGATTCAACCCCTTTTCACAAACTGACGCAAACCACCAATGCGCCTACGTATATGATTTATCGATAGCTAAGATTATAGGAAGGAAAGTTGATTTCGATAATACTTCTGGCTACTGCTTTGACCTTTTAATACCCTCATTTATCTATTACCCAGACTATTTTGCGTAAGAACCCTCATTATTTTTCTAGGAAACTGAAGAACCAGAATCCCACGATGGCACGAACATAAAACCAGTTGTGACCACGAATGCAGCGTGTAAGAAGAAAATGACGGACTTAGTTAAGGAATTGGTCGACGGTGGATTACTGTAAATACCTAATCTGAAGGGAAATATAAAAATATTCATTACTTATGATTTGGTTATGACTTACCTTAAATTGAACGGTATGTTACGATCTGAAGGGTGGTAAGGAGACAATTTAAGAGGTATTGGATGATTAGATACAGATGTCCATGGAAAGTGAAGAGATCTTCATGCTCGTTTGCTGTTCGCTTTACGAGTTTATTACGTTTCCATAAAACAATTATTGTTTACATTTTCACCCATCATTGCAAAGTGTATTATAAGATGTAAATATCAGCTATGGTATCGTTCACTAGTGGGCGTAAGAACTACAGGCAAGGAGATAATTACGACACTGATTTAGTCACTATCACACACGAAATTAACATTTGGAATAACGTATGCTATTAATAAGAATAACGCTCCGGTAAGCGGTGTAACCGGCAATACATTTAACAAATTAATCTCTCATCTAAGTCAGCCTATCCACTTTTATGCATTCCGATCGTACGACTTAATCTACATCTACCCGCACATCGTTGCGTTAAGAGGGTAAGGTAGGTAAGTGCTACCCTCACTTGCCCAAGTTAATTAATACTTTAGCAACTATAGAATTAAACGGCGTTAATCATGAAATGTATTTAGATTTCCTGTCATCCACCGACATACATTACAACATATGGGATAAAACGTAAATAATGATTGTTATGAGAGAACGTTATCAACGTATTAAGAGCACTGTATAAGATTATATACGACTCCAATGTAATGTAAATTGTTAAATAAATGTTTGAATTAAATTAATTTGACAGGGAGTCGTTATTTCATGGGTAAACCTACACTGCGCTGCGGCACTGTTTATGATTCGTATGATTATTAATTTTTGATTTTTACCTTAAACATCGTAACGCGATTCATATTTCTTTTAATTAGATTAAGGTCATAATAAAATGCCCTTTTTTCTTTCTTAAATGGAGTTTAATGCATTATTTAATGCATTATTCCAAATTATTAGTATTTCCACAATTAATTAAAATAATGCATGCTTAGAATTGATCTTTAGTCAACTTTTTAATTAGGGTTGCCACGACGAAAATAAAAATAATAATAAAAATATAACAACGAAGGTAGAATATTTAAGCCTATAAATATTAGGCTGAAAATATAAATTTTGAAACATGTTTAATTTTGTAATTGCCAAATAAAAATTAATCAAAGCGAATTTACGGGTAAATTATATAATTAAAATAAAAATACCAATATTTGTCGTATATAAATTTATTGTATTCCGTTTAGTAAACATAAACACATACAATAAACATCGTTGTTAACACTTAGTATTATTTCTGTGGGCATATTTGTGACCATACACTTCAAGATCTATAAAATATGTGTATTACGTATAAAAATCAGATCGTTTAACTATGTCTTTGTAATAAAAATAATATACTTAAGATTAAGAATATACTATGAAATAGAAATTAGTCGGTATTTCGTTTATAAATTGACTTATGTGCAAATTCTGGGAATTTTGTGCGATATATTTTCGAAAGTTTAATGTGGTATATAAAGATGAGACGTGCTTGTGCTTGGACGGAAAATTTGAACGTAGAAATCGATTCTTAATGTAATAATGATACAAGACTAGTTTTGATGTCCATTAGCGACCCGGAAAATGCACCAAATTGTTACAAACAGACATACAATTGTATATTAAAATACCCGTACTACATCGTGGCACAATAAAAAACAATTTTACAAATAAAAATCTCGTAAAAATTACGTACGGGCCCAATTATGAGACATCATAATGCCATTCAATGTACCTAGCTTAACGAAGACAGATCCAATTTTAATAACTTAATTACAATATAATCAGTCATTGAAAGCTTCAGATTTTCCCGATGAGATTCAGCACCTATTGCATCTGAAGGTTCCAATAATTTTTTTTCACTGGTTAATATATTTTTGTAATTAACACTAGTAATGCCTTCCGCATTGTATGTTGCCATAACTTAAATATAATTCTTCTGTGAAAAGTTCTCCAACATTTTTGGTTCATTTTACACTGGCGCGTACTGGCGTTTGGGGGGTGGTGCTCCCCCGTCCCTTGGAGGCCTGCGTGGGCCTCATAAACCCGGAGGTTTTGTTCGTGGCCTTCAAATTCACAGGCGGCCTTGAGGTTCCGATGGAACTCCCGCTGGAAGAAGACCGGGACGCCGGCATTCGGACGACCGGCTTCGGGAGCGGCTTGGGCGCGGCCTTCGCGGGCGGCGCGCGCTTCACGGTGGCGACGGACGCGGCGCTGTTCAGCGAACTTCTGGAGCTGCGCAGGGAGGCGCGCGACGCGGACCTCTCCACTCTCAGCGAGCTCGCCCGCTTCCCGAAGGCCCGCTTGGGCTCCGCCGGCGTGCGGAGCGGCGGCTTGCTCTCTTTGGTTGCGATTTTCTTTGGGATATCTGGGGATTTCTTCGGAACGGGAGACTCGCAGTCTATGTTGCAGCCCGACGACGCGCCCTGCGATGCACTCTCCGAGTTTAGACTCTGCGTCTCTTCGAAGCCTTCGTCGTTTAGTTCGTGTTCACTCTTCACTTTGGGTATACGCGGAGATGTGGTGCGTTCCGTGCTCGGCGTTACAGGGACAGGAATCTTTTCGATCTTCGGATTCATTGTTTTCCTAAACGCATTCCTCGACCAGACTCCTGTCGGCGTTTCTGTGGGCGACTTCAGCTCTCTTATCGCTTTCTGCACGTCCTCTTGGTTGATCGACGTCTGCCTCCTCATTCTCGAGTACGGTACAGATTTGTTATCTTTGGTTGGCGTTTTGTCTGTGCTTTGGTTCTTTAGCCTGTCCTGCCAGCGTTTTAGTCGGTTTTCCTTTTCGTCTTTTACAACTTCGTCTATTGGCTTCGCTACTGCCACTTCTTTGGGCGTCTCGACTGGGTATGATGCTTGGACGTCCAGTTTGGAAGGTCTGATAACCTGAGTTTCAGCCACGAGTTCCGACGGGCTGTCAGGTTTCTTCTCTTCTTCTGGTGAACTTGTGTCTGTGTTTCTTTTATATCGTCTCGTTCTTCTAGCAGCTGAAAATCTATCGAATTGCCCATCGCCTAATATTTCTTGGCACAGGTCCCTCATTTCCGCCGAAGCCTTATCGTTTATGGGTTTACCAGGCACAGCTTGTTGGAACTTTCTGCATGGTTCTCTTTCTGGCGGAGGGTTGTACATCTTCCTTTGCACTGGAGGTGTTTCTATATTGTCGGAGTCTATTTCGACCCTGTCGGTCTTTTCAGGCCTGGTTTCTTTAGCGCTAGTAACCTTTATGTCTGGTAATTTTCGTTTTTCCTCTTCTGTTATTGATACTAAGGGTTGAGGTACTTCTATCTGCTGTCGGGACCTTTGTCTTCTTAACCTTCTCATCTCTTCGTTCTCTTCAGTCTTCCGCCAAGGTAGCCTGCTGTCTTTCTTTTGCGGTTGCACATCTAAAACAATAATATATTGGCGTTATTTATTATTCAGTGATGTGTTTTTTTCTACTTTTGAAAACAAAATGAACTTTTAGAAGAACTAAAACATACAATTATATGTCATATTATTCAATGTAGTTGCAATATTTAATTGTGATAAATATTTCATAGTCACACGTAAGATTTCATCAAAAATACGTTGGCAACTAAAACGACACAGATGACAACAATGAAAGGTGTCAACATAAAATGGTTAATCCTTTGCCAAGTACAACACGCATTACATGGATGTGAGGGGTCAACATAAAATGGTTAAAATTTAACAGCACAAATTAATGGAAGCTCGGGCTTAGCTATAGCTTTGTTAGATGTTTCAATTTATTTTTCATATTACGCTAGACAGGATCTCGAACATAGTAAGATTAGTCGACAAGAAAAAAACACAAAGTAAACTTTTGATTTCTTTCTTTTATTGCTTACGTTGTGCATGTACGAGTTTGCATGGAAGTAGTATACAACATAATATTCTGGTTCTATTTCCTGGTTTTGCTGATGGGTAAGTGTTTCACGGCGCCCCTACTTAGGCTCCGCTATTGCTACTTATCTACAACTACCCCATCCATCGATTAATTATTATAGGACTTTTACTATTTTAAAATATTGAAAATATTACCGATTCAGATGTATGATATTACGTGGTGGTAATATCATACAGCAATACGTGGTAGCAAGGTGGTAGAACCAGGGTAGTTCGACCTGGGAAGTCGGTGATACTTCCTACTTCTAGCCTATTTCCAACCCATACCTATTTCCAACGTGAAGCATTTCTAGCGTTTCGATTGAGAGATGTGGTTGCCGGCACACTTTTATATAAGGCGACCATCATATTTCTTGGGAGTAGCAACGCATCTGTGATTGACTTCAGATGGAACCCATGTTCTGTATGTAGTTGATTACAGATGTCCATGGGCGGCAGTGACCACTTACCATCAGGTCACTATTCAGTCAAATAAAAATAAACGTTACCTTCGACGGTCTCGATGGCCTTGACGACGTCGCTGTCGGGCAGCACGGCGGGCCGCCACTCGCCGCGGCCCTCGGGCAGCGGCTCCAGGGTCGTGCTTCGTTCGCTCTCTGAGGGACACATTGCTTCATGTTAGATACATTTTGATAGTTATGTTATTGATTTCATAGTTTTTTTGCTTTATAATTCTTTTAATGAGATCTGTTAATAAATATTACCTATAATTCGAGAGAGATAATTTTCAATATTTAACATAAATATTGTCTAACGTGCAACGCAGATATTGGCTTAAGTCAGTACAATCATTTAGTGTCGTCAGTACAAAAAAGTCAGTCTAAAGTTTCTTTACAACTGAAACTATTGAGCATAGGACCCAACTATTAGCAAGACTAGCTAAACATAACAAACATTGAATAAACGTTGGTCAAACACAACAAACATTGGCCAAATATAACAAATATTGGCCAAACATGACAAACATTGGCCAACATGACAAACATTGGGCAAACTTGACAAACATTGGGCAAACTTGACAAACATTGGGCAAACTTGACAAACATTGGGCAAACACAACAAACATTGGCCAAGCGCTCACCGGAGTCGTTTTCCAAGGACCGCCGGTTGGCCTGCAGACGGCGCGCGCGCTCGCGCAGCTCGGCGGCGCGCTGCTCCTCCGCGCTGTTGGCGCGCAGCCAGCACTCGATCTTCGCGCGCCACTCTCTGCCAATATCACACACAGTGTTGTAGTATGTAACTAAATACTATTATAATATGGAGCGCTACTTTCGGCGCGGACGTTTCGCACATTAGTTATGTCAAGAATTAAGTAGAGACTCTGTACTTCAACAATTTATATCGACATAATAATCAATATAAACATTTGGAAAAATGTAAACGACAGCTGAAAAATTTGCATACAAGACCATTGATCAGTACATATAGTTATGCACTGATCAGTAGAGACTCTTGTGTTATGTAATTATATATGTGAATAAGTTTTAACTTTCTTATTTCATATTCGTATTTAAGTTTGCGTGGCATTTTTATTAATTGATTTACAAGTTATTTTATTTACGTTTTATTTCCTTATTTATTTGTAGTGATAATTAATTCAAATATCTGATAAATTACAACACTGCAACTTATTAAGGGATTATAATTAAGTCATCATTTCATCATTGTAAGAGGCGGCTAAATGAGGCTTCCGGGGTTGTAGGCGGCTAGAGTGGGAGCTTGAACCGTTCAGTCAAGCGACCCCGGGCAGGACGGCGGTATGTGTGATCGCATACCACCGTACCAGTTGCGTTCCTTTTTAGATTTCGGAGTCCTGTGTAGCGCTGAGAAAAGCCACCGGGGAGGTTTTAGAGTAGAAAAAATCCCACATAACCCCGCGTCGCTCCCACAGTGTCGGGTACCTTTGAAGGTTTTCCTCTCGAGAACCAACAAAACTATGCATGCATTCACGTACGCAAGCGTGTAGAGTCCTCTGTGTAACGTCGAGGATAGTCGAGGATAGTACTGTGTTGCTCCCACGGCGTCGGGTATCTGAAGGTTTCCCTTGAGAACAAAACAAAGTATGCATGCACGTATGTATGCGTGTATAGAACGTACTTGGGCTTGGCGGCGTCGGGCGCGGGCGCGGGCGGCGGCTCGGCGGCGCGCTCGCGCTCCGGCACGTCGAGCCGCGCGCGCGTGGCGCCGCGCCGGGACCACGACCGGTCTGCGGGGAAACACACATTTATATTATATTCTATATTCTATACTACTGGAGAGAAATAGACAAAACTCATTTTATTAACCGACTTCCCATAAGAAAGAGGTCTTCTATTCGTCATGCATTTTTTTCTATGCTGGTTAACCTGGCGAACTTCATTTCGCCTAAAAAGCAAAACTCTAAAATTATATCAGTATTTCTCGGCGAACTACGTTCTGCCTAAAAAGTTTTCTCCACTTTATATATGCATGTAATAAACAGAAAAATATTCCTCTTGAATTACTTAGAATTATCAGTGTTTCTCTACAATATTATACATGTATTATTAAATATAAAAACCTTCGTCTTAAATCACTTTATCAATTAAAAAAAATGCATTAAAATCCGTAGCATAGTTTTAAAGATTTAAGCATACATACAGACAGACAGCGGCAAGCGACTTTATTTTATGCTATGTAGTGATAATATAAACACCCCGAGATATAGATGTCCCGGGGCGCTGTTTAATGCATTAGTCTTATCAAATCCAAACCAATCTTGACACCATCGTAAATCAAGCCCTACACGCAGCTGAAAGCGGTTAATTGGAAAAACATAATTGAAAAAGGCACAAATAAAGCCCATGACCCACAGCAATAAAAATCACGAAGCAAGAAAGAAAGGAGAAATATAAAAGCCGGTCTACGAAACCAAATATATTTTTCATATAAAATACAAACAACAGAGTAATAGAATAAATATTATTCAATCGAGAACTAACAATTACCTATTTCTGTTAACAATTCTTAAAATTCAATGAAAAAATATATTTAAAATCTCACTTTCATTTAAAACGTCCATCTCAAGTGTAATTCTGCATCAACGATCGACCGCAGATAAAGCTCCAATTGATTTAGCTCCATTTCAATTATTTATATAACTATTTGTCATTATGCACAATTAAATTGTATACCTCAACATCAGATAGTTCATAAAAAGTTAAGTTAAGTTAAAAAGAATACCGTTAATATTACTCTCAAGTGTGTAGGTTTCCTCACGACGTTTTCTTTTACCCAAAATCAGTGTTAATTAATTTCTGACACGCACATAAATAAGTGGTGCGTGCCTGTGTTTGAACGTCGGACCTCCCTATTGAGAGGACAAGTTTCAACCATACTACCTCTGTAAGCTGTATTAGGCTATCATTACTTTATCAACACTATTATTAATTTTGATCCATTATCATTATTTTAATGAATACCTTATATTTTATTTTAATATATATGTTTATCAGTACAACTATAATAAAAAATAACAAAGGAATAAATAAATGACAAATAAAAATCTCACCTAAACTACCCCACGCGCTGCGCTCGCGCAGATCATTCGCAGCCGGCGACGAGTGGCGTAAGAACTCCAGCAGGCCCTCCTCGTCGTCTCCCGGACTCGCGCGGCTTCGTCGCCGGAGGCTGCCCGTTGGAGTCACGTCTAGAAATGGACATGTTATCTATTAGTTGAATCCCGCAGATACGCCCGCCTTAACAAAAATAGATTGTCCCGTGGGAATAAGAATTCCTACAGTAAAAAGTAGCCTATATGCTAATCCAGAGTGTCAGCAAACTCCATACCAAATTTTATGAAAATCGCTCCAGCCATTTAGACGTGAAGAATTAACAAACATACACGCTCACAGACTTTCGCCTTCATAATATTAAGTTAGATTAAAAATCAAATCAGATCTTTGTTAAGAAAATGGGAAAAATACATTGACGCGGGACAAGCTCCCGCTTTTCGGGAAGGACTGAACTTTTGCAAAAAACAGATCCCCAAATACAAACACATATACAAATTTATGTCGAACTACAGTTTATCGATCAAAAAAAATGTCGCCAAATCCGACCCCAATTCTTGGAGAAAAGTAAAATTTGTGTCTGTGTTTCCTTGAGACACGAGGCCCTATGTCTATAAGGCGCGGAGGCGTTTGCACCACGAGGCCGTGGGCGGAGACTCACTCCGCCCAAGCTTTACGCCGCCTCTGCTTTGGACTATGGCATCCCGCTTAGTTCACTAAAAAGTTTCTGAATCCGAACTTGATAAAAAAGAGAGCTCCGACGCACGACTGGAATGTACTCCTCGATTGTCTAAACAGACGCAAAGAGTTTATTTAACTGAAAAAAGATTGATACCATATGAAAGCGTAACGAGGTCATTCATCAGTAGATTTTACTCCTCACATCTTATCATACTTGGCCTTCATTTATATGCAAAGCGATTCTTAAGGTGTAAACTCCAAATATCTGGCAACACTGATTCAGATTGATATTGATACTTTTTCAAGGAGTCGATGACGGAATCCAGAAATAAGAAAAACTGCCATCACTTACCGGGCGAAGGCGAATGATCATGGGGTTTCCTGAGGGACCTCCTCCCCAGACCGTTCCGGATGTCCAGCAAGAGGGACTCCATAAGAGATTCACACTCTGACACCGGAGTGCTGCACATGCTGCCACCTGCAACCATTATACAATTTTTAACTATAACTAATATTCTGTATGCTATAGAGAGAAATGTCATAAGGAATTAAACTTAAAAATGTTTTAAGCTTTTATTATGCGATACGCGAGCCGTGCTTACCGGGCCTGGTATGAAACCCACCAGGCGCACGAAGCCTGGTGCGATACGCGAACCGTGTTTACTGTGCCTGATGCAATATGAAACCCAGCAGGCTCGCCAAGCCTACTGCAATATGTGAGCCGCGCTTCCTGTGCCTGGTGCAATATGAAACCCACCAGGCTTGCCAAACCTGGTGCAATTTGTGAGTCATGCTTCCTGTGCCTGGTGCAATATGAAACCAACCAGGCTCGTCAAGCCTGGTGCAACACGCGAGCCGTGCTTCCTGTGCCTGGTGCAATATGAAACCCACCAGGCTCGGTATGCCTGGTGCAATACGCGAGCCGTGCTTCCTGTGCCTGGTGCAATATGAAACCAACCAGGCTCGCAAAGCCTGGTGCAATACGGAAGCCATGCTTCCTGTGCCTGGTGCAATATGACACCCACCAGGCTCATTAAGCCTAGTACTGTATATATGCGAGCCGTGCTTCCTGTGCCTGCTGCAATATGAAACCCACTAGGCTCAGCAAGCCTGGTGCAATATGTAAGCCGTGCTTTCTGCGCCTGGTGCAACACGCGAGCCGTCCTTCCTGTGCCTGTTGCAATATAAACGGACCAGGCTCGTCAAGCCTAGTGCTGTGTATACGTGTGCCGTGCTCACCGGGCCTGGCGCGGTGCGCGGCGGCGTCGCGCGCGCGGCGGCGGGCGGCGGCCTGCTCCTCGTTGGCGCGCCGCCGCTCGTTGTCCTTCACCGCCGACCGGAACTTCGCGCAGAACGACACGAAGATCTGCGAAAGTTTTTATTTTTATTTGACTTAAGAAGCAAACGAGCATGCAGTCCACCTGATGGTAAGTGGTCACTGCCGACCATTGACGTCATTAATCAACTTCATACAGAACATGAGTTCCATCTGAAGTCAATTACAGATGTGTTGCTACGCCCGAGGACTATGATGGTCACCTCAAATATAAGTGTGCCCACAACCACAGTCTTCCATCGAAACGCAAGAATGCTTCGCGTTGGAAATAGACGTGGCAGTGGTACTTCTCCGGTCGAACGAACTGTTACTGGTTCTGCCACCTTCAAAACCTTCTTTGCGTTTCTTTGGAGATCTCTCTCTCTTTGTGACGCTGAGGACTACCACCGGAGGGTTTAATGCGGTAATAATCCAACACAATGCTGCGTCGCTCCCACGGCGTCAGGTACTTTTTTAAGGTTTGTCGTCCACCCATTATTGTCCCAATGCTGGGCACGGGTCTTCTCTCAGAATGAGAAAGTTTAGGCCATAGTCCACCGCGCTGGCCAAGTGCGAATTGATGGACTTCACACACCTCCGAGAACTTTTTTTTTTAAAGAACTCTCGGATGTGTAAGTTTCCTCGCGATGTTTTCCTTCACCGAAAAGCAGTGATAATTAATGTTTAATACGCACATAAATCAGTGGTGCGTGCCTGGGTTTGAACCTCGAACCTCCCGATTGAGAGGGCAAGTTTCAACCATTAGGCTATCACTGCTCCACTGCTTTTAAGGTTTACGCCTGGAAAAAAAGCTATATCTATTTACTGGGAGTACCTTAAAGCATTCCTCCAGTTTGAAGGACACCGGATCTTCGCAGAAGAACTCTGCCAGCTGCTTCCTCATGCTCTCCACCTCTTCCATGTCTTTGTTTAGAGCCGATATTTCTCTTTCTGCAACCTGTTGTATAAAAGTTAATTTAAAAATCGATTTATATAAATTAATTCAGTATATATAGCAGATTCGTATTTTAAATCCCAACTTTAATAAACATTATGAAAAAATCGATTTGGCAACTAATCTAAACACATCTGAAAAAGACTTTCATGCATACACTATTAGCATACATATATTCTACTTTTGACAAAAAAGGAGCAAATTTAAGTATCAAAAAATATGTGGATGTTTGTTACAAAAACAAAATAATAGCATTCAGCTAGGTGTTCAACATACATCATGGGGATGAAAGCAGTAAAACTTTTAATGTTTCAACTACGCAAACACTCAACCACCGCATCTATTTCTATCTAATATTAGTTGTCATATCCTGACAACTAATATTAGAGTATAGTAGAATAAGAGTGAAATAATCATCCAATTTGATCCTCTGAGGTGGCAATGCATCTGTGACAATCTTTTTTTTTTATCTGATTGAAGTAGCAAACGAGCATGCAGTCCACTTGATGATAAGTGGTCACTGCCGTCTATGGACATCTGTAAACAACTTTATATCGAACATGGGTCAATCATCACATGAAGTCAATCACAGATGCGTTGCTACTCCTCAGGACTAAGATGGTCGCCTCATATAGAAGTGTGCCGGCAACCACACCCTTCCAACGAAACGCAAGAACTGTTTTACGCTAGAAATAGGTGTGGTGGTGGTACTTTCCCGGTCGAACAGCACTGGTTCTACAACCTTCTAATATAAAAACAAAATCATGATTACCTGCAGGAAGTCCCCCATCTGCTCCTTGATATCCTGCTGCGTGGTGGCCTGGATCTCCTTCTTGAGTGTCCCGATCCTGCCGCCCAGCGTGTTGATCTCGTTGTGCAGCTGCTCCACGCTGGCCTTCGCCGCCTCCTCCAGGACCCGGATGTCGTCCGCGAAGTGGACTAACTCCTTGTTCTTACGCTCAGCTTGCTGTGGAAAAATACAATACTATGTGTCTTGGATCTCTTTTATAATTTGATCCCCAGAGGGATCATTTCCCTTGTCCATATGCAAAAATACAGTGGAAGCTATATCTTCGATAAAAAGCAGCACTCACCATGTCTTTGTAGTTTCCAGTTCAAAATAAGGTTACGGTTTCCCCTGCATGTTGAAAAAGTCGACTAAAAGAGGGTTTTCGAGGCTGCGGGTTCCACCAACAAGGGAGCTTTACTGTCTAGCCAGAGGACCCCGGGTAGGACGGTTGTATGTGCGGTCACATGAAGTTGTAAGACCAGACAGTGCGGTGGGTCCAGTCCCTCACCTGAGTAGAACTCGGCAAGTACCGCCTCAAGGGACTCCTATTGCGTTCGTTTGCAAGTTCCGGAGTACTCTTTGCACGGATATTGGCTAATAACTCAGCGTCGTTTTCAATGACAAGTAGGTAAATAGACGGGTAGGTGACGGTAAGTTTCGAAGGCTCTTCCTAGAGGATACAGCACTCACCATGGCGACGTAGTGCATGAGGTTCATGGCGGGCTTGTTGGCGCGGATGTCGGGCAGCTTCTGCAGCGAGGACAGCTTGACGCCCGCCGCGCCGCCCGCGTACCCGCCCGCGTTCAGGAAGTTGCCCGCGATCAGCGCGATGTACAGCACCTCCTGCACATGTACGACCAACATCCACGTGACAACCGATAACGTCACACACGCACATTATACAACATTAACGGAAAGTCCGCGAACACACGAGACATACAACATCCAGCTAACGACCGCTAACGTCCTACACACACGTAATGAAACAACGCAACATCCGCGAACATCTTACTCGCTATTTTTTTATCTGATTGATGTAACAAACGAGCATGCAGTCCAGCTGATCGTAGGTGGTCACTGCCGGTCATGGACATCTGTAATCAACTTCGTACAGAACATGGGATCTGACATCTGAAGTCAATCATCAACATGGGTTCCTCGGGAGAAGCGACGTTTTAAAATGATGCGTTTCTCACGAGGACTATGATGGTCGCGTAATATAATGGTGTGCCGACAACCACACCCTTCCACCGAAACGCAATAAATGCTTTACGCTAGAAATAGGTGTGGCAGTGGTACTTCCCCGGTCGAACTACACTGGTTTTACCTGTAAATGCATGTATGGTTGTATCACGTAATACAAGATCCACGAACATCCTACACGCACGTAGAACAAAATTAACGCAACATCCGCGAACATCCTACACGCACGTAGAACAACATTAAGGCATTAATCGGTGCAGTAAAATACCGACAGATGGCAAATACACACATGCTTCGCAAAAAATACAGGCGAATAATACTTAAACCTCAACTCTAAGGAAAACTCGCCATAATGCTCGTCTTTTCTTCAATGAATTTAAATACACTTGAATGAGTGATACGTAAATTGACGCGTGTTTGTCAGTGTTCGGTGAGTGTCTAAATATTCTTCAAATATTCGTCGAACACTGGCAAACATGGACATCTTTACTTATGTGCCTAATTTATGTTATACATCAAGAGATGGCGCCACTAAATGTATAACTCTGTCACGTTATCAAAGTTTTCCTAATGTTTTGCTTATAAACAAACCAAATAAACTAAAACTCTCGAAGCACAGCATTTTTGGGGTACGATTACTTAACTAAAAGTCGACCAATACTAAATTGTTTAAAGAAAGAAAGAAAGAAAGATCTTTATTTAGTCAATTTTTGGGTTACAATAATATTTATTACATAAGATGTTCAAAAAAAAAAAACAAAAAAAAGGGGCGCCAAAAATTTCATATGCCGGTTAAGGCGTTCTAAATGTATGGCACTCACATACTCGTATTTATCATTAAAAGATTTACAGTTAGACACTATATTACAATGCTGATAACTTTAGAAGACTATTAATTTTTTGTATTTTATATTTTTAAATCATCGTTTAAGAATTCATCATACGTGTAATAGCATTTTTCTATTAATATATTTCTTAATTTTCTGGCACATATGTGGTCTTTCTTTATTTGTTTTAATTGGTAAGGTACTTTATTATATAACTTTATGGCCATAAAGACGTGTATACTCAAATGTGCCGTGAAAGTATGCATCTTGATGAAAAGCACAACTGAGAATTTTCCTAATAATGTGCTCAAAGGTATGTTAACTCTATTAATTACGACACACACAGTACGACATTAATTAGTCCACGATTCTTAAATTGCCTACCACATACCTGTATGGCTCTAGAAGACATCAGATCATCCCCAGCTACCAGAATGGCGTTGATAGCGCTTTCCAGATACCCAGCGGTGGACGCCCACTCTTCTTTCAGGAGCATGCATTCAATACGCAGTTTGTAACTGAAAGAGATGCGAAATATCTATTAACTTTTTCACAGTAAAAGTTATGATATTGTTGCCTATGCAATGTAATGAATACATACATAATGCCTTCGAATATATGCTCAAAGAGTGCTATGATCTCAGAAAATCAGCATTCTAAATAAAAATGCGTGTACGGATATAGTTTAATGTTTAGAAATTATACCAAATCGTTTAAAATATTGTTCTATCGGAAAATATTGTTAAAAATAAACAGTAAAATTTTGTTAAATAATCACTAGATGGCACTATTCTCTATACACACTTTCTACACTCATAGCCCCACAGTAGGATTTTCTCCTGTGTCGTGGGTACCTTGGATACACACAAGACTACACAAACACCCAGACCCAGAACAGGAATCTAAACTCATCATTCAGATAACTGTCTGGCCGCGAATCGAACCCGAGACCCATTGCGCGTCAGACCGGCATGGTAACCGCTCCGCCACGCGGGTCGTCTATTGTCTATAGGTTCATAAACATATGGCATTGTAAACGACATTAAATTTAAATACTATTTCTTAACAAATAAAACTACACAATTAAATAATTTTCCTATAAGAATATTGATGAATTAGTTGAACATAACTACAATGGCAAGGGAGAACAACAACAAAATCGGACACTTACTTCGGAAGCTGTATGAGCTGCAGAAGGAACTTCTCAGCGTTTCCTAGCTTAGTGACGTCACCGGTGAAAGCCTTAAGCATTTCGCACTCGTCTATTTCTGGCAGTATTTTGAGTAGACCTCTCAGTTTCTCAGTACCGATATCATCATGGGAGCCTTCGCGAATCAGCTGGATTATGTCTTCGTTGGAGCTGTGAAAAGTTTTTTATCAATTAGTCTAGCAAGTTCTGAAGGTGGTAGAACCAGTGTAGTTCGACCGGGGAAGTACCAACGCCACACCTATTTCTAGCGTGAAGCATTTCTTGCGCGAGGTAGAAGGGTGTGGTTGCGCGCACACTTTCACATGAGGCGACCATCATAGTCCACAGGCAATGCATCTGTGATTGACTTCAGATGGAACCCATGTTCTGTATGTAGTTGCTTACAGATGTCCGTGGGCGGCAGTGACCACTTACCATTAGGTGGCCTGCATGCTCGTTAGCTACTTCAGTCAGATGAAAAAAAGCAAGCGAGCATGCAGTCAACCTGATGGTAAGTGGTCAAAGCTATTATTGTGGATAAGATTGACCTTCTTGTGGTCGGTCACAGTTAAGTAGCTGACTTGCGATTCCTGACCACTACCTTGAAACGCAAATTTCTCTCTTAACGCACTCTTTAGAGCAGAAAAAAATTTTTAAACAAAAAATACAACCGACTTCCATGCCACATAAAAGTAAAAAATAATTTAAATACATGTTGGTTTAGAGCAAACACAGTACTTAGTATATAGTCCCGAAGTCGGCGCTCACCATATTTTGCTGGATCATGACGAAACTACATGTATCTTATATGAGCGCCGACTTCGGGACTATATACTAAGTACTGTGTTTGCTCTAAACCAACATGTATTTAAATTATTTTTTACTTTTATGTGGCATGGAAGTCGGTTGTATTTTTTGTTTAAAAATTTTTTTTTCACGCTTTTCAGTCACGATAAAATCAGTTATGGCTGTTGCTAGTCGTCCGCTAACCGGATGAATAAAATTAATTATTCGTCCGATTTTCGGATGAATAAAATTATGTGCTGACGTCATCATCTAAAAATAGACTTCTTTGACACAACCGGTCGGGGGCGCTACCGCGCCCCCTCCCTTAGATTCTGAATTGGAAAAATCTGTTCGAACCTAACCTAACCGAATAAAACAACTTTTTTTCTGAGTAAACTGGCTGAAGAGTTGAAGGTCAAAACTATCATGTTATACCTTTGCCTAGTAATCTCATTACATATACGTAAGCACCATAAGGCCAACGCCTATGGTTTAGGCTTGAAGGACCCCAGCATTATCAGGGTTGAGGAGTTGAAGGTCAAATTTTTCATGTCATATCTTTTCTTAGTAATCTCATTACATACACGTAAGTAACAGATGGCCAACTTCTATGGCTTGGGCTTGCAGTACCCTGCATCATGAGGGTTGAGGAGTTGAAGGTCGATCTTAATATTATACGTCTTTACTTTGTAAATATATTACATACCCATAAGAATCAAATGGCCAATACCTATGGTTTAAGCTTGAAATACCACTGCATCATCAGAGTTGAGGAGTTGAAGGTCAAATTTTTCTTTTTTTATCTTTGCATAGTAATCTTATCAGATATACCTAAACACCATGTGGCCAACGCCTATAGTTTAAACTTGAAGCACCCCATCATCATCAGAGTTGAGGAGTTGAAGGTCCAATTTTCCACTGTATACAACCATTAGTCTAATGTTCTACCTTTAATCTGTTTAACCTCATTTTAAATGCGTAAGCATGAAATAGCTAAGTTTTATGGCTTAGGCATTCAATACCCCTGCATCATCAGGATTGAGTAGTTGAAGGTCCAATTTTTCGTCGCATACCTTTGCTTAGCAATGTTATTATAAATCCGTGAGCAACAAATGTCCAACGTTTATGGTTTAGGCCTGCAGTACCCCTGCACCATCAGGGTTGAAGAGTTGAACATCATCAGGGTTGAGGAGTTGAAGGTCAACTTTTTTATCATACGTCTTCGCTTTGTAAATATATTACATACCCATAAGCATCAAATGGCCAACGCCTATAGTTTAAGCCTGAAGTACCCCTGCATCATCAGAGTTGAGGAGTTGAAGGTCAAATTTTTCATCTTATATCTTTGCTTAGTAATCTTATCAGATATACGTAGCGATCATGTAGCTAACGCCTATAGTTTAAGCTTGAAGCACCCCAGCATCATCAGGATTGAGGAGTTGAAGGTCCAATTTTCCACCGTATACAACCATTTTTCTAATGTTTTACCTTACATTTTTTTAAATATCATTTTGAATGCGTAAGATTGAAATAGCTAAGTTTTATGGCTTAGGCATTCAATACCCCTGCATCATCAGGATTGAGGAGTTGAAGGTCCAATTTTTCGTCGTATACCTTTGCTTAGCAATGTTATTACAAATCCGTGAGCAACAAATGTCTAACATTTATGGTTTAAGCCTGCAGTACCCCTGCATCATCAGGGTTGAGGAGTTGAAGGTCAAATTTGTCATCGTACATCTTTGCCTTGCTATCTTATTATATATCCGTAAGCACTAAATGGCCATCACCTACGGCTTGGGCTTACAGCACCCTGCATCATCAGGGTTGAGGAGTTGAAGGTCATTTTTTTTATAATATGTCTTTGCTTAGTATTGTTATAACATACCCATAAGCACCAAATGGTCAACCCCAATGGTTTAGGCTTGAGGCACCCCTGCATCATCAGGATTGAGGAGTTGAAGGTCAAATTTTCATCACATGTCTCTGCTTAGTAGTCTTGTTACATATATGTAAGCACCAAATAGCTAATGTTATAGTTTAGGATAGCTGTAACCCTGCATCATCAGGATCGAAGAGTTGAAGGTCAAATTTTTCGTCAACCTATATAAGCATAGATATATAATACATATTCCAAGTTTCATAAGAATCGAATTGGCAGAAGCCGAGTTATCTCAAATTATCTAAAAAACTTGAGGAGTGGTGGTGGTTTCCACCCCATAACTCAAAGAGTTAAGCATCACAGCATACCCATGTCCAAGAGAAAAAGTTGCGTGACGAAATTTCCTATCAAATGAAAGAAAGAAAATGGAAATCGGTTTATAAACACCCAAGTTATTCAAGATTTTAAGAAACCGACATTTTCCAATTTTCCGGGAAAACCGCCGGAAGGTTTTCATTTTCCTCAATATGGGACTGCCTGTGAAACTAGTCGCATACAATGTCGTATGAATCGTGTCGGTAGGTCGACGATTTCTAGCCATTTCGCCCGAACATACATATAAAAAAAAAAAAAAAAAAAAAAAAAAAAAAAAAAAAAAAAAAAAAAAAAAAATATATATATATACGTGACGAATAGATAACCTCTTTCCTTTGGGAAGTCGGTTAAAAATAGTCATTTAATCTGCTGTTATTGAAGAGAAATGATTTTACGTTAATGCCGTTGGAGTTGGAACCAAAGATCTCTACAGTCCATTTTTATAGGAAATAATGCAACCTTAGAAATATTTCAGTCAGTACTTGTATCAAATGTTTTAGCTAAAAGAAAAACAATTCTATTTCTTTTGAAGATATTGAAATGAATTGATATTATTACAGTAATCAATCGTGAATTATTACAACAGGTTATGCCCATCACATGATAGTCGTCTTAAACCCATTATTATCCTACTGCTGGGCACGGGTCTGCTTTCGGAATGAGAGTTATAGGCCATAGTCCACCGAACTGGCCAAGTGCGAATTGGCGGATTTCACACACCTCCGAGAACTTTTTTTTAACGAACTCTCGGATGTGTAGGTTTCCTCACGATGTTTTCCTTCACCGAAAAGCAGGGATAATTAATATCTAATACGCACATAAATCTGTGATGCGTGCTTGGGTTGTAATGTTGTGCAAATCATATTATCTTAGACTTACCTTCGGAATTGCTTCAAAAAGATGTTAACATTCAAACTCCTTTTGCCGTCTAGCAAGGTGATCTCAGAAGACTCCTTTCTGGGCTTCCTCTCTCCAGAACTGTCGCATATAGGACTTCGCCCCAAACGCGGTGATGAGCCCGCTGATCCTGGGGGTTGCATCTGTGGGGGAATAATAAAAATCTAATAGTTATACATAAACAGCACGTGATTTACAGTTATGATTTTTTTAATAGCTCTTCATTCTTGGGGTAATCGTACTGATATTTGACTTCTTGACTTTTGATGTATTTTTAAATTCTTCAGCTATAAATAAATGAGATTTACAAAAACTTTTTTTCTATAAAAATAATACAGAGAATCAAAGAAACCCTAAAATAAAAAAGAGTGTGTGTGTCAGCTCCGACGCACGACTGGAGTTTACTCGCATTTAAAATAGATGGCGCCATACTCCCACACTAAAGATATAAATAATACCAATATGAAAAATATATCATTATGAAAAATTATATCTAATATATAAGTAAGTATTAAAATATTAATATTGTACCTATTTACAGAGGATTGACATTACTTATCTTAACGATTTACTATCTTAAATACCATTGAGATTTCGGTAATACGTAATCACGAAACCTATGCATCCTATATGAAACCCCATCCACGCGTACTGATAAAATAGTTCTAAAGTTTTAACTAGATGGCGTTATACTCAATAAGAAAACGTAACGAGGTCATTCATCAGTAGATTTTACTCCTCACATTTTCTCATATCGGGCCCTTATTTATGCAAATCGATTCTTAAGGAGTAAATTTCAAAAATTACAAATTCAACATTAAACTTCTACACGATAAAAAATATAGGTAAATGAGAATATTACCTGTTGACAAAATAATCCCTCAATCTCACTCCAATCGAGTTCTGTTTTTGGGGAATGCTTGTGACTTGACGCGACTATGGACCAAATGTTGTTCTGGCCAATTACCTGGAAAAAGAAGAAAATTTAACCTAAAATTTTGAACAGTAGAAAGAATGTATGGGAAATTTACACATTTTCTACACTCACACTACCGTAGGATTTTCAGCCCGACACTAGGATTCTCTCCTGTGTCGTAGGTTTCATGGACACTAAAGACGGGTACACAAACATCCCGACACAGAACAGAAATCTAAATTAATCCGGGCTTTAGTCCATATGTGTTTGTTGTACCTTGGTGAAGAAAAACATTTATTATTTCTGGGTAACTGGTCAAAATTCCTGGCACAGAAAAAGATAACTGTAAGATCACTATTTGTAATAGTTGCAGTGTGAATATGAACGTAGTGTATGAACTAGCGTATGCGCGTTGGTGTAGGTGTTTTAACGTTTTTTAACGTTTCACACTCATAGCCCCACACTAGGATTCCCTGTGTCGACCCAGACCAAGAACGGAAATTCAAACTCATCATTCAAATTTCCGCCTCACTGGGAATCGAACCCAGGACCCTCAGATTAGTGGTACGGCGTGTTAACCATTGCGCCATTTGGGTCGTCTGTGTGTGTGTGTTTTTGTGTATGGGCGACCCTGTGTGTGTAATGTGTTACTTATGTGTGCGTGAAATGTGTATGCATGTGTGAATATAATTATGTGCCTGTATACGCTTGTGCATTGGGTCGTTCCAGTATTACGTAAGCACTATTGGGTGGTGGAGGGGTCTTTGTTTTGCTTATTTTGGATGACATGGAGGGTCGGTTAGAGCTTGTATAAAATAATTGTAATAAATCCGCTTATATAATATTTGAATGGCCCAATATACAGATGCGTCAACAACGTACTTTATTGTTGGGTATCTTGTTCCAGTTGATGGTCTTCATCTTGGTTTTGGGCAGCGGCGTCTCCTGCTGCGGCAGCTTGATGTCGGCGGCGGGCGCGGGCGGCGGGGAGGGCGCGGCGGGGGGCGGCGGCGGCGGCGGGCCGCGCGGGGCGGGGGGCGGCGCGGGGGGTGCGGGCGGGGCTGGCGGTGCGGGGGGCGGCGCCATGGCTGGAGGGGAGGAAGGGGGTATAAGAGACTTAAAGTTCAAAATGTTCGTGGATTGTACTGACATCCAGTGTCTTTTTGTAAAATTTGGTATTACAAAAACAAACAACAGGGTCTCTTAGAAACTTTGGCGGCACGGGGAAAGGTAACATAGCCAGGGGTGCCCCTTTGTATATATGATTTTGACGAGTGCAACTCTGGATAACATACAAAAGGTATGCTGAAATTAAAGATTATGTTACAATACAAAATTAACTACTTAATCATTGACAGTTGTAGAACATATTATTACAAAAACAAACAACATGATCTCTTTGTTACTTAGGCAGCGCGGGGAAATGAAACATGGCCAGGAGGACGCCTTGTGAAAATAAAATACAAAAGGTGTGTAGTGGAATTAAAAATAATGTTACAATATAAAATTAACCATATTATCAATGAAGGTTGTAGAGTAGAACCTAACTACTAGTCCCGCATACCTTGTACAGATTTGTTATTAAATTATTTTTCTGTAAATATACAAAATATAAAAAAATACTAAAACTTACCAGGTGGTGGCGCAGGAGCCGGCGGTGGTGGGGGTGGTGGTGACAGCGCTCTCTGTAAGCTCTGTTTCCGCGCCGCACCAGACACTTCCCGGTGTTGGCAGGTGCAGCTCATTTTTGCCTGTGAATTATATAAGATAGCATATCAAAAGCTATCGATGAATCTAAATGTTTTTTATAACAATTCCTCAAAGAAAAAGATCAGGGTATTCAAAGAACAACCAATTTCGCTTGATTTACTTATGACAAACATTGAAAATATAAGTTAAGTTATTTAATGGAATAAATATGTTCCGAGTAATTGCACAATTTCCATATGGACTTGAAGAAAAAATAACACAAACAGGTCTACTTCAAGGTACCACTTTGACTCCCTTGATGTTACATAATGATGACAACGGCCCATTCGATGTACCATCTAAGGACTCTTTAACAATATCATTTTAATCCAATGATGTATTGGTTATAAAGGTATTTAAAATATTCTTAATTTGCTAGTATGTCCTTAAATAACTAATATTGATTATACTAAGATGATACTAACTAAGATGATTAGTGTGTTATGTCTAGAAAGTCAGTTACCTGGACACTCGGTGCTCTAAGCAGTTTAGCAGCATCTTCCCTGCTCTCCAGCAGAGTGGCACGATGCACGAGTGTCTCGGCAGTGTCCCACACAATATCGCTAACGGCTTCTTTGGGATCTATCCTCAGCAAGTGTTGTAGGATGCTAAGGAATGGAATCTCTTGTGGCGTATCTGCGACCTGAAATTGAATTTGGACATTGGGTGATCTCGGACGTTGAGGATAAAAGGGTCCCTAATGGGAACTAAGTATTTTTCGAAAAAAATAGAGTTTTTTAAGGACGCACGGACATGGATGTTTTTTTTTTGGATTTCTAGCACGTCAGATAAACGTCAGGTACGCACAGGTCAGATAGGCATATCAGGTAATTTGTCAGTTTTTAATTTGCTACATCATTGAACGTTAAACGGTTTTACGATAGCCTATGTTATTGAATATTTACGTTTTTGGTTTTCGGCCAAACCTTCCTTAATAAGCAAAAAAAATGTTTTGAGGCACCTAATAAACTCGTACTAAGAGCACTGGTCAAAGTGAAAATACCAATCCTTAGACTCAGTTTATACCTGTTTAAGAATAGCATAGAAGACATCGAGATGTGAGTTGAGATTGATTCCCCCGGGGCCCTGCGCCTCATCGCTCTCCCTCTGCTCCTCGAACACATCCAGCTGGACTCCAAGGTCTGGGTGGGCTGCGGCTTCATGTCTGCAACGATTTAATGCATGTTTTAAAGCAATTTAAATGAGTATTCGTAATCTGACTGTCTTGGCCATAAGGAGAGACTTTTGGATCCGGTGGTAATGTAAGAAAAAACATTGCAACTGACAATTTGTAAGTGCCTAGGACTATACAAAGATAAGACATTTCATTTTACATTACAGACATACTTATATTATTACCGGAGCGGGCGGAGTCACGGGCCAAAGCTAGTAAGTTAATAAACACACGTCTAACTTGAGTCAGCTCTTAGGACAGCTTGTTTTTCGTACATTTTTGAAAATTTAATAAAAATAATAAGGTAAGATCTACCGAGATAACCAGCTTATTAGAAGCAGGTTTCGTGCTATTTCCAAAGTAGAGCAATTTGGCACGTATTCATTGTGAAAAGGGGACTGATAAATGTATGTTAAGGTTTGCAAGGAGTCAAAACGAGTATGCCGCTAAAACTATTTCTAGTGTTTGTAGTTTTTTCGCTTCGGTGGAAGGGTATATATAGTGGGTGGCGCACTTTCTTACGAGGTGTCCAACTTAGTCTTCGAGCAACGTATCTGTAATCGACTTCAGATAGAACTCATGTTCCATATGATATTGCTTACAGGTGCCCACGAGTGGCAGCGACCACTAACCATTAGGTGGACGACATGCTCGCTTACTAAATCTATGTCCATTTGTACGCATGTATACACATATCCGTGTTAGACAACTTTTAGATAATTCCAGCGATCGGTTTCGTGCCGGATGCGGAGATACGCAGGTTGTTTTATTTTGTGGCGAATTAATTTGATAGAAACATACGCCTACAAGTTTGTACGGCGTCGGTTCAAAAAGTTGTCGTGGAAATTAAATATCGTAACAAAATGAGCGTGTCCGAGTGAAACGGACACGAGCGCCAGGTTTCAGGGCTGCCACAAATCCTATTTTATTTTATCTTGCTAATATTATATGCGAAATATTATAAATATATTATTACATATTATATATAATATAATATAATTATATTTATAATTATAAATAATATAATTACGAATATTATTGATAAAATATTATAAAATTAAATGGTAATAATTATACTAAGAGTTCACTACTACTATAAAAAAATTAAGCAAATTGCCGACCCCAAGGCCGTGCCGTCTCCTTGTAAAACTACCGGTGGGACTTCGCTGAAATTTTGCACACACATAAATTATATACTGGATCACCACATGGGATATTATTACTACGGTAAACGTGATCAAAGCGGACATTCCGCGGGAATTAATCTGCAACGATGGGCGTGTGGAATTAATTATCACTAAGTACTTTACGGTGAAAAATACGTGGTGAGAAAGCCTACACATCTGAGAATTCTATAAAAATAAAATGCTCCAATTCACTAAGCCAGCGTCTTAGAGTACGCCTAAAATTCCCAGCAATAGAATAATGTTGACGATTAATCTCCTCTTGTAGAAAAATGCTATAGAAGGCCGATATTTTTTTAGAAATTTGGCCGTAATTCAAGTAATCATTTTAATGGCATTATTTTATCTGTATACATAATATTATGTAATGAGCAACCCTATAAAGTAACGTAAGATTATTCATAACCGCGCCGCTGCCATATTTGGCCAGCGGTCCTCCCACGCTATCGGCCATTTTTGTCTTTTTCCTATACAAGTTACTGCGAAACGACTTATTTAAGATTATAAACATGTGTATTCTTGGGTTCCTGTTCTGTTTCCATTTAGTCCTCCTTTTCTTTTAGAAGATATATGATCTTGGCTATGACTTTTCAAAAACTGGAGAAAATGTATTATGCGTAGCCACTTATTTAGAGACAATAAAATGGAATAAAAATATCATCCCAATTTTCAATTTAACATTTTTCAATTTAACATGTCACAAAAATTTCATGATTTTTTGACCCCCCCCCCCCCCTCCCCCTGTCACAGCTGGTCATATTTGTGAGACCCCTAGCTTGTGTGATGTCACTCATTTTATATACTACACATAAATTTTTTAAACCCATATTTTTTCAATAAAATAGTCGTTCCAAAATTACATGAGACAATACTAAATTTTGTGTTCCTCTCCACCCCTTATCACACCATGGCACACTTTATCCCCCCTCCCCTTAGCGTGTGACGTAATTAATGGATGTCCCCTAAGAAAGACATAAGATCAGTTTTACCTACCTAAAAAGTTGGAACGCGTCGGATTAGGCGTTCCAACTTTTTATGTAAAACTGATCTTAGTTCATTACCGCACGATTTTTTTTATTCCGTAAATCAGCAATAAATAATTTCTAATGGGCACATAAAAATCAACAGTGCTTATACTCTGTCTATAACTCCATTAAATTTTAGAAATCTCAACATCAGATATATTAAATATCGCGTGTGGCCATTTCCGAATATCAATTACTACAGCTTTGAAATTTGCTTGTGCTTTATTGTTTCCTGTCTATTAAAACCAGTTATTTCGATAGTTGTGGACAGACAGTGTAAATATTATTGACTGAACTTTTAGTTTCTTTATTACTAACAATTAGTCATTTGTGTCCGTAAAAATCAAATGTTTATATTTAAACTTATGAATGACAGACGTTATTATTTATATTATTTTATTTAGTATTGGACTTGTCATATAGTCTACTGGATAAGCGGTCACTACCGCCCATGGTTATCTATATTAAATGCCAGATAGAACCAGTCTTACCTGTGGTTTGCTACCATTCAGTCGGAACCCATAATTTAAAAAAAAAATTGGTGTATCAATAGTGCCCTTAAACTCAAACTGCAATGGGTTTTACTACTTTGAAAATCTCCACTCTAATCCTTACCTACCCAGAATATACTGACAACTACTAATATAATAGGTAAGTAAAAGAAATAATACAATAGACCAGTGATAGCCTAATGGCTGAAACTTGCCCTCTCGATCGGGAGCTCCGAGGTTCATACCCAGGCATGCACCACTGTTTTTTTTTAATTATTTGCGTATTAGAATTAACGTAATAACTAATAATTAAATAACATTATCAGTTTGATACAATAAATAAATAAATAACTTATCACTGCTTTTCGGTGAAGGAAAAAAATGTATGCAAAGACGTACACACCCGAGAGTTCTTTAAAAAATAAATTCTCGGAGGCGTGTGAAGTCCAGCAATTCGTACTTTGCCAGTGCGGTGCACTATGACTTTAAAACTCTCTCATTCTGACAGAAGACCTGTGCCCAGTAGTGGGATAGTAAAAGGTTGACGAGAAGAGAAAGAATAAAGTGATGTGTGTACCTATCCAATAATAAAATGGAATTAATAATTGCGACAATGATGTAGCAGAAGTATACCAAATTCCATCTTCTACATTTTTTGGAATATCTTAATCTGGTTATATTTCGTTTGGAATTCAGTTTTAATATCTTCATATTGCCTATTTATGTATCTAATGTAGTCGTTAATATCATTTACTTCTTTAAATATTTCATTAGTTTTTAACTCATGTCAATATCTTCTTCAATTGTTTATAGTTGCTCGCTGGTAGTGACACAAGGACTGAATAAGAACTTGTGGGTAAAGTGAGACAAATGAGACTGGTTTGGTCGACTGCGTTCGCAGGTTGATTCTGACCTAATTTAGACTTGGATATTCTGGTGATTTGTTCACGTGTTTGGACAAAATGATTGGTCTTATGAGGTTGAGTCTTTGATTTTTGACGTAATTACTGTAATCAATAAATCATTCTAACTCTCGGGTAATGTAAACAATAATTTGATTCTTGAGTTGCTAAAACGCAAATCGCTGATCTAAAAGTAGTATAGTTGTTCCTTTAGTTCCGGGATCAGAATAGAGTATCCTCTGCCTGTCGTTAGGCAACTAAAAGATACTCCCAGGGTTGTGGAAGACAAGAGTAGAAGCTCGAACCGCCCGGCCAGCCAGAGCGAAGGTTGACGCAATGTGTAGTCGCATACCGTCGTAAACACCAAACATCATGGTGGACTTATATGCCCATCGGGCGGGGGCAACCGGAGATCTCAGAGGACTCTGATTGGGTTCCTTTAGAGATCCCGGAGTAATCTTTGCAGCGTCAAGGACGGTCGCCGAGAACGTTTTAGTGGGTAACTATCCCACACAATCGGGCGTCGCTTACACGGCAACGGATTCTTTTTGAAGGTTTCCCCCCTCCAAAATAAAAAATGACCTTATACTGACCTTATTACTTATTATTATTACATACAACTATGCAATATTCACATAAATTTATTAAAAAGAGAAAAAAATGATCAATTTACCTTAAATTGCTTAGCGTTGGTAGGAGTCCCAATCCTGTAAAATAAAAAATAAAAAAATAGAAACGCATTCTTAAAAGACATAAAACTTATTGTAAAGTAAGGTGTGGTTGCCGGCACACTTTCACATGAGGCGACCATCTTAGTCCTCGGGAGTAGTAACGCATCTGTGATTGACTTCAGATGGAACCCATGTTCTGTATGTAGTTGATTACAGATGTCCATGGTCGGTAGTGGCCACTTACCATCAAGTGGACTGCATGTTCCTTTGCTACTTCAGTTAGATAAAAAATAAAGTTATAACGGAAAAATTACCAATAAATTCATTCCTGACGTGGATACGATCAGGCAGGCGGGGAGCTGAGATGATGAGACAGTTGATGAAGGCGACCAGCGCCGTCTTGTAGTCGATGGTGGTGGCGTTCTTCAACTCTTCGACCACCACGCTTAGTCTGTAACGGTCGCCCTTTAACGCCTGGGGATATCAAAAATGTTAGTAAAGTACGCGGCAAAGTATGTTTTTTTACAGATGAGTGCTTTTAATTAAATAATTAATTAATTGACGACCCGCGTGGTATGGCATTTACCATACCGGTCTGACGCACAATGGGTCCCAGGTTCGATTCCCGGCCAGACAGGTATCTGAATGGTGTTTGTGTATTCGTATTGTGTCCATGGATGGATGGAGTATTTTTTAAAAAATAAATATTTCTTTCTTTTGGAAGTCTTAAATATGATGAAGTCTTCTGTTTCATATCCTAAGATTAGGTCCAAGAACAATGTT
Source organism: Spicauda simplicius (assembly GCA_949699795.1). NCBI lineage: Eukaryota > Metazoa > Arthropoda > Insecta > Lepidoptera > Hesperiidae > Spicauda > Spicauda simplicius. Next base: position 17,586,210 of record OX453074.1, on the reverse strand, counting down.
TAAAACTTTTAACAGCAACATTAATAATTCTGACAATTCTCCTTTTCTGATATTTTTCTCCTTATCTGCTATCTGCTTATCTGCATAAGGAGAAATGTCGGCAGGCAGTAATAATTGTATGACTAACAGATGAAATAAAACCCAATGGAATCAAATCTAACTATATTAACTATACTAACTCTATTAAATTAAAGTTAATTATTTACAGAACAATTCAATATCCAGAACCTAAACCTGCTTAGGGTAAATAGGGTTCAAAGAAACTCTACAGCACTTAGCAGTGATAGCCTAATGGTTGAAACTTGCCCTCTCGATCGGGAGGTCCGAGGTTCAAACCCAGGCACGCACCACTGATTTTTCATAAAATTATGTGCGTATTAGAAATTAATTATTACTGCCTTTCGGCGAAGGAAGACATCGTAAGGAACCACATACCCGAGAGCTCTTAAAAAAAAAAGTTCTCGGAGGTGTGTGAAGTCCACCAATTCGCACTTAGCCAGTGCGGTGGACTATGGCCTAAACTTTGTCATTCTGAGAGAAGACATGTGCCCAGCAGTGGGACAATAATGGGTTGACGAGATAATACGTTTATATTAATGTAAAGAAAAAGGTTAAATGATTCATAGTATCATGATATACTCATGAAACCCATAAACTGATACTACGCTAGCTTGATCAAAAAGTGGGAAATCCTCATGGATACCCGTGGCGGCAGCTGGGTTTTGCCGGACTCTTACCGGCTAAACCCCCACTGTGATTTCTCCTCGCACCGTACGGCGGGAACACGGGTAGGCTTTCGCAGTCATCCGCGAACCCGCCGGTGCCTGGCCGCTCCCACAGCCCCTCCCCGCGTGGAGCATAAAGCTCTCCTCCAATAGCAACATAAAAAAACATAACCTAATCTAACCTAAACATAACAATTCAAAACTTATGCTCACCTTATATCTGTCGAGGGTGTCCACCGCCCGGGCGTAGCCGTCTGCATTGTACACGCACAGTGCCGATAGTAACTCGAACACCTGGAATATTAACGATATCAATTATATAAAATTACCTTGATTAGTGATTTTTATACCGTGAGGAAGGCCTAAATAGGCTACTTTTTTTTACGAAAAACGACGGAAACGCGGAAGAAGTCGTGGGCAACAGCTAGTTTATTTAATAACATTCTTGTATACATACCTGCTTCTTAACAGCAGCAGTGGGGGAGGTGAGGGCAGCGGCGAGCTTGCCCGCGTACTCCGCGTGTTCTACTATGTAGTCCAGGCCCACTCTACTCTCCATATTGACTCTGCAACAGAAACACGATCATCAGAATATAGACTTATTTTAAAGAACTAGTCACCCGTCGCAACGGTCGAAATTCGACCGTAAATTAAATTAAAAAACTAAACTTCATATTGTCCAAACTTTCCAAAGTAGCACCAATATTTCTCTAATTTAAATAAGTTGTAATCATTTTCAAGTTATTAAGCATCCGTAAAAGGTAAAAATAGGCTCATTAACTAAGCTGCATTTAAAAGCAATAGAGGGTATTTTGACAAAGACATCTGACATTTTTGACGTTATGTGTTTTCATAGTAAGACATTAAATGTTCTATTTCGTTTAATAATTATTCGTTTGGGATAAATGCACGGTAGTGTGTGTAATGTGTTTTTTATTGATTTTATGTATGTTTTATGCATTATTTGGAAAAAAATATTAGCATTGCGCAATTCTTCTCTACATCAATTATAACCGTGCGTAATTTCACACCCCTCCGTCTGCGGCAAGTATCTTAAAAACGAATCACAAGTTTTTTTAATAAATAGAGTGATTCAAGAGGAAGGTCTTTATGTATAATGCATGCATGTTATAGTGGAGGAACACGGATAATTTTAGATTTTTGACTTTTAGGCGGAACGCAGTTCGCCGGGTCAACTAGTTATAATTATAAAAAAATCTGCGTTCGTTTTATAAAGATGTTAACAATATATGTACATAGCGAGATAGGTACTTAAGGCTACTTCTACATATTAATGAACAGATATCACGAACTGATTTACGTAATCATATTTATTTAACATTTATTACACATTTACATATTAAACTACATTCCTATACTAACTTTTCAAGTATTATATTTTTCTAAGCGTTTTAAATACATTAATTACGAAATAACGGATGTCAAGGATATTTCTGTGTTGTAAGAAATCTAGCCGAAGTTACATGCTATATTAAACAGAAATAAAGTATTACTTAGTAGAATGGAGAGGAGTTCTCGGTAACTGGACGCTTTCAATTGTACTTCCCGGATAAATTGCTTTCTAGATGTCATTAAACCTTACACACATACACAGAATATTTTTATGTACTCATATACACTCGTGTTAAAGCACATATGAAATTGCTTACAGATGTCTATAAGCGGCAGTTACTACTTAACATCAGGTGGATTCCAAGCTTGTTTGCTACTTGAACATAGAAAAAGGCTTTTCTTTGCCATTCGTGACCAGATCGAAAGCATCTGTTATTTATTTTTATCTACATTTACTAGCTGTGATGATAAATGAGTGTTCCTGAGAACTAACTTTAAGATATTATAATAAGTATAACACCACACACTTCAATCTAAAATTTGCTGGGCACGGGTCTTCTTTCAGAATGAGAGAGTTTTAGGCCATAGTCCAACGCGCTGGCCAAGTGCGAATTGGTGGACTTCACACACCTCCGAGATCTGGGTTTGAACCTCGGGCCTCCCGATTGATAGGCCAAGTTTCAACCATTAAGCTATCACTGCTCTACTCTCTAAAGAGATTTACTGAGTTCATATTATGAAAGCGGTCGAAGATCTGCCAGGTGGCAGAACCAGTATTATTAGACTCCGTTTAGATTCCGTTCCGTTAGTTCTAGCATTTCTTGCGTTACGATGGAAGGGTGAAGTTGCTTGCACACTTTTATATGAGACGATCATTTTAGTTCTCAGGAGGAGCAACGCATCTGTGATTGACCTCAGATAGGACCTATGTTCTATATGAAGTTGATTACAGATATCCATGGGTGGCACTCACTTACCATCAGATGTACTGCGGGCTCGTTCGCCACTTTATTATTATTAGAAAAAGATTAGTATATAGTATATACTAATCTTTTTTATTAGTATATAGTATTACAGTAATCTGTAACAGTGTAGTAATGCCGAAAAAACGCGGAACTAAGCTATAAAAACGAGTTAAATTTTGAATTCCAGTATAAAATAATAACCGCTCTATAAACCAAACAATTTTAATCCTCAAAAATGATGCGAGATCACGCCTCATGAGCTGTTCTCACGTTGCTATGAAAAATGTATTTATAAGGGTTTTATAGCTAACGTTTTAGCATGGTCATTAAATTTTTGATTAGCTACCGACACGTTTAACCATTAAAACACTTTCACGTTTTCAATTTTATTCGTTTTTAGATTGAAAATCTCACAAAGGGTCGGAATAGTCACCGTCACCGAGATCTCACGAATTTTTGCCGAAAATTGCAGCGAAATTTATCATTTTTTTTTATCTGACTGAAGTAGCAAACGAGCATGCAGTCCACTTGAGATGGTAAGTGGTCACAGCCACTTATGGACATCGGTAATCATATATACAGAACATGGGGTCCATATGAAGTTAATCACAGATGCGTTGCTACTCCCGAGGACTATGATGGTCGCCTCATGTGAAAGTGTGCCGGCAACCACACCCTTCTATCGAAACGCAAGAAATAGGTGTGGCGGTGGTACTTCCCCGGTCGAACTACACTGGTTCTACCACCTTGAAACTTACTTATCTCTGACGATTGAAGCGCCAAGCGAGGATTTAATTGCCCAGCGGTTAATGAATTACTTTGAATTAGATTTTCTCACACCCTTTTGTTCAAGTCTAAAGTTCAGGATAAGGATCTGTAAGAATATACACATTTTGTTGTCCAACTAACTATATATCCCTGTGTCCACTGTGTGCTCTATGCCTAAAATCAGAGTATAAACTCTCTTTGTATGAGTTTGTAAGAGTTATCTTTGTACTGTGGCTAAAAGGTAACAGGTGATCTTCTCAGTTTAGTATCACTATTATATTTACCAAAGGTAATATTTTATTTTCATTACGATATTTCTAAGAGCCTTAAACACTATTTCCGCGCCTAAGTTCAGTCGCTTAGTAGTATATCGATGTTTTAAACAGCGTTAAGCATTGATTAACGAAATATTATTTGAATAATAAAATGTTCCAATGATTAACAAATTGAAACATTAGGTTAGTTCCATTAATCAGCTTCTTGAAACCCGCCCAGTGTCACAACTAGGAACAAGTTGACAATGCAACGTTTCCTGTTGACACAGCGGCGAGAATTTCTAAAATTTCATTAAATACCTACACCTTTATCACCGGTTGTCCTTACCGCTCAATGCGATCAACATAATAGGCCAAGTGTGGTTGGCACAAGTTATAGGATGTTTGCGATATTTTGTCGTTGAATTGCAAATAGGAAGAGTTTATCTTATTTTAAGTGCTCTTTTCGTACTTATTTAAAACTTACAATCGTTATTCTGAGTAATAAGCTATCTTTTCTTCCATCAGACTACCGTACTTATAAAACCAATACACCTTTATACATTGTCTATTAAGTCAGGGATTCTTAAAGGTAAACTCTTGCTGGACCGAAGACACTATCGTCACACTCATTTTACTTAATATCAATTTTAAGCGCTATTTTTCAAGTTTGTAGAGTGTAAAGAAAGTATATTCATTCTTTCACGACGACCGGCGTGGCGGAGCGGTTAGAATACCGGTCTGACGCGCAATGGGTCCCGGGTTCGATTCCCGGTTAGATAGGTATCTGAATGATGTGTTCAGATTCCTGTTCTGGGTCTGGGTGTTTGTGTATTCATCTTGTAGGTGCCCATGGTACCCACGACACAGGAGAACATCCTACTGTGGGGCTATGAGTGTGGAAAGCGTGAGTGTGGAAAGTGTGTTTTCCAAGTCCTTATGAGCAGCAACGCGTTACTGACTAACCTAAGGTAAGAGTCGGGGTAATTTATCTCTAGTTGATTATTGATAGGGATGTTTATGTGTAGCTGGTGCTAGTTATCATCATGTAACGTGAGTTCGTTTGCCGCTATATTCGACGTTCACCGTTTCAAACGTTCCTTTTTATAAACTCTTATCTTATAATCGCTAGTCTCTTTACCCTTAGCCCAGCATCAAGTTCTCAGAGCGCGCAGATGTCTGCCCACGCGTCCCTCGCCTCGAATGCTTGAACATTCGTAAGCGCTCACTTCCAGAAATTGGGATAAACATCTAACGCTTGCGGTGAATAAGTTATATCTTTAAGATAACTCATCGGACTATTAATAACTGAAGATGAGGTAAGGTTTTCACATGTTAATAACTAGGTATAAGATATAGTGTCTTATTCAATGTTTCAACTTAGTAAGAGTAAGGTTTGATTTTATATGTTTGAGAAAACGACTAACGTAGGAAAACAGTGAGGAAACCTATATACCCGAGAGTTCTTTAAAAAAAAAGTTCTCGGAGATGTGTGAAGTCCACCAATACGCACTTGGCCAGCGCTGTGGACTATGGCCTAAAACTCTCTCAATCTGGGACAAGACACGGGTCTTGTCCCAGAATGAGAGGGTGTCGTTGGTACAACCCATTATACAATAATCGGTTGTACCCCCTCCAAATCAACTTATCGTTCTATCATAAATCAGCTCTTTGAAGTCCTCTGATTTTTAGGTTTTTGTTTTCTTGCATATTGGTAATTACTGCAATTATGTGTGATTACATAGAGAGACCTTGTTGCCCTTCTCCTGGATTTCGTCCCATTTTGGGAGGATTCATGACCAATACATTTCAGAGCAGCATACAGTCCACCTGATAGTAATTTTCATTCGATATGCACCAAATGGATTCTATATTGGTTTGCTTTAATATAAAAAATAAACACGTGAAACTCCCAATATACCACTGCTTTATAAAAATAACTGAATTGACGATATTATTGCTCGTTGCTCGTGAGCATCATTCAGAGAAGTCTGAATGATGCTCACGAGCAACGCCGCATGATAAGCGTTGAGTGCACAGAATAACAAGAGATGTTCGCAGCACGTTCCGAGAAATTAATCTGTCTGCATCTGTCAGCATTGCTTGAATTACAATTGCCTCTTGTGTTTAATAAAGTATAGCTGTACTGCTACTGATTGTTAAAAAGGCGCATGTAACATTTTCTCGAAATCTAAGGTATAAGTGTGTGTGTGTACCTACTTATGTACACGCGTTAGAAGTTAAAAGACAAGATAAGAATCTTTTAAAAAAAATATCGGTATTATTCTCATATTTTTATCAAAACGTGCCTAAAGAAGTGTAACTGCAAAACAATACGTGCGGCTCTCGGGGACTGTCGCGGTACTGTTCTCTATTACACAGCATTTTTATTTTCATTTTCATTCTCATGATTAACTTCAGAATAAGATGTCTAATACATTATTTTTTTATTTATTTATAAGTTTTTGTACACAGAGACCTTACAGAAATCATACAATTACAAAAATACTTAGTACAAAGGGCTACTTATTCCAAAAATAAATTTCTTCCAGCAGCCCTGTGATCGGAATAGGTATATGAGAAGTAAATTTAGCGTTTTGTAGGTATCTCTCTAAAAGTGAGCCAAGTTTCGTCACGTTATTGAACCGCTATCGTCTGCTATTACGCGGCGCTGCATCAATACACACAATCAATGTCAGTCTCAACTAATGACTCCCAAGAACCTCTGCTTAATACAGATCAATGAACAAAATAGACTCCGAATTATTCCGAGCTCGAACCACATAATATCAGGCGATTATCTTTGTCAATCAAGGTGATAAAAGAGTATGGTTTCAGGGGCTTAATATGAGATGAATATGTTTATTATGTAGGTATCCATCAAAAAAGTGAACCATGTTTCGTCACGTTATTGAACCGTTATCGTCTGCTATCACACCGCGCTGCATCAATACTCACAATCAATGTCAGTCACAACTAATGACTCCCAAGAACCTCTGCTTACTGCAGATGAATAAACAAAATAGACTCCGCATTAATTCAAGCTCGATAAACTACCATGAGTCGAAATGATGTATAGATACATCATCTTAGTCCTCGATGTGAGCAATACATAGGAGGCATATTTTTAGAGAATATTCAGTTCTTTAATTTTTGATTGGCTTATAATTAGATTCTGTTACAAATTTAAGAAACAAAACTATTGTCAACAAAAGCAATCGCAATCTAGTATCTTTTATTCTTTCCTTCAAAAATAAATTTGTAATTTTGTTTATTCATTTTACGTAACAATGGAATTTTTTTTATATATATATTTCTTATTTACGTGATATAAAAAATAATCAGATTTAAATTATGGGGACGATACAAACTTTTGCCTTTCTTTATGACTGATGTTGCTAACGTATATTCAATCGAATCTTTATTAGGGCTCTATTTATTCGTTAGTGAACGTTCCGTGGAGCATAGTGAATAATCAACACCTACGGTGGCAGGTGGTAATGTGGTATAAATTGCCAGAACACCATTAGACAACCTTGGCATTACCACGCCCACATGGCGCCGAAACCATCGCGCTCAAGATATTGTATTTAATGACTATTTCATTTAAATACAAATGTTATGTGTGCTTGTCTTCATTATATTTAGTGTTTCTGCCTTAAAACAATAGTGTTTTGGTGTAATTTGGATGTTGTGCTAAGGGATACCATACATAACAGAGGCTTATTAAGTTACACCTCATTGGTCTTCACAGGCAACGCATCTGTACGGTGTAACCGTACACCAGTCGCATCAGCAGTTTACGCGCCACGGCGTTCTTTGATACATATTAATTTAGTACGATTTCGGAAAGCAAACCGCGCGTGCTCTTCCCTAACAACATCAATTATCTTTCAAGTGAAATATAACTTTTAAGTACTCTACAACATCTTTTACTTAGCTATGTGCTATTAATCCGTACAGCATCTATGACCAGCCTCTGGTAGGACTTCAATCTTATTGCTGAAATGATTGAGCTTGGATGGATGGAACTATGGATGTTCATGGGCGCCAGCATACTGTTATGTGTTGTTTGTTACCTCAATATTATTGAAATATCTGAGTACCGATTACTATATAATATTTAAAACCCTTCGTGAATTCGGCATATTTTTCGCTATTTGTATTGTAACGCATCTGTTGTTGTTGACTTCAGATGGAACCCATGTTCTGTATGTAGTTGATTACAGATGTCCATGAGCGGCAGTGACCACTTACCATCAGGTGGACATGCTCGTTTGCTACTTCAGTCAGACATAAAAAAAACTACGGGACTTAACCCAAGAAAATTTCAAACCTTTAAAAACATAAATACCCTTACATAAAATGCACTGGAATATTCCTTAAAGATCTAATTACCTATGTCTACTTAAATTTAATACCGTCCGCGTTCTGACTTCCTATTCTGGTGTTGCCTTAAGAGGGTACATGCATGCGTTTGCATATGCAAATATGGTGTTTTGATGTTAAATGACGCATTATGGCCATTTGAGACCATGTATGGTCATTGGTAATGAATTATTAAAGCCGTAGTCAAAGGAATAGGTATTTACTTAGCGTGGGTGGCTCATTGATGGTTAGCTAATTCTAGCCGCATCGGCACTGTAATTCCTAGAATTCTAATGTAATCTAATACCTACAATATAAATCACAAGTTACTTTTGATTACAAAATAATTATTAATGTCTCTGTCATTCTGGATGTTAGTTTATGCGTATATTTTTTGTTTGTCTTATATAGATAGACATATAATATGAAATGTAATAATAATGATTAGTGATGATCATTACTTAAACGTTGTAATTTTGATAACGATTTATAATGATCATTAATAAAAAATCGCTACATTGATTAATTTGTCTACTTTTTTAAGTAAAGATCGAAATTTGACAATTTCAACCAACTAGAAATAGCTAAATCTCGACATAATTAAGCTATTCGAAATTGGCTAAATCAATTATTTAAATCTTAAGAATACTAAATGTGAAATAAAGTTTCAGATTAGACCAACTTTTCTATTTTTTACGCAATCAAGGATGAATTTATATGACTTTAACTTTAACTAAAGATATTTTGAAATTTACGTTAAAATTGAAATGTAAAATTCGATTACATCCAGACGGAGCCACGGGCTTATGCTTGTATAATATAAATGTCGTTGATCAAGTTTTGTTCGGAACTATCGTAATTCTGTTAGGCAACTCGTTTAGTCGCTATTCCATGTAAATCGCCTTGTTGAACTTGCATCAGTTTCGAATATCTGCGCGCCAGGGATTCGAACCTACCGTCGATTGAGACTTTCAATATTAGGCTATTGCTTTTGACATGCTTGTTTTGTTACTTGTTATGTATATCACTACATAATATAAAAGAAAGTCGCTTCTCGCTGTCTGTTTCAACGATCTAAGCATACATAGGGATGTATGCTTAGATCTTTGAAACTACTTTAAAACTACACTACGGATTTGAATGCAGTTTTTTTAATAGATAGAGTGATTCAACAGCAAGGTTTTTATGTATTTTACATGTACGATATAGTGATAATATAGTATATATATTATCACTATTATCACTATAGTATATAATTTTAGATTTTTGACTTTTAAGACGAAGATCGCTAGGTCAACTAGTTTTTTATAAGATGATGTAGCATACGAGCAAGCAATCCACCTGATGGTAAAGGGCAACTGCTGCCCATGGACATCTGGAAGCAACAGAATAAAGGTTCTATCTTTTTTTTATCTGATGGAAATAGCAAACTAACATGCAGTCCACCTGTTGGTGAGTGGTCAATGCCGCCCATGGACATCTGTAAATAACTTTATATAGACCATAGTTCTATCTGAAGTCAACCACAGATGCGTTGCTACTCCCGAGGACTGTGGTGGTCGCCTCATATAAAAGTGTAGCGGTGGTACTTTCCCGGTCGAACTTCACTGGTTCTAAAGGTATTTACATAAGCGATGTTACTTCCGAGGACTAAGATAGTCGCCTCATATTTAGCCGGCAACCACACTCTTCCACCAAAACGCAAGTATAGCTTTACGCTATAAATAGTTGTGACGGTGATACCTCCTCGGTCGAACCATAATTACTTTTTGTACGTAGAAAAACAGAAAAACACTTTTGGTTTTTACTTAAAAAAAATACTTTTGGACATAAGTGGGAGTGCCGGTGGTACACCCGCAGTTGAAACCTAAACCTTCTACCACGTTGAAACAGAAAAATCACTTTCGGTTCTTATACAAGTAAGTAACATTCCGCAATGTGACAAACCGGTGGCAACCCTCGCCCACTGCTCGGTCAAGTGCACGCGCAATCGGAGTGATTAACTTGTTTATTGATATGTCGCCATATTTAATTACGTGTGTATGTTTATTTGAAATTAAATGTCTTGATTTCTTATAGGCCTACAGTACTACGAATTGGCGGTTACAATTTTTTCTAACCGGTATGGAACATGACCTGATCTGAAAAGAACCGACAAGAAACTCAGTTGATTTGTATTTTTGTTTGTAATATCGCTGGTTTTTGTGCTCGTATGTATATATAGTGTTACGAGCTGCTTTTGTCTGACATGGATGTGGTAATCAAGATATACTTATTTCAGGCGTTTCAATGTCTACAAGGATAAGACTTAAATGTAGGCGAATGTAAGGCACATGTCCACGGGAAGCAACACCTATCATTAGAAGCTCGTTGGCTACCTCTACCTGCATCATAGAAACTTAATCAAAAAAAGTTGGCACTACGGGCGCAAATAATCATACGAAATGTTCAATTAAGTCTCTGCGGTACCACCTTCACCTTGTACCACAAGGTATGTACTCACGTAATATAAATCTCCCTATCTAGTTCTATATAGAATTCGTAACGATAAAATCCGTAGGAGAACGAAAGATGGCAATGGGCAGGCTACATAGTTCGTAGGTCAGACAATCGGTGGAGAATAAGAGTCCTCGGATAGAGAAAGTGTCCCCGTGTTCTCAGGCTAGGTGGACTGATGACCTGAAGACGTCAGGTAACCGCTGGATTCAGATGGCTCAGGACCGATCGAAGCGGCGCAGATTAGGGGAGGCCTATGTCCAGCTTCTTCCGAAGACTGATGGAGTGATATCAAGTTCTATTAAACTTGCATATAAACGGACTAAAGTGATGTCGAAAAATATCTAACTGGAACACCAGAGTACATAAAAAAAAAACTCGTAACTTTTATGGTCCAGTAGTGTCACATTTTGTACTTATATTACTAACTTTTTATACTAAAAACTATCATATCTAATAGATGAAATCATTCCAAGATTAGTAATTAATTTTGTGCATTTAAATTAAATTCGTATTTTTTTCGAGATACGAGAAATTCCCATTTCTGTGTCGATATAGATAAGCTTAAAATGAGATTATCGAATTTGAAAAATACTTCTCGGTAAGAGTGTACGTTTATCAAACCTACTTTGATATTAATTGGACTGAATGATAGTACTATAAGGAAAATTCTCAGTAATTGGATATAACAAGTTAATCTATATATGTAATCACGTATTAAACGTGAAGCAAAAACTTGTGAAGCATTTTTAAGTAATATGGCGCGGACGGATTAGTATGAAATTTTGCATGGTTATAATGGATGTAGAGAAGATGTTAATATTTTTTCAAATTATGCATTTATCATACATAAAATGAACTAAAAACACATTACACATACTACCGTGCATTTGTCACAAACACATAAATAATAAACGAAAGAGAACATTCAATGTCTTACTATAAAAAGTCTTTGTCAAAATACCCACTATTGCTTTTAAATGCGGCTTAGCTAAGTAACCCTCTTTTTATATTTAACGGGTGCGTTAAAAATAACTTGAAAATTATTACAATTTATTTACATTACAGAAATATTGGTGCCATTTTTTGACAATATGAAGTTTAGTTTTTTAATTCAAACTACGGTCGATTTTCGACCGTTGTGACGGGTGACTAGTACAGACAATTTAGCCAATACTGACATGACTTAGTTACCGTTTATTACAAAACTAGCTGGTCCATTGATTACATTACAAAAGTGAGTGGATTAATAATAAAATATTTTGACTAAACTATGATCTATCGAGCTGTCCTTGCCCTTTGGACTGAGGCCACGCGGCCACTTTCACTGTTCGGTTGATTTTAAACGATGTATGATCATGTGAGAAATAGGTATTGGAGACCCATCTTAGATTTGTTGGTATTATATTCATCTGTCATCCTTTTCAGTACACTGTTGGACATAGACTTCCCCTAATGGTAATTTGATCATAGACACCGCGCTTGGCATGCGTGTTGGTGACTGCAGTAGATGTAGTAGATGTGCATCTCCAGAATTGTCCCTTACGTTACTGTCGTCTTTCGACAATTACGGGTAAAGAGGGAGTGATAAAGTCCTGTGTGGGCTATCTATCTTAAAATATTTATTAGGTATATAATATAAAAGTAACAAATGACCTTGCATCATTGTAATATTAAACTATTGTATCTTAAAATATTTTTATATAATACTAGCTGCACCCTGCTCGCGTTGCTACGCCATCACAAAAAAAAAAAACAAAAAATTAAAATAAAAAAATACACCAGAAACCTTCGCGAGCTCATGAAAAACAACTATGCTAAATGCTATACAGACAAACACTCATTTTTATAAAGAAGAAAGAAAAAGATGGACGTAACAAATGACCTTGCAGTCCTATTAATAGTAGGTGCTCATTATGGACTTCTATAATCAACCTTACGTAGGATCAGAATCCAATACGTAGGATCAGATGCCAACCTTAGGTTGGCTTCAAATATATTGTTACTCCTGTGGAATATGAACGAGAACGAGAACGTTTAGGACAAGTGTCACCATTAGGTGACACTTGTCCTAGGCGTTCTCGTTCTTTGAATCTGAAGGGTGTGGTAATCCACCCTTCAAATTCAAACACAGCAACGCTTAACACTTCTATTAGTAGGCTCTCACCAGGCGAAAGAATGAACCTGCTTCCATTTCTTGCGTTTCGGTGGAAAGGTTGTAATGCAGGTTCACTTTTATATGAGGCGACAGCTAAGTCCTCAGAAGTAGCAATCTACGATTAATTTCAGGTAGAACCCCTTTTCTATAAGACGTTACTTACATTGTCCATGGGCAGCAGTGATCACTTACTATCAGGTGGACTGTATACGCGACCGCTACTTCATCGGATGAAATAAGGCAGAAAGTCGGATACAGCTTCTACTACTTGAAGATCTGTATTAAGAAACTACTATGCTAAATAAGTTTCACTACCCATAACAAAGAATCTTACCTAAACCAGCGCGAATTGCAAAAACGTAAACTTTCACATAACAATGGCTACCGGACCTACTTTGACCATACTGGGCGCTATGGCCCAGCGTTACACAACTAGTTCATGGTACGCAGACATGTCTGTTCTAGACCTATTGTTTGCAACTTTTCCATAATTATGCCATCAGTTTCTGGCCCTTACAGGTATATTTTGAAATAACCATACAGTGAAGCTTAATTGTTCTAAAATGTTGGAAATATCAATGATTCTCAATCTTAATGTCAATAATGACATAGTGTCACGCCTACTTTTAAGTACCGTTTTTTTAATACTATCTTTACGTGAATTGTCGTTTTTTGTGACGCGTCCTTGTCGTTATTGTCGTTTTCTTGTTTAATTATGAAATTGCCTACATTCTTAATTATACATTTAAATGTTTTAGACTTAGGTTCATCGACCGTGGAATTGAAACCGTAAGATTGACCTCAGGGACCCTATGGGTTGTTAACCCCAAATATCGATACACTAGACCACTGTCATTTTTTGTCCAAAAGACCAGTACATTGAACTCGTATCAATTACATTCCCTGATGAGATGAACACACATATCGCGTATCTATTAATAATCAAGAGTACTTGGTATTTTAGCGATATCAATTATAGGCAAAAAATAAATAACTGTTCGCTCGTAGGACCGATAACCGATGGGGAAGAAAGGTCCCTGATTGGCGATTACGTTTAGACACAAAAGGTTGATGGATGGACGGATGAAATAACTGTTTCATCGTCAACGCATTATTGGCCTGGGCACGGGTCTTCTCCCAGATCGGAAGAGTTTTATGCCATAGTCACCCGCGCTGGCCTAGAGCGACTTGGTAGACTTTACACGCCTCCGAGATTTTTTTTAAAGAACTCTCGGGTGTGTAGGTTTCCTCAAGATGTTTTCCTTCGCCGTGAAGCAGTGATAATTAATTTTAGAAAAATCTGGCGCCTGGGATTTGAGCCTCGGAACTCCTCTGCTTGCTTGGCTCTGTGCATGCATCACTTATTTCTGTCTTATAAGCAGTGTTAAGCGCTTCTGTGGTCTGGTTCGAAGAGTGATAAGAAAGATGTTACGTACATTTTAACCCGAGGCATTTTAATTTAGTCTTCACAAGGCACTTTTGTGTTTCGATTTATGGTTTTTTTTTATCTGACTGAAGTAGAGAACGAGCATGCAGTCCACCTGATAGTTAATGGTCACTGCCGCTCATGAATGTAAGCAACTTCAAATAGAACATGGGTTCCATCGGAAGTCAATCACAGATGCGTCACTACTCCCGAGGACTATGATGGTCGCCTCATATAAAAGTGTGCCGGCAACCACACTCTTCCATCGAAACGCAAGAAATGCTTCACGCTAGAAATAGGTGTGGCGATTGTACTTCCCCGGTCGAACTACACTGGTTCCAACACCTTCATAACATGTTCATGTTCAGCAGTAGCCACTCATCATCAGATGGACTGTATGCTTTTTTGCTATTTCCACAATATAAAATTGACTTTTATTTTACAAATATATGGGGTAAATTACAGATGTTCCCGAACCGCAGTGGCCACATCATCAGGCAAACTGCAGCTACTTTTACATAAACAAGGTACTAGGTGCATTGAACCCGCGGGTACATCTGCCCACTGTCTCGCCAGATCAGTGCATTAATACAGAGGAAATGGCTCGTTTGTCCTGCCGCTGCGAACTAAATGACCAACGGAAGGGCTGCTCGTGAATTGAGGATTTACCTCTTATCTATAGCTTAAACGATCGCAATGATACAACGGATGTGCAGTTCACCTGATTCATAACTATTTATACTTAATATACTTAACAAGAAGATGCTCAAACTGAGAGAGAGCGTGTCAGAGATTTCAAAGGTATCCGCAGGTTTTGGTAGACATAGGGTCAAATAGGCCCCAGTTAAAAGATATTAAAGACCAAAGGTGAATAGGTATTAACAAATTTCGTTTGGGCCTAAATATTTCTTTTTAATTGGTTGTTATACCTTTGGGCCACTCTACCCCCCAACTAAAAATCTCCGAGCCACACACTAAGACTCTTCTTGTAAGATTAAATTAACAAATAAGCATGCAATCCACCTCCTAAGTAAGCAGTCAATGCCGTACTTCTTTTCTAATATTATAGATTTATTTATTTGTTTTAAAGCGAGTAACATTTCAAAAAAATCTGTTTGCATTTTATAGAAAAAAGTAGCAAACACTTTTTTTTAATAATTCGTAACAAAACATCGTTATCAGATACATCTTAAAGCATTACGCCACCTAAAACCTAGATTAATCACAGCCGGGAATCGAACCCGCTACCACGTATCCTGGTACAAACCACCCAAATACCCGTGTGATTAAAATCGGGTATGATTCTTGAATTTAAAAAGAATATCAAAACAATGCTTTCCAAATTTGTCGCGGTTAAACCCAACACCATAAAACGTGTGAGTCACGCTCATCCATGACGCTTATGGGGTGTCATGGTGTTTTATATGGGCACAACGACTTATTGTTCTTAGGTCACGATGGGATTAGGGCTGGCAGTTGATGGGGGCAATGGTGTTTGATATGTGGGTTATCCGTTATCGTGGAATTTTAATAAAATTTAGGTAGCAATCGAGCGTGGTTGACACTTGAATGTAGGTCACTTAAAGTTATTTCTAAGCAGCACTAAACAACATTGTATCCTTGGTCATAAGTGCTTAGCAACCTTTCAAGAAGTTGAAAGGCCTCCTTAGTCCTTATGAAATTCTCCCAAGAATCAAATCTATTAAAAAACATTGAAGGTGATAGAACCAGTGTAGTTCGACCGCTCGTGAAGCATTTCTTGCGTTTCGATGGAAGAGTGTGGTTGCCGGCACACTTTCACATGAGGCGACCATCATAGTCCTCGGGAGTAGTAACGCATCTGTGATTGACTTCAGATGGAACCCATTTTCTGTAGGTAGTTGATGGCCGTGGCCACTTACCATCAGGTGGACTGCATGCTTTTTTGCTACTTCAGTCAGATAAAAAAAGTGTCTCCTATGGACATGTCTACTATACATATAGAACAGGGCTCTATGTGAAGTCAATTACAGATACGTTACTACTCCCGAGGACTAAGATAGCTGCCTCATATAAAAGTAAACTTGCAACCACACTATCCCAACAAAACTTACGAACTGCTTTTAGAACGAAATAGGTGTAGAGGTGATACTTCCCCGGTCGAATCATACTCGCTAACTACCTTGCAAATTTAAAGGGACTATGGACACATTTTCGTCTTCCTTATTGACACACCGTTTAGAACACTCACTAAGAGATATAGAGTAGACTTTAAAATAACTTGTAACCTCACCTTGTCTAGCCAAAGGCATTCCGCGTGAATAGATGCAAATGTATGCAGTTGTCAAAATGAATTGTATAAGCAACCTTGTGCTTCGTTGGGATTGAACCAACTGACAATGTCATCAATCATATGTTTATAACTAGGACTGACCCACGGATTCACCCGCGCTTAAAAAATGTACCATACAAATTTAAGTGTAATGATTTTTTTTTTGGGTTGTAAATTGATGTTCTCATAGAAGGGCCCTGTAATGTCTTACTGGAGAATAAAGATCTTTAAACATAAACCTAATTGAAGTCAGCTATTTTGCTGCGATTTAACACAGACAAACAACGAAATATCTAAAAGTTATAGAAATTTATGACTACTATTAAGTTATAGTCCCAAAACTATCTTTTAGCAAATTAATGCAATGTATAGACACGCATGACTTTCATTTTTATAATATGTATGGATTTTACACATTTTAATGAATAAAAGTACCAAACAAAGTCTTATCTGATTGACGGTAGTAAGCCCCTCGGAAAAGATATACATACAGGCTTGTGTCCATTGTTCAAGTGGTTTAGGTTCCATCCACCTGTCCATAACCCCTCGACAGTCCACTACTGGGCCTAGGCCTCCCCTAATCTGCGCCATTGTGACGGGTCCTTAGCCATCAGATATCAGCAATTTCCCAACTTCTTTTGTCCACCTAGTCGGGAGGGCGACCTGTTTTCCTTTTGCCCAGACGCGATCTTTATTATTAAAGAAAGAGTTCTGCTACATTTAATATTAGGTGTTTTTCTAATGTATTTGTGTGTACAAAATATATCCGAAATTGTGGTGGGCCACCAGATTGATCTGGCACGCAGTCACGTACCGGGTTCGATTCCCGGTGAGACTGATGACTTTAAATTATTGTCTTATTCGTTTCTGAATAAAGTAAATTCTAATAGTTCGTCAATGTCAAAGATTTCTCCTTCCCCTTTAATTCAGCCACGATCATAGACACCACATTGGTATATTTATCACGATTTAATTCATCCAATTAATAAGCGACGAGTGTCAGGAAGACGCCACTTGACGTCGGATTTGAACCCGGCACCGGATGCGGCCTACAGATATTATGTTACAGCCAGCATTGGTTTGTCGCTTATTAGTTTTAGATTATGTGAGTCTATACAAAAATGTTTGAAAGTGCTCTACTTTTGCCTCATCATTAATCGTGTTTTCAACGTGAAGCTAATATTCTCAACTTAATTGATTTTATCACATATGTATTGCACTTTCCGGGTAATTTATATATAAGTTCATATAGACGCAAGGTAATTTAAAATGTCACACACAGCCCGTAACTAGTATTCTTTTTACACAATAATATTTAAAGATTAAGTGATTTTGATACTATTTATTGCAAGTCCTTAAAACAATACTTGTTTACGCTTTAGCATATCTATATATTAATACGGGAAGCAAAAACTTGTGAAGCATTTTTAGGTAATATGCCGCGGACGGATTAGTATGAAACTTTGCTCGGTTATAGTGGACGTAGAGAAGGAGTGCAGAATGTTAATATTTTTTTCAAATCATGCCTAAACATACATAAAATCAGCTAAAAATACATTACATACACTACCCTGCATTTTTCATAAACACATAAATAATAAACGAAAGAACATTCAATGTCTTACTATGGAAAACATAAAACGTCAGAAATGTCAGTGTCTTTGTCAAAATACCCGCTATTGCTTTTAAAATGCGGTTTAGCTAATTAAACCTCTTTTTATATTTTACGGGTGCGTTCAAAATTACTTAAAAATGATTACATTTTATTTGTATTTGAGAAATATTCATAGTACTTTGGACAATATGAAGTTTAGTTTTTAATTTAAATTACGGTCGAATTTCGGGATGTGACGTGTGACTCATCCGGCGTCATACCTTCCTTTTTGTAAAAGTTCATTAAAATTGTAGTTAATTAGGTTATTCCCTCAGCTTCGCCAGCTTCGGTCACTTCCACTACGGTAATGAGTTGCCAATGTGTTAATCTAGCTCCTATACAATCATACTAGACTAACAAACAAACACATCCTCATAAACGCCTTTACAATATTAATAAAAATGAGATAAACAAGATTAAAAACTGTGTATTTAGCAAAACCGCGGTATCTCAGAGAATTATTACTTTATCAATGGTGTCCAGATGGTTTGTAAAGGCCAGCCTTTGTTCAATCTAGATCTGATGTAGGAAGCAGTATGGTGGCCATATAAGGACCCTAACCCATAACCGGCGAAGCCTTGGCGGAACTTGCGTGCGAACCTTAATGGGTATTATTTTAATTTACGTGTTCTTTGCTGATATTTACCACTTTTTAAGGTTCCGTAACTGAAGAGTAAAACTGGGTCTATTAATAAGACTCCGATGTCCGTCTGTCCGTATGTCTTTTAACAGGCTGCTATTGACCGCGATAGCTAGATAATAGAAAAAACGACAGATGATGTATTCTTTGCCGCTATAAAAACAAATAATAAAAACAGTGTAAAATAAATATTTAAGGGGGCTCCCATAGAACAACGTGATTGTTTTGCAGTTTTTTATATGTAATGACGGAACCTTTATCCGCGAGTCCGACTCGCATTTGGTCTGGCTTTTTTAATATCGAATTGTTATCATTTGTTACGTTGTTCATTTATCGGGTCAGGCGACGACGCTGAAGACGGCGGTATGTGTGGTCGCATACCGTCGTAAAGACCAGACGGAGCGGTGGGCCCAGCCGCCCATCTATGAGGAGCCCGATGGAGCAACGCGCTCAAAGGACACGGGTTGAGTTCCTTTGGAGATCCCGGAGTCTTCTTTGTAGCGCCGAAGACGGCTACCGGGGCAGTTTTAGTGCGGTAAAAATCACACATAACCCTGCACTTTTGCAGGTTGCGCGCGATGCTTTTTGAAGGTTTCCCCTCGAGAAACAAAAAGAAAAAAGGTAAATGCATATATGGCCGACAGTCTTAACCTCAAATGCGAAAGTTTTGAGGATGTACGTATGTGTTTGTAACTTTTCTGCAAAAGCTACAAATCCTATGCATTGAAATTTGGCACACAGTTTACCACATAGGATACAGATTTGGTGTTAAACTCGAACAAAGCGGGCGGAGCCATGAAATAACCTAGTATTGATCTATAGAAGAGCGCAAAGCTCCCGATTTGATCGAATTACACAGAAATTAATAACTGATTATAAAATAATCTACATCCTTATATTAGTAGTGGGTTACAGTGACGACTTTATAATATGAATTGAGTACCTGCTTACAACTTGTAAACTAGGCCGAATGTGCAACTATTTATGTCGCTATGCAACTGTTTTGTATCGCATTTAAGTATGTTATTAATATGTATTAGGCTCATATATGTGACACATTTTAATGTGTTAGAACCCTTAGAGGTTCGTATTATCGCTACACTTAATACAAACAACCTAAACTAACCTAATAAAAAATAGCGCCTAAATTTTTGATTTAAGAAAGACATTTTAGTTTCACATAATGACACTATTTTTCTGAAGAGTAGTAACATAATTGTGATTGACTTTAGATAGCACCTCTGTTCCAAATGAAGTTGATTACAGATGTCCAAGTGACTATTCACTACTAGGAGGGGAACTACCTGTATCTTGAGGCATTAACTTAGTCTTTAAAGGTTACTAAGCATCTGCTACTAACCTGAAAGTCACTAAAATCAACTCTGAATCAAAATACATATGTTGGCGGCAATGGCTATTTTACCATCAGGCCAAAAGTTATGCTAATTTTTTTCGTAAAAGTATATAATGCTACTTACAGTTATCCGGGTAAAAATGACATCGGGGCATCTGTGGAAGAAAAAAAAACATAAGAACAATTTAAATGGAGAAAATATACAAAAGGAAATTTTTGTAGACTTATTTGATTGTTCGAATAAAATCCCTTTACTAAATAAAAAAATAATACGGAAAAAAGAAACAGTCTTTTTTGCAATGTTTTTGTTACGTATCATACAAAATAATACGCAAAAATAGGCAGATCTATGGGTTGACCTAGAATACTTTGTGTTAGTACTGTACAAGTCAACACAAGTGTTTTCCGAATGACTCACTGGAAACGAACAAAATTTGGTGCATCTAGACTATTTCTACATACGTATAACGTTTTTATATACGGTTCGTGTAGAATTGTAAGTCGCTTATGATCTTCAAAATTAAGCAACTTCTAGCGTGGTCGATCTAAATTTCATTCCCTGCTACGGAGGATACATTAAGAACTGTGTTCCGTTTGTTGTCAATCACGGTAATTGTATTACTGTCGAGACTATTACAGTGGATGCACATATTTCTCTCGTCAACCCATTATTGTCCCACTGCTGGGCACGGGTCTTCTCTCAGAATGAGAGAATTTAGGCCATAGTCCACCGCGCTGGCCAAGTGCGAATTGGTGGACGCACATATTTGGATTTGCAAATTATATAAAATTAGAAATTTAAGTCAAGACTACTCCAACTACAAGTGAATCCCTCATTCTGACGACGAAAGAAGTCCTGTGCTCATCAGCGAGAAAATGGATTAACAGTGAAAAATATTTAAAACGGAGGAATCAAGTGCGCAGAGCTAGTAAAAAAACAGATCTACAAAATGGGTCACCACAATCTACAAGTATAATGCAACGAATGGTGTCTTATCAGTAGCTCGCTGGGGTCAGTTGGACCCAAATTGCTATTTCGTAAGCTTGTGTAATGAACTTTCACTTGTTTCTTATCACATTATGACTAGCTTCTGCTTCTGCTTTGTCTGTGATTTTTGTTTAAAAACTAAGAACTGACTTCACTGCATAATTACAAAAAAGTCTATTTTGCTAGTGGTTGTAGATATAAGTTCAAAGATATAAATTTTGTTTTCTTTTTTTTTGGAAACCTCTCAAAAACCCCCTACGCCGTGGGAGCGATGCAGGGCTATGTGAGATTCTTACCGCACTAAAACTTCTGCGGTGGCCGTCCTCGGCGTTACAAAGAGGACTCCGGGATCTCCAAAGGACCTCAACCGGAGTCCTTAGGACCGTCTGCTTTATTGTTATGTTGGAATATTTATAGAAAAATGTACAGACAACCAAGGTTCGTAAATATATACAAAATTACATATAGTTCCGTTAATAACCAAAAATGGTGCAATTAACTAATAGTTAAATTGAAAATTTACGAGCAACGAATCTTGAATGTCTAAGAGCATTAAGTATTTAAGATGAAGTATATGTTTCACAACATACAAATTGTTTATCTTTGGTTTTATATTTATATTTATGTCTACGTATGATGAGTTTCTTTTAGACCTAGTGGTTTTTATCTATACTAACATAATAAGCGGTAGAGTTATCTGTTTTTTTAGAAGGTGTTAATCTCTGGAAACAAGTAAGAGAAACGATGTAAGAACCTGACCTGAATAGAAACGGATTTGAAGCAGAAAAGGTTCTCTTTTTTACGTCAGTAAGTAGTCACTGCCGCGCATGGAATAGAGAAAACTTCATATGGAATAAAGATTCTATGTAAGTATTTCGAAGGTGGTAGAACCAGTGTAGTTCGACCGGGGAAGTACCACCGCCACACCTATTTCTAGCGTGAAGTATTTCTTACGTTTCGATAGAAGGGTGTGGTTGCCGGCACACTTTCACATGAGACGACCATCATAGTCCTCGGGGGTAGCAACGCATCTGTGATTGACTTCAGATAGAACCCATGTCCTGTATGAAGTTGATTACAGATGTCCATGAGCGGCAGTGACCACTTATCATCAGGTGGACTGTATGCTCGTTTGCTACTTCAGTCAAATAAAAAAAAATATTGAGTTTGCTACTCCCGAGGACTGAGATAGTTACCTCACATGAAAGTGAACTTAACAACTTTCTTCGAAACACAACAACTGCTTCACGCTAGACATAGATGTGACGGTGATACTACCCCAGTGGAGCCGTCTTGTTTCTACCTTTCCGCATAAACAGTTTTTTTTACAAAACATACGTCAAATCAAGAAGCTACTTTTCAACGTCACAAAGGTGACGTCACTCGTTGGTATATGCAGATCTCGACCTTTGGGAAGGTCGGTAACCACACAAACATTAGCGAGCACTTCCGTGTAGGCTTAGCGGGTTAACAAGCTACATGGCTTAGTCAAACAATCTGTTGTTTATATAGATAACAATTGAAAGGTTTTTATACGATTGGAGTAGGACCCAGCATGCAGTCCACTGATGGTAAGGCCACTGCCACCCATGGACTTCTGTAATCAACACGAGATAGTCTCTGATTAAGAAAAATAAATACTGAGAAGAGAAAAGAAGGCCTCTGATAAGGAGACAGGTATCCTTTAAATTTAATGGGATTAGGTTCTCATATTTATTACGTTTTGGTGTGTGAGTGATGAAATTTAAAACTGACATTTTCCATGGATATTTTTAAGAAATTCCACATCGTAGACATCTGTAGTCACCCCAGATATGAATCCTACCTGAAATCGACCACAGATGCCTAAACTTTATAGATCCTCTGAGAGGTCTGAGATTTTGGCCTATTATGTATATGTATAAGTTAGAACATTTTTTGTCGTGATAGGATAATGATTTATATAGTTTAACTTCACTTGAACTTCAGCTGTCAAGGTACTAAATAGACTTCTCACCCCTTTCGTATAGACATGAAGATGTCTCCATAAATTAGTCTTTTGAGTTTGCTGTTTGACATAGATCTTCTCTAAGAGGCTTTTACAAAAAGTCTACGCGTCTGGAATTCGCGTTGGTGACCGCAATCGGTTGCTGACATAAGAAGAATTGTTATTCTCCTCCTGAATTTTGTCCCTCAATTGCCTTCTAAGACATCAAGGTAAGAAAAGAAGTGGTGCCAATCAAGACCCGCGTAGCAAAACTTTCATAGATTTCCAAACGATATCATTCAACTGCAACTGATTAACTTGCAGTAACCAAAATCTTTAAATCAAAACAGTTTTATCTGTTTTCAAAACTAAGTAACCACTAATCAAACAATAAAAAGTCAAGGCCGATCCGTGTAAACAGTTCAACTTACACAATCTCTCACACTTTCATACGCGGCCATAGAGACGTGGCGGTTAGAAATGGCAGCTAAAATTAATTGTGCTAACATTGTACGTTGTAGTACAAGGCTGTGTGTCTACATGTGTATTAGCTGTATATGAATTTTAGGTGAAAAGTTCTTAGGATCCTTCTTTTGTTTCTTTTTTCTAATTAATTGCTAGTTAACCAAACATGAATCCTTTTTTAGGGTTTGGCTTTTGATAAATTGCTAGATAGCGCAACTTTCACATGTTTAAATATTAAAATTAGCAAAATATTCGTCCGCAATCTACTTGATAAAAAATGGCCACGTCCACCATAGATGCGTTGATACCTCTATGGATTAAATTGAAAGAAATATTAACTAGTTAACTAGAACATAACAGTCCCTTACACTGCTAAGACAGAAAAAAGTATGGCGGTAACGCTGCCAGAGTTAAAACAAAATTTCATTCCCTATTCAACCCTTTTAAGTAAAATTATTAGAGTTGAAATAATAGGTAACACAGTGAATATTACATCTATTAAGCAAAAATATAAGTTTTTGAAGTGAAACTTCTTTAGGCGCATGAGGGTAAAATTTTTACAGATGAAACGTCACGCCGGTATGCAACGGAAGTGTCGGAAAAGAGAGAGAGAGTGATCGAGACCGATTGAGAGAGAGTAAGACAGGGCGAACGTAGCATGAGCAACTAGCCGTGGAGTGAGAGTAGGGAGCAAGCGAGTGAGAAAGATTGAGAGAAAAAGTGAGACAGAGCGAACGTCGTATCACGACTTTTTCCCTTCCTCTTAATCTTGGAAATTTAAAGTTTTAGATTTGTATAAATATAAACAAGATTTATAAATTAGTTCGCCAAAGAAGTTTCACTTCTGACATGTGTACTTTGTACGCACGCATGTTTTTTTAAATACCTATGTGTAAAAAAACGACTTATTACCATCTTTTCACTTTCATATAATGGCACTTCTATGCACTACTGTACAACGAGTCTATGTAAGGATTGAGTAAGAAAGGAGTACTCAAAAAAAGTCGTGAACACTAAACGGTAATCGGCGGTTACTGTCTAAATACAAAAGCAAATGGACAAATAGTTAGACTTTACTTGTTATAGTGTCTGTTTAAGGCTTTATCACACTACGTATAGTGCTACAGCGAAGATATGTTCAAGGAAGCTCAAGGCTATGAAAGTGGAAAAATCTTCACTATTCTAATATGTATAAATCAAAAAGTTTAAGCATATAAACTTACCCAGTTGTGCTAACAACTTGGGTGTAACCTGTATATTGATAAATCTTGGCTTCTCGCTTCATTGATTAAGAACGAGTGAGAAGTAATTTTCGATGTTGGGAGAACCAGCGTAAATCGAACGGGGAAGTACCACCGCCACACCTTATTCTAGCGTGAAGCAGTTCTCGTGTTTCGATGGAAGGGTGTGGTTTCCAGCACACTTTCACAAGGGGCAACTATCTCGATCCTCGGGAATCCTGTGATTGACTTCAGATGAAACCCATGTTGTTTGTCCATGAGCGGCAGTGACCACTTACCATCAGGTGGACTGCATGCCCGTTTGCTACTTTAGTCAAATAAAAAATTAATACAGGTGTCTCGATTTTACATTGCAAGTAAGGTATTTTTTGTCAGTCGAAGCATTTTATGGAATTTGGTAAAAATATATTGGAATATAAATAACAATTAGAAAAGCCACAATTTACTTTCACCAACTCACATTGAGTTCCTCTTATCATGTTAAAACGTTACCCAATCAAGTAATGTACAAAAATTGGGACAGTAAGTTACTGATAAAAACAAATGATCGATCAATCAAATTTATTTGATTTTGAAATTAAAACTATTTACTTTATAAGTATTTCATTGAATTTCTTAACATCAAACTCTCATATATTATTTATTTTGTAATGTATACGAATACTATTTAAGAGGCATATTTTTTTTAAAGTATAAAATAAGTACTTTATATGTATTTATTATAGATCATGCTCACGTAGTTTTTTCTGCTTGATCTTTATAGCCAAATAACATTAATTATAACGCTTTCTATACTCAAAACTGCACAATTGGATTTTTCTCTGTACGATGCAGACACAGGGTTACATGAAAACATAAAAAAACGAATATACAAACATACAGTCCCAAAACAGGACAACAATACGATGACCAACACGTTAGTCGTGAAATATCTCCAAAGCGGTGGTAAATTATTGGCATTTAAATAATTCTGTGGATAGTAGACACCGATCTTTATTAAACTGGATTTGAATTAAATATATGGTCAATTTTCTTTCAATGTGTGACAAGATATATATTCCGAAATATGTCAACTAAATGAATGAAAGGTCCACTAATTCTTCCTGTTGGTAACATGCCTTACTTTGACAAAACAAGAGACCGTTTAACGGGGCTAAGCATTCAAAATCCGCATCGCTAGCGCTGGTCACCATGCCTATCACGAAGGAGACATGACATATGTCCAAGTGGGTCAAAAACACGCGCTCAGGGTCACCGCGAGCTATTAAATGTTATTGTTGTTATCCATATGTTACTATTATATTATGCCATCCAATACAATAAAGGTTTGTATTGAAAATATGTTTGAATTGATATTTGGGTGACTACTTTAGATAGATTCTTGTAGTATTTTATTATTTTTTGCCTTATAACAGTGTTAAGCGCTGCTGTTTTTTGGTTCTAAGGGTGTAGCAAAGATCTGAAATACTTTTCAATGCGGTTTAACATAGTTCTCAGGGATGCTCATCGCCATAGGGGTAATGCATTTATGGCTAACGTTAGGTAAGCCTTATCTTATCAGGGGTGTTTACGGATGTCCATGGATGGCATGGTCACCAAATGAGGGAAAATCCTTGTCATGCGTTATTGAAAAATAGGATGCTAGCTTTTACGGTATTATTTATAAAGATTTAGAAGTATTAATAGGCACAAAAATGAAGATATTCTCATTTCAGAAGAGAAAATTTAGAAAACGGGTTAAAAAAATACAGATTAAAAGTTAGTAGTATCAATGTAGTTGACCGGAGATACTACGACTATATACATATAGCTAGAATTTAGGCAGTTTTTGTGTTGTTATTGTGTTTTAGTCATTTCACATCTCCAATGAAATGCCAGCTCTCTACATTAATCTCTACGCATTATAACAGATAAAATTGTCAATCAGTACCTAATCTTATTAAAACCTTATTCACAATGCCAAAACAAATCGTTAACGTCCGTCCATGACAGACACTTGTCCAAACAAACGGCAGACTTGGGAATGCCTGCATAACAATTTAGTTTTTTTGGGACCTACCAGGAAATATTTATCCTATTCTTACGTCAATCTAGTTTTGAGACAGTCTGTCCAGACGTCTGGAAATACCATTACGAATAACGATCACATGAAGTGTTACGCGTAGTAAAATTACAAGCTAGTGATGTCATGTCAATCACAACATTTTTAGTCTCAGCTTCACAACGTCTTGGCTTTTTCTTGTAACTTTCGATTTTCTTCCATCCATTCATAAGTTTTTCTTAGTTTTACGCATTTTACAAAACTTTGAAAAAATAATAACGCGATGCCTCAAGAGCGCGAAAAAGAAGTGAGAATTCGGAGTTGCCAGTGTCTATGGATGGATGTATGTTGCCAGTGATTAGCTGCAAAATTCTTTTTTTAATTAGGCTAAACAATCGCGGTATTGGTAGCGTGTGGAGGAGGATACTACACTGTTAACTCGATTATATTTCAGATCACCATTCGTAAAATTAGAATGAGACTTCACTTACAGGTAAGCTCGTCTCATTCTCAATTTTACAAATAAATCGATATTCAATATAACCACGCCATTCCACCTAAACGAATGAACTGTTTCATGCTAGAAATAGGCGTGGAAGTGGTAACTCCTCGGTCGAACTATATTGGTTCTACTACCTGTTGGAAAATATTTGGCCCAAACCGCGAAATTACTTTAAAAATTGGTAGCTACTACTATCTTGTAATTTCGAAAATGTTTGCATTTGATTTTAAAAGTATTTAAGTATCGTCGATCATGATTTTTTTTTGCAAAATCATCTACTATACTATATTACATTTAAATAAAATTTAGGCAGCCTCGCCTTGCTCAGTTGATACCCTATTTTTTTATCAGTCAACCTGTCACTGGTAATTAATGGTAAGTGGTCACTGCCGCCCATGGACATCTGTAATCAACTACATACAGAACACGGCTTCTATCTGAAGTCAATCACTGATGCGCTGCTACTCCCGAGGACTATGAAAGTGTGCCGGCAACCACACCCTTCTATCGAAACGCAAGAAATGCTTCACACTAGAAATAGGTGTGGACTTCCCCGTTCGAACTACACTGGTTCTACCATTTATATTACAATTCTGAGCATGGGTAGTGACCTATGACCGTTTGCTTGTGGGACACTTCCCACAAGCAAACGGAGGCCTAGAATGTTCTCCACCATGCTGACCCAATGCATTTTGGTGGAAGGGCTTCTAATTAATATCTGACTGTGTGAGATATTACAAAATTGACTATTAGCCCTGCAACGAGGTTTATTGCTGCCATCCTATGACAATAACCGTGGCGGCTACACGTGCCCACCAAAACACGGAAGCGGTCATAAAGTTCCAACTAGCGGTCACCCATCTTACTTCCGACTGCGTGTGACATTGATTAACTTAAATCGTGTTACGTTATCTATAGACCTATATAGGCTTTGAAGAAAATGGGTTCACCAATTCGTAAATAATTCGTGAAACAAGGTAGGTAAATTAATAAAGCCAGCGTTATCGATTAAGGCAGCACCTTGCCCCAAGGTTAAGAAAACCTTGCGTGTTATCTTACGTTTAGTGAAACCAAACTTGAAATGTTGACTTTGTTTGAAAAGTAATAGAATTATTTTATTACATGACTGACTTTGAAAGATAACTTGATAAATGTATACTTGCTTAGTATTTTTTCAAGAAATAAAACTGGTAATAACCCGGATACGACTAAAATCCTCCTTCAGTCGTCGTGAAGCTATTTTCGAGTTCGAGATTTTATATAAATTAATTAATTTAATTTACAGTTAATTAGTTTAAAGCAGACGATTCTTTAAAAGGCAGTTCTTAGAGTAAAAGCCGCATCTGAATTATAATATTTTTAATACATTCGCTAGGTGATAGAACGTTTATGGTTCCAGCGGAGAGGTACCACCGTCACACCTATTTCTAGCCTGAAACGGTTCTATGTGAAGTTGCTTATGTCCATTGGCGGCAGTGACCACTTGCCATCAGTACCCATGGTATGCAATGAACATTGCATTTTTACGTTATTGTTTTTATCAAACCCTGTAATGAATTTTACAATGATGGGCGAAAACGTAAAAAAATTGCTTTAATGAATCATTATTTAAGTATACTTGAAGTAAGGTTCGCTTTCTACTTCAATGTTATAAATTCATCCATCTATCAATCAGCCCTTTGAGGTCCACTGCTGGACATAGGCCTCCCCTAAATGGCGCCACTCCAGCCGGTCCTGTGCCCTCTGAATCCGACGGTTTCACGCTGTCTTCTTCAGGCCATCGGTCCACCTGGTGGGGGAGGCGACTGTACTCCTTTTGTCTAAACGTGGACGCCACTCGAGGATCTTCCTTCCCCATCGGTTATCGTTATCTTTTAAATACGCACACAATATTACGGTACGGGTGGCAACTGTATACTCAAAACAAAGTATTTGATGTTAATTCCCCCAATTCGCCCCCGATTACATCACAGTTCAGTGCCCCGCACTGTTATCGCTATCACCAGTGATAAGATAACAACACGGCACCATTCATCGACCATCTCGGAATAATCTTGCGTTCCCGTTATTTGTTTAAATTGTGAATGCAGATGCTTCCGCGGAAGATAACGTGGTTTATAAAGTTTTAGATTTTTTGAATTTCGGGAATAACAAGTACCTACGAATCTTTGGACGGTATATTTGCCAGTCTAGAATAGAGCAACTCCGTGGGCTGTAGGGCTCTCGTGTACCAAAGAAATGTACATACCTACATTTGAAACCATCATCCGCGTTCTGATGCAGTCAATTAGAAACAAATACTGCAATACTAGAATATAATTATAATATTATTTTCAACAGACATGAGTCTATTAACATTTCAATCCTTTGATTTATTATTGTATTATATGTATTATGTATTATATGTATGTATTTTTACAATTATATATTACTTATTATACTTATTATTACTTACTTATATATTACTTATTATATACCAATTAATAGATTATACTTAATTTTTATATACCTATCACAAATTATCGCTATCACCCAGGGTTGACTGGCAGAGAATGCCATTAGGCATTAAGTTTACCCTTGTAACCCTTAGTTTAAGGTGTTTCAAAAATTAAATAAATAAATAAAATAAAATAAATAATTATATATTTTTATTTAGCTTTTATTTAACTTACAATGTTTGTGGGTAAGTATGTGTGTGTAGGTCAATCCTACAACCTTAATTTATCACATTTCTTAGTGTCCGATTGAACTTAAATTTGGAATACACGTATAGTTCTGATGACAATGGAATTATGTACAATCAATACTGATAATTCAAAATGGCGCCCGCAACAAAATGGCGTATTACGTTTTTTTATGGCATACTACGTGAGCTTTTATATGATAGAAAATTGTACCATGCAAAATGATGGATTTGACTACTAAAAAGTTTATTATTTTCTTTTCAATCCATTGAAATAAAAGCTTGTTTTAAAAATATTTTTAATATTATTTATATTAGATTAAAGTAGGTAATCGAGCATGAAATCCACTTGATGGTAATTGGTCAATGCTTACAGTACAGGGATTTTATGTGAAGTCAATTACAGATGTCTTGCTACTCCGAGGACTAAGATAGTTACTTGATATAAAAGTGGCCGACAACCATAGCCATCGAAGTACAAGAACCGCTTTACGCTAGAAATTGGTGTGATGGTTACATCCTGGTGGAACCCTAGAAACCGGTCTACCAGCTTGAAATAGAAATTATCTCTTATAAGGCATATGGAAACAAATGTAAAATTAACAGAGTTTTTTTTTAAATCAAAAAACTTGTTGCTGTTTGATGCAAGCGTTATTTAGTCACTCTGCAATAGGTGTGTCAGATTTCCACAGTCAAAATCTGCATAGGTCCACAGTCCACTTACTAGGCTATCAGAAACAGCGCAAACAAAGCCTTCTAGGACATTCTAAGGTAAACATTTTAAAGAAACAATTACGCCTACGCGGAGAAATCTAGCCCCTTGTTTGAATACGCTGACCCACTGAAGTTATCTGCTAAGGTCATAAGTAGCGTGCATGATTTTGCACATGTGAAATTGTCTGTAAACTAGACATTATGGCCAGTATTTCCGAAACTGTGACTCACTATGTTTTTTTGGTGACGGAGAAGAAATCTCCAAAAGGTACATCGAAGCCTTGGGAGAGACTCCGGGTTATGTGGGACTTTTACCCACTAAAAGCTCCTCGGACGTGTAATTGTGCTCCTGCACCTTCCGGTGTCTACGCCGACATGCGTCCTTCTCAAGGTTGCTGACTGGGCTATTCGAGTTCCCATTTTAGCCGCCAGCAAAACCAGAAGTCCCCTTTTTAGTCGCCTCTTACATCAGGCAGGGGATCCCGCAGCCGTGTTCAACTTCCCAACTAAAGGGCGGCCCAACCAGTGAGTCGGTCGTTTTGAATGTTACGTTATAAACTTCACTTATTTGAACAATCTAGGTTTTTCTATCCGATTAATCCCAGTAACAAAATGGCAAAAAATTTAGCATCAAATTTAAACTTTGTGCGTCCAT
The DNA here is from genome assembly GCA_949699795.1 of Spicauda simplicius. NCBI lineage: Eukaryota > Metazoa > Arthropoda > Insecta > Lepidoptera > Hesperiidae > Spicauda > Spicauda simplicius. The sequence goes on along the minus strand of OX453074.1, from coordinate 17,554,483 downwards.
ACATGGATAATCGTGTAATCTGTAATTGTTTAAGAACTATATACATCCCTCATATAAACAATAAAACATTTAATTTAGCTACGTTTTATACGGCAACATCTTACAAGAATTCTTTACGATAATATATTATTAAATATACATACAAGAAGGCCTGGATCAAAATCTAAAATCTTCTTCAAAACAGTATGCTGACCACGGCGTCCTCGGATCATCAGTTCATAAATACATGAGCGTTATTGTGCTATATTAGCATTCATGCAGCCATCATAAGCACCATGGTATAATCATGGTGATGGGCCGATAACATAGAAACAAGGGCGCGGCGTGACTCGATGCATGCATCATGCATCATTGATTGTGATGCGTTTTTAAGTGGCGGTGTGCGTTCAGCTTTATGTTGTGTAGGGTTGGCTCTGTGACACTTTGTACAGTGATACAGATCTTTTAGATCATATCTAAATCGGTACCCATTTGTAATATCGTGCGAGTAACATAAAGTCTCTAAAAATATTATCATCGATCGCGATATGGGACGATCCTAATTTAAGTTAAGAGACAAGATGTAATCGAAATTTTAGAGAATTTACTATTCGAAATAACAGGGCATTTTTAAAAAATATTTTCCTAACAAAATTTTGAATAATTTTCTACTATCTGGAAGAGCTAGGAAACATTGGAATTGTTCTTAAATTCTGTTTTTGTTTGTTGAAAATACAGAAAAAATACTTATTATATTTTGATAGGGCAAAATAAAAATACTTTTTTAACATATTTTAAGTTGAATGTATTGTGAATAAGTATTTTTATATTACACACTAACCAGTTAGATTTAAGGTGGCCTTCAACGTTTAATAGCGAGACATTTCGCACAATAAAATATATGGAAAGGTGGTAGAACCAGTATGGTTCGAGTGGAGAGCTACCACCGCCACACCTATGTCTAGCGTAAAGCAATTTATGATGTTTTGATGGAAGGCAGGCTAATTTATATAAAGCAGCCATATTAGCTATCGGGCATTGTCTAGCAACCCTGTTGTTTTTTTTTTTTCATATTATGGAAGTAAAGTTTGCCGACGCCCGTGGCGGCGGTTACCATACCGGTCTGACGCGCAGTGGGTCCTGGGTGCGATTCCCGGCTAGACAGATATCTGAATGATGAGTTTCGATTCTTGTTCTAGGTGGGTCTGGGTGTGTGTGTATTCGTCTTGTGTCCATGGCACCCACGACACTGGGGAAAATCCTACTGTGGGGTTATGAGTGCAGAAAGCGTTTAGCGTTTATAAAACGGGCACGCAATCTACGTAATGGTAAAAGGCCACTGCCACCCATGGATATTTGTAATTTGTAATGGTTAAAACCAGTGTCTTACCTAAGATTTCGTTGATCTTGAGGACTAAGTTACAACGCCTCGGATAAGTATCTTACCAATCCAGAACACCGCAGTGCATAGTATAGCGTTGATAATACTGGAGTCAAACCACAAAGAAATCTACTACTTTTAAATCAATTATACTTTCAGTTTTTTACAGATGTCCATGACTACTCACCATCAGAAAGACTGCATGTACATTTGCTATGCTACATTTCCATTATATAAGAAAAATAACAGGAGTTGTACGTAATCATTAAATTGAGTACATGCTCGCAAAAAACTTATATGCTAAAATATTAGCTCTACATATTGTAGAGCTCATACTTTAAACAAATACGCTAATTTACCTTTCAAACACTTAAAAACAACCGAACACCAATTATCGATTTATTTTTAGGCACGGACATGTCATGTTAAAGCAACACTAGCAAGTGACAACCCTACCCCAAAGCATAAGGCGTGACGGTCAACTGTCACATTGTTTCCTGTACACAGATACATTTGTGACAATGTTATGATATAAATAAACTGTTCTTGTATTATCTGTGGGATAATAGAACGTTATTTAATATCTGTCGGTTATTGGCTTTGTAGGAACGCCTTTTAGAATAGGTGTATGAACATCTTTTTATGAGGAAATGAAGGTCGGATTATTCTTTTTACTATAATGTAGGACTAAGAATGAACATGGATAAGTGGGACTTCCTGAACCCTCTTCACAGCACTGCTCAATACAGCTGTGATAAGGAAATGGTGTTGTGGTGGTGACTTCGCAGTCGAATCACGAAAGGTTCCACCCAACAAGGGTTCTACCATGGTTAATGGGCGTTAGGCGTACATTACGAAAAGTTCTACCGCCATAAAATTCAATAGCTGAAGATAAGTATCTTCTGAATCAATTAGACACCACAGCAAACAGCCACCACATTCCTTATTATTGATACATCTTTATATTATAACAACTTTAACTAGATTTAAAGGTTTAAGATAAATAATTAAGGATCAAATTATTAAATCCTCCGTAGCCTTCGTAAAGTGTAACGTATCTTGCTGAACAGGGCTCTTTTTTACTGAACTGTAAGGTAAGATACTGGAGCTAACTTTTATTACCATGTAAAAAAACATGATTGTAATTTTATTTAAAAAACATGGATATAAATTACAAGAAAGACAAACCTGCTGAGTTTCTTGCCTTCTCAGTTGAGGTCGTGTTCCGATCCGGTGGTAGTGTAAGAAAAAAAATGTTACTGACAATTTGTGAGTGCCCCCGTAGGCCTATACAAAATAAAGACATTTCATTTCTTTGAACTGAGACTTGAAAAATAGAAATTTCTAAGGGCCTTCTAATCTGCTGTCCTAATTAACTGACGTTGGTATGGCCACTCATTGCTATTTCCACAATAAACAAATTTAGTATTTAACCCACATTCAGCAGTGACTAACCGCACTAATTTAGTCTACACTGACAAGCGCCAAAAGCGTGCTGAAAACCGAGTGACTGAATTAGCATGTTAATAGTTAAAACAATTGTCGTCACGTCTGTCTGTCTGAATTCGGCCTGTAAACTGATTGTGTGCTAATTCTCTTACTATTCTTTTTGTAGGCGGTTGAAGGCTGTTAAACCCACCGTTAGTTTGGTATAACTATTAATCTATATTCAATGACGTAATTATATTAATTAAAATTGTATGCTCGAGTCTTATGTAAATAATATATTATAGCCTGTCGAAAATTACAATATTTTTATAAGATTGTAGTAACAAACGAACCTATAGCCAATCTTTCTACACTCACTCACTAGGATTTCCCACACTAAGATTTCCCCCTGTGTCGTGAGTACCATGGATACACACAAGACGAATACACAAACACCCAGACCCAGAACATAAATCTAAACTCATCATTCAGATATCTGTCTGGCCGGGAATCGAAACCAGAACCCATTGCGTGTCAGACCGGTATGGTAACCGCTCCGCCACGCGGGTAAAGATGTGTTACTTTTATTAAGGTAAGAGCGCTGTGTGGTTTCTTCTCGTAGATATTGTAGGCGACTAAGGGACAACATCCAGAAGATGGGCAACTTCGACTTCCTGTGGAACATCAACACCCACTGCGGTCAAAAACACGCATGCCAAGCGCGGTAACTATTGATTAAAACACTTACTGTAGGAGTCTCCTAATGGCTAACAGATAGGCAATATTATTAAACTTGCATAGCTTTGAGCGCGACCGAATCAAGAAACTCCGCCTAGAATGTAGCGCGGCCGAGCGTTCTCTTAACGTGTGTATATGTATCCCACAGTACTAAACTCGCACAGTTCGAGACGAGTTACCCGGAAATCAGACGAATATGTAAGCAGCTGTTTGTGAGAAAGTGTGTATATAGTATCAAAAAAAAAAAACTTGAATTGATATCAAAAAAAACAGCGTAAATAAATAAATAATAATATGCTTAAGTTGATAAAAAATGCTATGCAATAGCTTTACCGCTGCAGTCCCCCAGTGCTGCACGTTTTTTTTTATATTAAACCTGACAAAAAATGATAGTATTGGCACCAATAATTGAAGATTCCTATCATTAAGCTACCACTCGTGGACATATTTAATGAAATTATTACCATTAATGGCTTCACTCAAGTCTTGTTTATAAAACATTAATATGTAACATTAACTCCACGTTACAATGAGTTTTATTGTAACCGTTATAACTTCCTGTTAAATAATACTTAAGCAGGTGGTTTCTGTTTTAATATTAAGTATAAATACTTTGTATGAATGCACTCTTAAACAATAACTCTTTTATAACATTGTAGCCACATCGTATTTATAGATGTATGTATGTTGTTGGTGTTTTAAAATATAGTGGAAGATACTGGGGCTAACTTTTAATCCATCCATCCATCAGCTCTTTGAGGTCCACTGCTGGACATAGGCTTTCCCTAAATGACTTTCATTTAGGGGGTTAGAAAGCATGAAACAGCAGAGTTCATGGCTGATATAATTGGAGTGGCTCAGATTAGCATAGGACTATCAATGGCTGATAGATAAAAGGACTACCTCAAAAAGAATTAATTCCACTAGATCTTACTTGTGTAGCGATAACGATTAATTAATTAATTCACAATAGTTAATTATTTAGAATCTGTGAAGATGTATATTCTCTATAAAGGGTTGAAGTTGCATTATAAAACTGCGATATGACTACTACGACTCAAATCTTTTCTACTTTGTGGTTTATGTAATTTTGCTTGTGATCTTGCATATCATGGTACAGGTTTGGTACTTGTGTACCATCAATTACTATTAGATAAACTTCATGTTCTTTTAAAACTTTAATTCGTTTTTTTGTAACGTCCTTGAAATATCTACACGTGTTGATGGCAAATATATAATTACTTAGAAACGTAAGGGCGTTTGTGCGTCGTTTTTGGGGTCGGCGTAATTGCTGTAATTCCCTACTGTGTAAGTAATTAGGGTAGTGGTAGATTGCTATCTAACCTTGACGATAGGGTTTTTCCAAATATCGTACACGTCAACAATAATCAAGACGAACAACGTACGGCTTCAGTAAAAACCTGAAAAAACTATTAATCGACAAAAAAATACACATAACTTTAAAATAAATTCAGTATAAAAAGGTTTTATTTCGAACACAAGGAAATTAATGATGTAGATAAAGTACTAAAAGCTAAAAAGTAATTTAGTAGATCCTAAGTACAGTCATCACATCATTATAAGGCATTGATCAGTCAAGAAAAAAATCATTGAGCGTGTAAAAAAAATATCAAGTCAACTGCAATAATAATTCATGCTCCCAGGTAATTAAATAAAAACCTGCGTTTAAAATTATATGAAATTACGCCAAAAAACGCATGAAAACACGCGACCTCCTAAACTTTTTCCTTTAAAAAATTTCAAGGTCAATTTATTTCAGACCCTGGAATAGGGTAAGTCAAAATTTCATAGCCAAGTCGACGACATTTTTCTGCCGATTGCCGTCCTGATCTCCTAAGGAGGTAAGTTATAACTGAGGAATAACTATCCCTACAGTTATCAGTCAGAAAGGTTTAAAGGTGATAACTCCTTACAGAGCTAAGAGAGGCTCTTCCTTTATTGTCACATAAATCGGAAAATACAAGAACGCCACAGTTACTTTTCTGTTATAATAGTCACATGCAAAATGCATGGTGCACATAATGGCTATTATAGAATACTAACTCCAGAGACAATGGGTGTTATTGCAAAATAACCTTAGCTTTCTCTGTCATGTAACCTGACATTACCTTGCTTCGCGCATCGCAGTTTCCTTCCGTTTGTATATTATGCAAAGTACATAAATAATACATAAGTAATAAGTTTACAGTGGGGGTCCAAGGTTCGAAACGTATTTTTTGAACTTAAAGACATATTGTAAATTAGGCATTGGTCTCTTCAACGGTAAATAAAAAATCGAGGAAACCAACGAGTACATAGTTACGTCAGAAAAGTAAAAAAGTATAAATTTTGAAGGTGGTAGAACCAGTGTAGTTCGACCGGGGAAGTACCACCGCCACACCTATTTCTAATGTGATGGATTTCTTGCGTTTCGATGAAGGTTGTGGTTGCCGGCACACTTTCACATGAGGCGACCATCTTAATCTTCGAGAGTAGCAATGCATCTGTGATTGACTTCAGATGGAACCCATGTTTTGTATGAAGTTGATTACAGATGTCCATGGGCGGCAGTGGCCACTTACCATCAGGTGGTCTGTATGTTCGTTTGCTACTTCAGTCATATAAAAACATAAAAAAAGTTCTTAAATTACGCATTTAAGAACTTTTTTTATTTTTTATTTTAGTCCACCATTACGCACTTGAAAAACAGGGCTACGCGATGGCTAAACCCCTATCAATTATAGTGTAACAGTAAATATAAAAAGTAACCATTTTAAGTTTCTGTACGTGGTGACCAACGTAGTTTTGGTACTTTTTTATAATGTTAACTCCGCCCTTAGAACCTTATAATTTACGATTTCTATTTCGTCATTTCATTATTGCAGCACTTATTTTCCCTTAACAATTCTAGGACTTAAAATTATATGCTCGAAAAACCTTTTGTCGTAGTCAAGTGAAAATGATCACTACATAGTATAAAACAAAGCTTCTCGCTGCTATGTATGCTTAGAAGTTAAAAACTATGTTACTGATTTTAATGCAGTTTTTTTAATAGATAGAGTGATTCAAGAGGAAGGTTTCTATGTATAATATAGTGGTCAAAAGAATGATAATTTCACATTTTTAACTTTTAGGTGAAACGAAGTTGTTTGTTAACTAGTATATAATAATTATAAACATGAAAGTTTATGAAGATCTATGTGTGTTTATACAGACTGCAGACCGCTTTACGCTGAAAAATGGCACAAACTTAGTTTATGAAATAAATTAAGACATGGGATACTCATTGAAATGGTAAACGTGATCAGAGCGGGCTGAGCCACGGGAATAAGTTAGTTACTTTTAATTCTAAATCAGTGGTTCTTTACCGGTGGTCCGCGGTCCACTGGTGGTTCCTGAAAGCATTCGAAATGGTCCGCGAAGCCATTCTTTGTAAAAAAAATAAGTCAACAAAAAAATATGAAAAAAAAACATGCGTGCGTACAAAGTACACATGTCAGAAGTGAAACTTCTTTGGCGAACTAATTTATAAATCTTGTTTATATTTATACAAATCTAAAACTTTAAATTTCCAAGATTAAGAGGAAGGAAAAAAGGCGTGATACGACGTTCGCTCTGTCTCACTTTTTCTCTCAATCTTTCTCACTCGCTTGCTCCCTACTCTCACTCCACGGCTAGTTGCTCATGCTACGTTCGCCCTGTCTTACTCTCTCTCAATCGGTCTCGATCACTCTCTCTCTCTTTTCCGACACTTCCGTTGCATACCGGCGTGACGTTTCAGCTGTAAAAATTTTACCCTCATGCGCCTAAAGAAGTTTCACTTCAAAAGTTTATGACAAAAAAAGGCCGTCAAAGGTATACAGATTTCAGTATGATGACCAAAAAATAAGACCGCCAGAAGTATATAGTCGTCAGATTTCAATGGCCCTGGTCATGGACCATGAGTAGACTGATTTTCTCAAATGGTCCTTCGTCAAAAGGTTAAGAACCACTGCTCTAAATTGTCTTGCGCAAATTTCAAACGAAAATATTTATTTCAGAACAATTACCGAGACCTTGAAAAGACAACGCCCGCTATACAAAACATAAGGAATTTGAAGTGTAAATATAAAGTTCAAGTGTTTGTATGATGTGTCAAAAGGCAGTTGACCTTTCCTTCCTAATAACATTTCTAATAACTAGGACTATCAATGATGTCTTCAGACTGGTTTGTGTGCTTGCGACATTTTTTTGTGTCAATGGCATCCAATAGTAAGAAAATAAAAATAATTTTATTTCACAGTATAAAGTAGTGAAGTGTAAATATAATAAGAGAATTGAGTAGAACTTTCTAGAACTTTTTGAAGAATCCCTTATCACAGGATTTCGTTTAGTTAGTCCAAGTTACCATGCTCTACCGATGGGGTAAAAGAGTCCTCGAATGGAGACCACGTCTGGGCAAAAGGAGTGTAGATCCTCGACCCGACGACCTCGGCGTGGACTGATGACCTGAAGAAGACGGCGAGTAAAGTAACCGCTGGATTCAGATGACTCAGGACCGGTTGAAGTAGCACAGATTAGGGGAGACCTATGTCCAGCAGTGGACTTTGAAAGGCTGATGGAATGGATGGATAGATACCATGGTCTTCAGACCAGAACACAATTGCGTTTAAACATGATTATTATATGGCAGATAAAGATATGATTGTGGTGCCAGAATCGAACCAAAGAGGGTTGTACTTTTAAATATATTAACATGATATTTGTAAGCTCGGGTTTGAATCTGAAACTTTCTGAGTGACACGAGTGTCTTACTCTCTAGACGACTCTTCATCTTTTACACAAAATATGAAAAAGCCGTGTTAGCCGAACCGTTTTCACCTCTGAGTTTTGTTTAATAAACAGTGCGTAGGCTAAGGTCACGCTGTGCACACACACTTTCTCGTGTTTACATACGAAGTGTACGTACACCTACATTTTTGCTCTAAACGTGGTTCTACAATTCAGACCAAACAGGATAATAATAACGCTTAACTTAAAGCCCAAGATTAGGATTTATGTTTGTTGTGCTATGTAAACACATAAAGACTAACTAGAATTGAAATATAAATTCACTTTTCCAATGTTTGTCTGAACGAGGATCAAACTCGGAACCCATTACTTACATATCAGGCCATTATGATGAACTTACCACCACTCTAATTTACAGGAAACTGGTCAAGAGAATAGAATTGAATGCAAGAAAATAATAAGTTCAAGGTTCAAAAGGTTATTAGATTCATTCATGGTAGCTACAGACTAGCTAGTCCGTAGTTTAAGGTAACATTTAGTATTTACTAGTCACCTGTCGCACCAGTCGAAATTCGACCTTAATTCAACTCATAAACTAAACTTGATATTGTTTAAAGTAGTACAAATATTTCTCTTCTTCTTTCGTTTCTTCTTTCGTTATTTGTTTTCAATGAACAGACATTGAATGTTTTATTTCGTTTATTATACATGTGTTTGTGTTAAATGCATGGTAGTGTTTCTAATGTAATTTTAGTTGATTTTATGTGTTTTGTGCATTATTTGAAAAAAAAAAATAGCATTCCGTAATCCTTCTCTACATCAACTATAAGCGTGCGTAATTTCCTACTCCTCCGTCTGCGGCAAGTACTTAAAAACGGATCCTAAGTTTTTGCTTCACGTAATAATATATAGATTTTATTAAGACCCATTAACGTTATAGAAACATATTACATTCTAAAGTTATATTACACAAAACCGCAGGGGACCGCTTGTTTTGTTAAATACAATGAGATATAATACAATCATAACATACCCACAATAAAAAATCCGGTAAATTTTAACACTTGGTTGTAATTAAATAACACTTTTGCTAAAGGTAAAAGTGTTTAAATCACTTTCCCTTTAGCCAAGTGTTTGCACTTCAAGTGTAAAGAATTGACGTGTAGTACAGTCGAGTGTGAAATATTTCTCGAATAATAACAGAATAAACACTCGAGACTTCTCGAGCCGCGAACGTGGGAAATTGTGTTTTAAATTATGCAATTAGAAGCTCTTAAATATCATTTCAAAACGGCGACATTCAAACTTTAAAATGAAACGTGTTTTATATATGTATATTATATACAAATAAATAATTTTAAAGTGTTAAAGTGTCCGTCTATGATTTCTCAATGATACTTTGTGGTCACGTGGATTTCGAAAACGATTAAGGGAACTATTGCACGTCTCGCACGCGAAGCGTTTGAGATAGTGTTCTACTCTCCCCTTGTCAACGTCATGCAATTTTCTCGATGCAAATTTGCTCTCAGTAATTTATATGTTACACTTTTAGGGTAATGAGATTTCACATATATAAAGAAGAACACTTTTATAACAACACTAAATACTTCTCAAAAGCATTAAATTTTGCGTGGACCTATATTCTTTCCTATACGAATTCTTACGGATACGGACTTACATGTATTCTTTAACCAATCAACCCAATTCCATTGATATTAATATATTGCAATAAACAAACTTAATGTTTTAACTAATATTAACTATAGTATCAACTATTAATAAAATTAATATAAAGAAATAATAGAACCCATTGTGTTTTTTACCGGATCTTCTCAGTTGCGGTCGTATTTTGACACGGAGCTAAAGAAAACTTATAAGCATCACTTCAGGCGATATAAGAACAAATAATTTAATTGTATACCTGTCAGCATCAATTTAACTTTAAAAACCTCACCCAACTCAAATTCGTACCTGTAACAAGAAATACATCATTAATTTTAACACATATTTTGTATATCATTAGCGAAGACTCATAAATTAACTATTTATTAGACTTTACACTCGACGGATAATAAATCGTGTGAAATTAGGCATTGATTAACTTACTTTTTGACAAACGATCTAAGATTAATAGTGTTATGGCAGATTACATCAACCGAAATAGATTGTATAACGATATTCCGAAATGGATCTTCTTCAATTTTAATAAAAACATCAAAAAATAAATGCATTGTTTTAGGAGCGTGTAGACGAAAAAGAAAAAAACATGACCCTTGATAATTTCGTCCGCTTTGTCGGTTCGTTTGACCGTTCATATAAAACAATGATTAATTTCTGGCATTTTTTGCACGATATAGATAAAATTACAAAGATGTGTTTAACGAACTAGTATACTAAGTAGAGTACGGTAGTTACGAAATGAAATTAGGGTAAGTAGAAACGCAGCTGTCATGGGGGACTAATGGGCCTCTAATGAACACTGGTTATTCTAAACAAATTAAAGCAAATATCTACAATATTGATTGAATATAACACTTATCTCATACACCTGAACTTAAGCTAAAGATCACTCACAGGCAAGTAAGCTTCCAGTTAATGAGAATGATAAATTTGATGCGCTTTGAGAATTTTGAAAGATTTTATAGTGTCCTGTGAGTATTCATCTGGCTCAAAAACCATGTGTACGCAAAATTCAAGGAATTTTGTCTGATAGTTTTGCCGCGAAAAAGTAACAAACATATATTCTTCCTAACACACTTTAGCATTTATAATATTAAATACTTTAATAATATTTATGTGATCACAAATCAAGTTCATGGTGATTAAAAAATAGTTAAGAATTTCTTTTATTTCAGACTTCCACAATGAACAGTGTGGTGAATCTTGATCCAGAATCCGAATTTCAGACGCTTACTTCAGAAATGCGCTCCCACGGTTCAAACATGGGTTGCTTTTAGCTTGTCTAATGAGTATAGGTATACTCGTATAGACAATGCCATAAATGGTAACCCAAAAATGGTTTAACTATCATTCATAATAACATCCGGTGAATTTCTATCAGTCATTACATCGATTTTATTGATTGTTACGTATTTGGTCAAGTTACGATGGGTATAGGACAGTTCAAGGTTAAATTTGATGGTTCGAGGCATATGATACAGCCCCATTATACTCATATTCGGTATAGAGTTCAATGATAATGTTTCGTAATAATGTAAGCTACATACACTGACATAACATAAGTTAAATTAATCATATGCATGATCACGCTACGCTTGTATTTGGTCTAGTTCGAAGATAATTAATTAGCGTACATGTCTTTGGTTCTATGCAAGAAAATTTTAAGAGGTTGGTTATGGATACGTTTTAATCCAATTTAAATCAAGGAATTTTCTAAGTACGTTTTCTTTCTTTTTGAATATTCTTTTGAACGTTAATTAGCTATAACGACCTCGCAAGAAGTTCGGTATAGAGAAAAAGGACGAAAGAAACATATTTATATTGAAGTGGCCAGCATGCACAACACTTTTTTTATCTGACTGAAGTAGCAAACGAGCATGCAGTCCACCTGATGGTAAGTGGCCACTGCCGCTCATGGACATCTGTAAGCAACTTCATATAGAACATAGGTTCTATCTGAAGTCAATCACAGATGCATTGCTACTCCCGAGGACTGAGATGGTTCCCTCATATAAAAGTGTGCAAAAGTTGATCACAAATGCGTTGTCACTCCTGAGAACTAAGATGGTTGCCTCATATATAGGTGACCCACGCCATAACACACATTTCGTTACGCTTTTTGTGTAGCATTTGTTTAATTAGTTTTTCTGAGAGGTTAATATTATCTGGTATTCTATTTTAACAATAATCCATCTAAGTTAGAATGTTTCACGTCCTGGTACATGTGCATAGCTTCAAATTGTTCAGTTACACTTATATGCATAAGCACGTGTATTTTATAAAGCTTTTCAAACTTCCCCTCTTCCCGAAGGTCCTATTTGCAACCGATTACCAGTCCAAATTGACCTCCAATACCTTTTTACTCTCGAACGGGCCTTTAACAGTCGAAGGAGCTGATTACGTTGGCCACAATTACCAGATTACGTGGACCTTTAAAACAACGCTAATTTAAAGAAAATTGTAGATCTTTGTGTACCAAGTTAAGGTGGTGAATGCCCATGTTAAGAGGACCTTTTGTGTAACTAATTCGAGATACAAATTCTATGGAAGTGTAAGTTCTTTCTAAGTTGGCTGTGAGGGTATTATGCAAGAATAATTTCATGGAATTTAGTAAAGGCAGCACGTGTGTCACGATGCTCAGTGTTTCCGGGGTTCCACTTGTTTTATATGTTGAGAGAATGCAACGAGTTAACATAAACCTCTATGCATGTCATGTTGAAACGCGTGAATAACCAAATTGTTTCACCGAGAATGAGTAAACGATAAGCGATCTTAATTTCCTAAAAATGGCATATCGTTTCCTGTAATAGGCATACCTTTTCATATAAAAATATTTACCAAAAATCATATCAATTAGAAGGTTATTCACGTCATCTTTAATCAATCTTTAATAATATTACCTGAGGTTGCTCACAGATGCATTACTAGACCAAAGGACTAAGTCGGAACGCCTCGAATAATGACGTCTCCCTTACCACACCCTTCAGCCAAGTAACGTAATGTAACGTAACACAGTGACGCCTAACATTGCTGTTATTAGACAGAAATAACTGCGGTAATGTTGCCTCTGGAGTCAAAGGACAAACGCTTCTACCACCTTAAATGTTTTATTTTGTGTGGCTAGATGAGAACCTTGAGTACACAATCGATCGTTTTAAATACGATTTAATACTTTTGATTGGAATATAGAACGGGTATTATTTTGGGGGAAGTACCATCGCCACGCCTATTTATAGCGTGATGCATTTTTTGCTTTTCGCTGGAAGAATCTAGTAGCCCACTCACTTTTATATGAGGCGAATATCTCAGCCCTTGGAAGTAGCAACACTTCTTTGTTTGACTTCAGATAGAACGCCTGATCTGTACGAATTTGCTTACAGTTGTCTATAGGCGGCAGGCGCCACTTACCATCAGGTGGACTATATGGTCACTAATTAAAACATCCTAATTACATCGTCTTTAGAGACGATGAACAGCATTAGTGCTGTTCATCATCTTAGAGATTCATGATATGATATGGTATTTTAATAACCCAGGATTGCCTCATTCTAGCTAATTTATAGCAACGGTAAGGCAAGTGCCTTATATTAGTTTTCGAAACAGTTTAATGACCACAAACTGTTTCAGTTATGTCAGAAACCGTATTAATTAACATGATTTTCCAAAAGATAAAAGTAAAAAAGATAAACGGTTTAAAATAAAAGAATTCTATTTAGAGTTAAAGTAACACATAACTTACAACGACAAACATCACATTATATCACTAATTTATGTTTTAACATAACAAATGTAGATTACTAAGCTTAATTTGCATTTTTAATGAAAACCACTTCTTTGATAACTAATCATAACTCATGACAAGCATGAAAGAAGGAGATATATGAGTATTTAAATAACTAGACACAAACAAAGAAATTGGCTGTATTTTGCGTCACAGATTTATCGCAAGCGTTTGTGACATATACCTAGTTATTCAATTTGTTTCAAATTATTTGATAAAATGAGACTATATTTAGAAATTTTGCGATACGAAGTACAGTTACAACCGTAATTAATGATTATGAATGTTGCTAATGAAATGATTTGCATTGGTTTTAATATTTTAATCATAGTGTTTCACAAGGGTCATTGTTAGGTCTTGAAGGTTAGAGTGTAGTTTAGAAGTTCAAGTTCAGTCTGTGTAGATTTAAACTAACCCACCCTACAATATTTATCGTGTCCTATTATCATTTCTGTAAACAAAGAATATGCTTAAAATATATAAGATATGTTTCATTGTAAAAAGCTTTAGTCAATATTAATTTAACTGCAAAGTGTTAGAAAAAGTATAGTTAAGTTATTTGTAGTGTGAAGCTTGTTTTGCGTTTTCGTTGAAGTATGTGGTTGACAGCTCTCTTTGTCATATAAGGCGATCACCTTAGCCCTCAGGAGTGGCATCAAAATGTGTGATTGACTGTTCATGACATGTACTGCATGAGGTTGCTTACAGACGCCTACATCCAAATCACATGAATAATGTGTCTATTTATAGAAGTTTAGGTAACAAAAAACCAAGACACATAAAAGTAAAAAGGATTCAAAATTACTTATCAGAGCCTTGTATCTTGTTAGTCATTAGCAAGAATCATGTTATAAATCGATAGCAGGACCGATAAAGTTTGAATCACTTGTTATTGTTACTCAGTCATTCAATGCAGCTGTGTAACCCATTCGACGCTGGTCAAATGATTATTTATAAAGGCTTAATAGTCAGAGTGTTTTGTAAACTCCAAGGGTTGTTTAGGTTTAAAGTTCATTCATTTGTTATACATCGATATTTTTATATGACGACGGATTAAAAAAATCTAGATCATTAACTTTAAGTATTATTTAATTTGTTTATATAAATTTGAAATAACAAATGAGCATGCAGGTCACTGCCGCCCTGCGACATCTGTAAATAACTTCATACAGAACAAGGGTCCAAACTGAAGTCAATCACAAATAAGTTGCTACTCCCGAGGACTAAGATGGTCGCCTCAAATAAAAGTTATAGTCAGTTGACTATATAAATGGTAAAACTCTTTGTGGCTTTACTTATTTCTGGTTAACAGCAGCAGCGTTAAATATGCTCTGTTCTGAAGAGTGTGATAAGGAGACATACTTATCCTAGGCATTTTACCTTAGTCCTCAGGGTTAGCAACGCATCTGTGGGTACCTCAGAAATGAACGATCTTATCTGGGGTTGGGATTATCCATGAGTGCAGTTGCCAATTACCATCAGGTAGATTGCGTGTACGTTTGCTGCTTCTAATGGATAAAAAACCCAAACCCGAAGTTACGATGATACTTGATTTCAATTGTTTACTGCCGCCCATAAACATCTGTAAGCAACTTCAATTAGAACTCGGGTTCTATCTGAAGTCAGTCACAGATACATTGCCACTCCCGAGGACTATGATGGTCGCCTCATATAAAAGTTAGCCGGCAACCACGCCATTCCATCCCAACGCAAAGAAATGCTTCACACTAGAAATAGATGTGGAAGTACTTTCCCGGTCGAACTATACTGGCTCTATAAAATCTATGCTGGCTTCAAAGTACACATTTAAATATATCTTTCATCAAATTATATTATATAAACAAATAAAAACCTTACAGACGAACAGAATGCACTTCTGAGAATATTAAAGTATAAACGAACACACTGCACAGTCATGACCAGATAAGAAAACAAGTAACATTTTTAAATGAAAACCTGACTTGTTTCGATTTATTTTCTTTAGCTTCCATTGATTGTTTTAAGCAGTAATTTTTTTTATTTTTAATATAATATAGTTATTTAAAGCTTTCTTGAAATTACGGTCAAAATGGTAACTTAAAAGTATTACAATTCTTATAATTTTCTATTATCTGAATCCATAGAGAGGTACTCATGTACTTATGACAGAGAGGGAAACCTTCAAAAGGTACCCGACGCCGTCTGGACGACGCAGGGTTTATGTGGGGTTTTTACCGCACTACAACCCCCTCTCCCCCCCCCGGCGGCCGCAGTCCTTTTCGTAGCGCCGAGCTACGAAAAGGAGTCCGGGATCTCGAAAGGAACGCAACCGGGATCCTCTGAGCGCGTTGCCCCATCGGGCTCCTCACAGATGGGCGATGGACTCACTTCTCCGCCTGATCTTTACAACGATATGCGACCACTCATACGATGGATGGCAATCCTTCCCGGGGTTCGTGCTCCCATTCTAGCCGTCTGCAACCCCGGAAGCCCCTTTTAGTCGCCTCTTACGACAGGCAGGAGATACCGTAGCCCTGTTCTAATCCCGGAGCACAGGGGCGAGGCTATAACGCCTCCCAAAGAAATGAATATACATTACTATCCTTCTGACTCAGCCTCGTAACAAATACGTATTAGTAATAAACGTTTATTACTAATATGAAGCAAACTTTTACCAAAAACATGTTTACGTTACGTTTCCCGGTAAAATTACTATGTCGTAGTTTGTGTTCACAAGAATTCTGTTACGTTGCGATAAACAAAAGATTATTTTGATAGTAGACGACCTTCTACGCATTCCTCGATATTCGAATGATTTATTAATACCTTATCGAATAAGTGTTCGAATGTAATAATATTTGTACCAATTACTTTCTTATATGTCAGTATAATCTCTTTTTTGATTACGTCATATGTGGATTTATTGTGGATAGGATTAAAGATTAAACTAATATATTTGTAACTTGTAATAGTCATTGTACTAATTAAGTATTGGAAATATTGGCGAATTATCGTTTCTGCATTTTTGAGAAAAGTAGTAGATCTAAAACAGACATGGGTACCAAATGTCTAGCTGAACAAACAGCCAAGAGTAGCATTAACAATTTACTAACAACATTCTTACAATTGTTTTTAAAACGCTTATTTTTGCCCTTAGCTTAATTTTGTCACTCAAAAGTTTAAAGTTCAATCGTTTTGAAAAGTAACGGAAACTATAACATAATTAAATTACCGTAACAAAAGATATATACATAGTGTCTAGCAACAATATACAATCAAGTTCCCCCGAAGAGTACTCATGCGAAAAATAGAGGGGCACTTGTGAATCAATGGAATACGACCCAAATGTGGACGAATAAGGGCCGGCGCACATATGACGGAGCGCAGCGCAGCGCAGCGCATGCCCGCGAAATTTTCTTAACGAATCACACACTAGCCGAAATTCGCGCTAATTACTGGGAGAATGCGCGCGTATGCGCGCGAATGCGCGCGGATGCGCGAGCATGCGCTTCCATGCTCCTCAGAAATAAATTGCTGTTATTTAATTTTGGATATTATTTCTAAAGGGACAATGACGATAATAGTTTGACAGCAAAAAATGCGCTGCGCTGCGCTCCGTCATATGAGTGCCGGCCCTAAGCAATCAGGCGCTGGAATCAGATTTAGTAACAGAATCAGACAAATAATATTTGTACGCCATTTATGGCAGAATAAGCGAAAATTGTTGACTATGAACACCAATGTAATTACACCTTATTCGACAAATAAAGATTATTTGTATTTATATATGTAATTACGAAGTGTAGCGGAATCTTTTTGGAATCCAACAATTGGAAAAGTTTATCTAAGACATCTATTGGAAGTGTAAACAATCATCTAATGAATGTCGCATCATTAAAAGAGTCAAGATAGTATTAATAAGAATTGTTCCAGAGATACACAAATAAATGTTTGTTCGAAGTAAGAGCTTTTTCTTTAAAACCTTTTCATACTAATCGACACATTTGATTTTCTATACACTTGAGTATACAGGATTCATATTACATTTTATGCATCTTCGCATGCAGTTACCCATAATTGAAAATAATTTCTTTAATAATGTCTGTTTTCCGGAATATAAAACACGTATGACACTATTATTTTCTTTAATTATAATTTTAATAGATCAAATAATAACGCCCACATTAACTACAAGATGAATTTCTACATAGCATAAAACTCCATTCTCCACTCCATGACCAAATACCATAGAATCTTCAGTGATTTAAAATAACAATCCCGTACACATAAACTGAAAAGATCACAACCTTAAACCATTTACTTTCAGTATTAGTCGTTTTCGCCAAAATTCAAGTGACCATGTGTAGGTTTACAAGTTTCACACACTTTTCACGTTTTTTTAAAGCATACTGAAGATCTTAACGAACAGTGAACTTCTCACATTTCACTCAATAGTATTCACACTAACTTCCTTTCTCATAAATTCTTATAAGCTCGTAACTTTGAAATCAAAATTGTCAGAATTTTACTAAGGACCAATCTATCGATCTAACAGGATAGAGAAGCCCAAATTTAACCAGGCTACTACCCATCGCTCGTCTCTATGCTTACAAAAACTTTGTATCCGTCTTCTACCCTCTCGCTCTCCGTGACCACTTAAAGCTCTATTGGATTACCGGCTCCAATACAATTCGTCATACCATTATGATCGACATTACTCATACATATTAACTCGTCTAAATTTAGACATAGATTACTTAGCACAGAGGCGGCATACCATTCGATTTCGTTTTCTTTAACGATGTCTGATAATTGTATTATCACTGATGATAAATGATAAACGATTACGTATTAATGTACGAGATAATTAATAATTGATAAATTATTATGAAATATAATATTCCTCAATATCTAAACATCAGTCTTTGAAACATGTTACGATGAGAGAATCCATATTAGAAAGAATGCCAGCTAATCGCATCAACTTGGAGGTTTACAATAAAGTTTACTGTGCCAAAAAATCGTCCAGAAAAATCTGATTAGACTATCATGAATCACCAATACACAATGATTATACTATTCCTGCCCTCTTAGAATGAGTAGGGTATATGCTGCAGTCGACCACTAAAAGTTTAGTACACACGTCGGTAAACATCACATATTGTCTTTGTGTACCACGTGGTGTTGTTGAATACCCACTCGCTGTCTTCCCGTGAATATCGTATGAAGCGACTAAGAGACAAAATCCATGAGACGGTCGTCTACCTGGGTAACATCAACACCCACTGCAGTCACCAATACGTATGCCAGACGCAGTATCTATTGGCAAAATCCTCAATAGTTGAGGTCTCCTTCCAGAAATAAAGCTCCGAAGTTATTGGATTGACAATGGAGGGAACATGAACGACTTCATTGACGACTTCATTGATTTTTAAAAGATGTAATTTTGTCTTTAAAAATATAACAAATTTCGTTTAAGACATTTTTAACCCGACTGTATCAGAAAGTAATGGTTTTCGAGCGTATGTATGTACATATTTATGTTTGTATGTATGTCCATTTCTTCGGCACGCGTTGACAGCCCAAACAGCTTGCCTGATTGCCACATATGAAATTTTTCTCCCATAGCCTCCCCTGTCGCTTCTACGCTTTCATTCATCTACGCCCACTTATGATGGATGCTATACATATTAAGCGCATTTAGACCAACATGCACCACATGTTTCGGTCGAATTGATTAAGGCCAATTTGACCTTAATTGCCACAGCTGTTTGGCGCAACTTGGCGTGGCAGGCGTTGATTTGACGCGAATCTATAATGACTTCCTTGTCGCAAGTTCAATGTGATGTGGACTCATGACATGGTCAAGGAACCACTGGGTCTTCAGAGCATTCAGGAATTAGGGAGGGTTTATGTCTTGATGATTTTTTATAAGCCTTTCAATTAGAGGATCGGGGTTCGATCCTTTATTTTTTTTGTTCTCGAGGGGGACACCTTCGAAAGGTGCCCGACGCCGTGGGTGCGATGCAGGGTTATGTTCGATTTTTATCGCACTAAAACCCCCCCGGTGGTTGACCTCGGCGCTACAAAGAGGACTCCGGGATCTCCAAAGGAACGCAACCAGAGGGTCGGAGTTCAATCCTAGACTCGAGTTTTCAGCGGCAAACTTTACAAATGCAAGTTGCTAAAAATCAAAGACTATTAATTCGGGCTGTCCCTGCGCGATGTACTATCGCCTCTGGGCTAGGTACAAATCTGCGCTCATTCTAAGAGGAGACTAGTGGCCAACAGTGGGGCTTATAATGAGTTCCAACTAATGTCCGGAAATACTAATACGGATACTTAACATTTTAGACGAAAAGCACAAATTTTAGAAGAGTTTGTAAAAAAAACGTAACAATCAACCGCATAATCAATAAGGAGAGTTTAATTAATTAGGAAAATGAGAAAACGGTGTAAATAACCGTAATAAAGCCTACAATAAAGCACCAACAAAGGCGATAGCGTGATGCGAGTTCATTGCACCCTTACACCTGCAATACAGATACACTGCAGCTTTATCGACCAAACACCACTCCTACTCTACTTCCCCTAAATCGATGGTATGACCTAAAGAACGGTGACGCTCATGGTTTAATTATTGTTTTAATTTTTGGACCACTCTTCTTTAATTTTATGAAATAAGTAATGATTAGGTAAGCGAATTCTAGATAAATAATGATTGTTTTTCATCGATACATGTAAAGAGATGGGGTCTCTACTTCCAAGTATATTTTATTATTTATGTAAAGAAATTTACAGACCCCTATTTAAGCCAGAATTACGCCTAAACTGTAATTGATACAATTAATCATTCCCCAACCATCACTAACTACCACGTAGCACTTATTTTAATCGATCTACTAATTGTAAGAAATTGTAGGTTGCTATTATTTAATATCAAATTTTAATGATTTAATCTCATCTAAAGGTTATGGTTAAAGATCATTTATTCTCAAAAGAATTGTTTACAATTCACTTATATGAGAACTTAAGATTAATAAAAAACATTCATAAGTAATGAGCATGAGGGTAGACTACAAATAATATTTTGATTTTGCTACTTGTTGACAACACTGGGACGGCGGTATAGGTGGAATCTGTAAACAAAAGATAACGTAGCGATAGTGTCGGCTAGATGTGACTTCAAGTTAATTGCAGAACGGTGAGCGTAGTCGTCTATTTTTGTTTGTTTTATTTTACTTTTATATTTTATGTGATTTGTGTAGTATTGTTACATGTTGTGTTTATTTTTATTTATTTAGGTTTAGTATTCAGGTAAGTGAAAAATTATAAATGCTGTACTTTGTTGTAGTTTTTTATTTATTTTAATTTTTTAATAGTGGATGTTTAAATAATACACTACTACATAATATTGTATTTAAGTTTATTATATGTATGTATATAAAGGATATATATTATTTTTCGTATATGATTTTTTTAGCTTTATATAGGTACTTATAGTATTGCGATGATATAATCTCTATATTATGTTCATTTTATTGTGTTATTAAGATATGTTGCTTGAGTAATTTTTTAAAAATGTTAATTGATTTGGATTCTTTGATGTTATTTGGTAGATTATTGTACAATTGTGCCGATTCATATACTAGACTTTTTTTACCGTAGTTAGTTCTTGGTGGTCGTAACAACAAATTATTTGCACTTCTTAGTTTAATTTTTTGATGACTAGATTTTCTTTTAAATTCAATTTGGGTAAGTATATTTTTGTTTAAAATTTTATGTATTAAAATGCAAGTGTTATATCTATATGATTGTGTTACATTCATTATTTTAGTTTCTCTGTATATATTTTTTGTAGGTGTTAAAAAATTATAGTTAAATTAAATAGTTAAATTATTAAAGAATTGGTTGGATGGACTTTAAGAAATTCTTTTAAGACACGAACTGCTCCTGTATCTAAAACAACAGATTGACAAAAATTAGCAAAACAGAGCGTCAGAAAATTCGTGAAAATCGCCATAAACGCTGCATCTCAGGAAACAATATAATAACTCCCAAATTGTCTTTGTTCACAACAATCGTTTAGCAACAATCGAAACTTACACCAATACATACCACGTCTTCAATTAAGACATAGCAATATTAATTGGCTCATTCAACGCCGGTGACTGGTTCATTTGTCTTGTTTAACTACATTGTACCAACTTCCTGCGTTTTGTTGTTAAGTGATATAATTGTGAGTCCAAAACCTGGTTATCTTTCTTCTAAATGCCCTTCTAAATGAGACCTTCTGAGAAACGGATATTTAAAAGCTAAATTTGATTGCATTCCTTTCAAATTTAATATTTTTACATCAGTGGCCTGAAGATTCTATAGAAGGCTGTGGATGCAGGGTAACTTACATAGGTATGTACGAGATTACATATGTATGATCATCTTAGACTTCAGAAGTAGTGTTATCTGCTTCAAAAAGAACCCCCGTTCTATAAAGTATGGTTACACATGTTTATAAAATGTCATCATGACCAATACACAAAGCACTTCAATGACATCCGAGCCTCCCGAGCCCAAAGTAATGAAGAAGCAATAAAATAAAGTCATAAGAGTTGACCCACTTGTTAAACCTGAGGTGAATGATCTGGGATTTGCAAACGACATCCTGATTAGTTTTGTAGGTTAACTGCTCAGCCCGATCGGGCTTATTTGATTGAAGACAATCTAAACACAATTGCAGGTCAGGTAGATCGAAAGCGAATACAGATGCATCACACTTGAAGGGAAACTCTAGCTTGTTGTAATACCGAGCATTCGTCCCGTAGGTAATGTGGTGCCCCAATGCTCATCATCTTTCTTTTCAAAGCGACCCATATTGGACAATTTTAAAAATTGCTGCTAATTTGGACAGAACTAAAACCAAATGATACAAATGCGGATAAGATGAACGGTAAGTGGCGTGTGTCATTTTTAAACCATCTCAGATCAATAAACTCGCATGATTCAATCTAATTAAATAAAGACATAATAACATTAATTAACTTCGATAAATGTATAAATGTAAACCATTTAATTCTGCTAATCTATTTTACGCGATATGGACCAATTGAATATTCGTAAACATTCGTTTAAACATTTACACTGCAGTAAGTTTTTTTAGGAAATTGGTACCTACTTGACTAAATTTACAATATGACTTTAATCAATTTTTTTTATCAACAAATGAATCGGTGAATATCAGCATGATAAGAATGATGAAAGATCAGATGTTACCTGATTATATTAAAATTAATCTACGTACATTCTCAAAAAAGAATTCAATTTGAAATAGTTCAAATTAATCAAATTACAGCAACATTTATTTTAGTAGCTGCATAAAACGAAGTAAACCAGGCACAAACCTAATGCCTAATGCCATCAAGGCTATAAAATTAGACACACACGGTGGGCAGAACATGTGAAAAAAATGGGTGAAACCCGAGTACCCAAACGTCTACTACTTGGTAAGGGCGAATAAACTAGGAAGACCAAAACCTTGAGTCGGTCTGATTCGTACAACACCAGAAAACTGCGAGCGTGAAAAAATAAGGGAGAAAGTCCAGAATATGTCTAAGTAAAGAATGGCTATTCTTGATCTAGATGAAGATTACCTGCATGTGCAAAACATTATAGATTAATTATAATTAATTAGATGATGATAATAAAATCAGTAGCCGCATTAAACAGAGTCAGTCGTCAACCCATTATTGTCCTACTGCTGGGCACGGGTCTTCTCTCAGAATGAGAGAGTTTAGGCCATAGTCCACCGCGCTGGCCAAGTGCAAATTGGTGGACTTCACACACCTCTGAGAACTTTTTTTTTTTTTAAAGAACTCTCGGGTGTGTAGGTTTCCTCACGATGTTTTCCTTCACCGAAAAGCAGTGATAAATAATGTAATACGCACATAAATCAGTGGTGCGTGCCTGGGTTTGAACCTCGGACCTCCCGATTGAGAGGACAAGTTTCAACCATTAGGTTATCACTGCTCTTAAACAGAGTAGCTGCATACAACTGAGTAGCTACACTAAACCTAGTAGCTGCATTAAAGTAGTACCTGTTCGGTCTATTGCGTGACAACGCTTGGAATTTTAAGCTATTTCCAGATACAGGTGGTCTTGTGGAACGTTGTTAGCGCATAAACGTATTCTATAATTCAATTGTTAAACTAATTTTGTAAGTACCAGTACGAACCGCCATGGACTAAGTAGCTTAAGTCAATATTTACGAAAAAGAAATTTAACGATTTTGAAAATGAACAAATCATGGAAACGTAAATGCGTTTCCATGATTTGTTCATAATGAAAATCATAATCCGTATTTTGTATTTTGCATACAAAAGTAGGTACAACTCTTTAATACGAATTTTATGTTATGTAATTTTACATAAGTCACTTTACGAACAAAAAATCACCAATATTTCAATGTTCTAATCATACTTAAGGCAAACAAACTCTTGATGCCGATTAAAACTTATTATCATTACATATTTTGTATACTTACTCATTTATTATTATGAATTTATGATAAGACGCGAATATAGTTAATTAATAACCGTCAATATATCGTTTCCCTTAAACAACAATAACTATTACTTTCGTGTTTCTGCTGTAGTTGCGATAATACTATTTACCTACCCAAGATAAAAAAATCTACTACGTTAATCAGTTAAACATTCCTTGTTATGACATTATACTTTATCTATTACTAGATGAACCCTGCAGTTTCGCCCGCGGTAAAAAAATCGATGTATCGACTGTCCTGTGGGAATAAGATATTTTCCTACAAAAAAAAAGTAGCCTATATGTTAATCCAGAGTGTCAGCTCCCTACCAAATTTTATGAAAATCGCTCCAGCCGTTTACACGCGAAGAAGTAACAAACATACACGCTCATAAACTTTCGCCTTTATAATATTAGTATGAGTATGACCAGTATGATTATACTCTATTATAAGAGTTTTTTTTGTAAAAATCTTTTCAGACAAAAGCGTCCAAACGTACACAACTCCAATCTTTCAAAAAACCCATAAAAACACTTAACCGCCCTTACATTAGGACAACAGTATATCGATTGCAAAACAGTAATAATCTATAGTGTCCGGCCACATTATCCAATTGCTAGAGACGGGCTTGTCATATAAATCTCAATCAATATGAGCCTAATAGGGTAATGCCCTTTCCCAGAGCGGATAGCCCTGAAACTGTGTAAATGCTATTAGGGTTTATCTGTACTTGTTGGTACTTGTATTGTTTGCCATCACGATATCTAGATTTAGTCGCTTGTACGTAGACATTGAAGTCGGTAGAACTAGATTTAGCCGCTTGTATCTAGACATTGAAGTCGGTAGAACTTTACGGTTTGATACTGGAGGTGACATTGCTACATTTATTTCTTCCTAATCAAAGATTAAAAGGTGGTAGAACATTGTAGTTCGATCAGGGATCGACCACTTATTTCTAACGTGAAGCATTCCTTGCGTTTCTATGGAAGGGTGTGGTTGCCGGCACACTTTTATATGAGGCGACCATCATAGTCATTGACTTTAGATAGAACCTGTGTTCTACATATATGAAGTTGCTTACAAATGTCCATGGGCGGCAGTGACCACTTACCATCAGGTGGACTGTATAATCGTTTGCTACTTCATTATTTTATAAAAAAAAATCACAAGAGTGCGAGATACTACAGTTCTATGTTATAGTTTGTAGAGTGATGAAAGGTGAAAAGTAGGCGTAACAATGCATCTAGTAACCTGCACACATGGATTTGCTACCTCAGATGACTCTTTTTCCATCCTGTAAAACCGGTGTATTTCGACTGGCTAGGTACCACCACCACATTAAAAAAACGTAAGTTTGGTCTGAGCTACTTGCTTCGTTATCAGAAAAAAACATACAAGAGACTTTTAACATATAATACATAATTGATTCATACGTTATTACAACTATGAACATCGTGTTTCTGTAGACAACCTCGATTACATCAAATTAAAACAAAACTAATAATAAATACCAAAATTGCAGAGTTATATCTTAATTAATATTCCTTTGTTTTTTATTTTTACCAAATATAGTACTCTTTATCTGCGTATTAAAGTCTCATATATAACACCGAAAAACATATTTTAAACGACATACCTACATAATATTCGTTTGTCATTCATCACGAATAAATTAACTACAAGTTTTCGTAACAGCGAATATATTCACCTCGAGTCGAATTTGGCTATCTTAAATCGTTATTATTTAGATATCGAAGTTACTAGGCACTGGTTACACCGCGAGAGATTGGAGATTGAAATTAATAAGAACAAGCATTTCAAATTATGTATTAAGAAAATTATATGAAAACATAAATCGAGCGCAGGTATGTAAAATAATTATAGATGCATTTACAACACACACTCATAGCCCCACACTAGGATTTTCTCCTGTGTCGTTGGTACCGGGAATACACAACGAATACACAAACACCCAGATCCAGAACATGAATCTAAACTCATCATTCAGATACCTGTCTGGCCGGGAATCAAACCCGGGACCCATTGCGCGGCAGACCGGTATGATAACCGCTCCGCCACGCGGGTCGTCAACGAAACTTTAAAATTTAATTCATTATTTTCTTAAAATATAGCTGTCATTATAAACATAATTGCAAACACATAATTATAAACATAATTACGTGTTTGTGTTGTAATTATAAACAAATTATTAAAAAGAAAACATTGCTAGTTTCAACATAACATACGGTTTGATACAGTTTGTTATGGAATCAATATTAAGCACACTTAAGTTCTGATTCTAGGTGCATTATTTTAGATGCAAACTAAATTGGCATAAACTTATTGCTAAAATAGACAACCTTTGTAGAAGGCAGTTCCATAAACAATCACCAAAAACAATGTGAAGACCGTCTCAAAAATGATTCCCCCTTAAACCTCAATAAAAAACCCCTAAAATGCCCTAAAATTGGAATTAGAATCACCTTCTGTACTTCTGAATCAGGTCATCAGGTCGTAGTGCATCCACTCCCGGTCTGAAACTCCCTTTAAAAACACAAAAATACCCCTAAAAATAAAACACCCCTCAAACACATTCTACTTTTTTTCCCACAAATTTGGGGCAAAATCCCTAACTTGGCAACGCTGACCGTCAGTGGTGTGACAGAAGGTTATTCTGACAACCGGTTTCATATGTAAAATATATAGCAGAGGACAAGATCGCGATTCGTCAACGTTATTTTATCTGTACAATTTTAACAATGCCGCTACAAAAAATGCAACATGACAAATAGCACCTGCGATTTGTTTTGATGATGGTAACACAGATGTCGGTTTGAAATTTACAACGGCTAAAATATAATGTCAAATAAGATTTATATTTGTTGCCGATAACATCGGCATAAATGTAAAAAATCTTTTTTTTAACTTATGGTCAGTTAAGCTATAAATCGCAATGAAGGAAGTTGTAAGGTAAACTTACTTTTGTCTGCTAAACGAATCATTTGCCACCAACTGTATCACTTTATTCTTTGTCCAAATTCATTTAGTTTATGTACATATCACAACTTTATTGAAAAAAAAAACACTAACACTATTTAACAAAATAAACATCTAATTAGTTACAACGTAACTTAATCCAATATTACACACGTGTTTACACCACTTAACTCGCAAATCGAATTAAAAAATCACTGACCAATAAACCACAAATTAGTAGACATTTTTTACCGCCAAAACGAATACAAAATGGCGCTTGACAGGTGCGTGCACAAAAACGTCGCCGCGCGCGGCACGCGGCGCCCAACTATTTCCGAACTTGTTCTTTTTTCAGACGAATATAACCGCCACCCATTCAGCCAGTGACACTTGCCCCCGATCACGCTTGACGCTTTTGTCATTGGAATGTCGGGGCAAACGTTTATATGTGATTAGTTTATACCTACAACGCTTGCAGATTAAATGTGTGAGTGTAATATGTCTACTGCTTTACATTCGTTTCGTTATATCACTATTTCTTTTATTAATGACATTAGCAATCGAGTGTGACGACCGCTTAAGTGGTCAGTGCAGCCCAAGATAAACGGGTAATATTTTTTCTTATTGTCTATGGATCGTCACATGAGTACAAAGTTCAAGTATTAAAACAGTTTTTGATATTAATATAAGATAATGATATCGGTCGCACTCATTCGTATAATTTAAATATTTGCATAATGGTTTTTGTCTATTGAAATAATACTGTCATAATCTATTTAATCTTTCGATCTGCATACTTTCGATATCATTAATCCTAATATCAAAGAATAATTAATTACATTAGACATTATTGAGCATTATCATTCATTTATTTTAAATTGACGTTTGAAATTTCTTGCGGTTTCCGTTTTGCAATCTATGGATTTTGAAGTGACTATTTAATCCGCACAGTTACAGCTACATTTCAGAGAGTATATTGCCCCTCCCACTTCCCACTTAAAAATAATAATAATGTAATTTTCATAGCATGTACAGGATAGCGTATTTTAAAAAGTAAAGAGATAAGATATATCAATATTATGAAAGTTATGAACTTAGGTTCATACTTTTAAAAAATAATTAAATCGATTATTAAAAAACACCCTAATAGCCATCTATATAGCAAGGCCCGGCCCTAATCCGATCAGTATTACCAGATGTTAACGCTTTAAAAAATCGGCATAAGCTTTCCCTTTACAAAAACATTGGCCAATTTTTTATCTGTTGTCCAAAAATCGTTCTAAACATGCTAATATTCACACAATCTGTCGCATATCTATCAACACCGTTAGAGTCGTCGACCTGTCGTAAAGCTTGGTTCATGCATTAACTAAACTGTGAATTTTGATATCTGTATACTTAATCGCTAGTTTGAAATGACTACTAGCTACTATTAAAGTTCCTTTGGGTCGCGTAGCACCAATAAGTTCACTTATATCACTGATAAATACTTAAACAAGGACATTACCAACTTGGATTGTGAAGTAAAATTATGTAGTTACCACCTACCTAGATAAACTGCAAAGCAGTTTGTGTTTCTTTTTGTGTTTTGTTTATTTCATCCACATTAGTCATGGGATCAAGCTGGTGTTATATTTGGTATCAATGTATAGTGTAGTAATCGTGTAAAACTATTGACTAATTTATGTATTTTTATGAAATAAAAGTACCACTTGAAGGTGGTCATAAATGCGTTGTTATTCTCAAAGACAAAGTCGGAAGCCTTGTGTAAGTGTTTATCCTTTGTCAAAAACTCAAATTCAGAGAGACTCAAAGCACAATAGTATGTCATTAAGAAACAATAGTTGTACATAAATAAAATGTCTATATTTTATCCATGTAGGTCTACGGAAGCTCTTACAAAATGTCAGTTGCAATATTTTTTTCTTACACTATCACCGGGTATGTCATCCACTTTTTTTCAGCAAAATGTACAAGATGATACCTCCGGAGAAAGGACTGACACCAAAGACCACACCAGTAATTTTCAACTAAAACGAACAACAAATAGTTTGGATAAAATCTCAAGAAAATGAACTAAGGTTCTAAGATAAACAAATGACGTCACCACGTTATTAGATAATTACGATGCTACAACACATTGTGCACTGACTAATGTTAGTCGCTCACCTTCACCCTTGAGTCGTGGCGCTGATTACACGCTTGTGTGAATTTTGACGTAAAAACAACGTTAGCTGGTGACTATAAAAACTTGTAGTGTGTAAAATTAATTCAAGAATTAAAGTAGTAAACCGTATAGAGGTGGCGATAAACGATAGCTCTTTTAAAAGACGGAAAAAGGAAAAGAGCATATAGTCAAGTTCTCTGCTATCCATAGACACTAACAACTTAAACAGGGGTTTCCACCATAGTCCTCCACAGCTATTATTGAAGACGCCATATATAAATGAGCAGGCAACCACACCTTTTCATCAATACGCAAATACACAAGTTGGAAACAGCTGTAGCGGTGTTACTTCCCCGGTTGACTGCCACTTGTGAACTATATGATAGTTTAAAAGTCCTGCAATTGAGGACCACGTCGCCGTCAAAAAACTAAAAGAGCGCTGCTGTGATCTGGTTTAAAGAAACGAATAAAGGAAGTAAGAAACATATACATGAGGCGTTCCTTCTAAGATTTATTGGATTAAATGGAGTGGACAATAAACATCAAGCGGATAAAAAATTGCAATTATCTATAACAAGAAATAGTGTTTAATTTAGCCACTAAAGCTTGTACATGTCAAAAATGCAATGATCAATCAAACGAAGATTTCAACACGTAATCACAAGCATAAATAAACTATAACAAGAAATTGAATTGAATATTGCGTCGTACGCTTATTAGCGTTTGATATGTTTGATATATTGAATGTGTTCAAATCGTTAGATAAAATTAAGATACATCTTATGTTTTGCACTTTTATGTCCGTATTGACACTAAAAATCATATAAATCATTATTATTAATCTTCATAAAATAAATAACTCATTATAACGCTTAGGTGTTTCACAAGGTATTACTTTGAATCCTTTATCTTTGCTATATACAAAGTTAACTTGACATTTTCTGTAGTATTCTTGCAATAGTTAAAATTAAGAAATAACGTATTCGACTTCATTATTGATTAAACACATTAAAGTTACAAATTGATAAACGATTAATTATGTTATAAGTAATTTGATTTTTTACTTTATAAGTAATTACATCAGTTTTAAACGTTGCTGTGATCTGGTTTAAAGAGTGTAGCAAGGGTTTAAAGAGTGTAGCAGAGTGTAGTAACATTTATTCAAGTCGTTAAAACTCAGTTCTCTCGCGTAACAATGTATCGTCTACGGCAGGGTTTCGCAAAGTGGGTTACGCGAACCCCTAGTTTGCCATTCGATGGCATGGGGTTCTCGACAAGATTTACGCAATAAAAATACAAATTGTTCCTAAAAGTACTCTATTGTGACAACAAACAAGCACACCTATCACATTAATAGTAGTAAAAATATATTTATTTTGGCACTTCATTGTTACCTTTTATTAAAATACCATTAATTCCTTCAACAGTCAATTTTATTGTTTACTTTGGGGGGAGGGAGATTTAATTAGTTAAGGGGGTTTGCTGCCACTTGGAAACTTTAAAAGGGGTACGAGAAGGCGAAAGTTTGAGAACCTTGGCCTACGGGATGTTAACTTGTCGAAAATGTGTGAATACTCTGTGGAATTTGGCACACAGATAAAATTTATAACCTGGATTAAAACATGGAGTATCTACTCCATGTTTACTCGCATGTTTTTCCAGAAAGTACTCCATGTTATATGCAATGTAACGACGGATTCGACAGTTTGACGACCCGCGTGGCGCAGCGGTTACCATACGGGTCTGACACGCAGTGGGTCCCGGGATCGATTCCCGGCCAGAAAGGTATCTGAATGATGAGTTTAGATTCTTGTTCTGGGTCTGGGTGTTTGTGTATTCGTCTTTGTGTATGTCCGTGGCACCCACGACACAGGAGAAAATCCTACTGTGGGGCTATGAGTGTAGAAAGTGTTTTTATTACTATGGTTAACGTGATCGAAGCGGAGGGAGCAACGGGAATAATTTACATTTACATTATTACATTTACATTATTATATTATTTTTCCTTTGTTGTAAAGGTGCATTTTTCGTCATACAAGATTGTTTCCGGCGTTGACTTGTACTGTGCTTTTAACATAACAATTAGCGTTACATACTCATAAATAACAACAGGAATACTTGAATATTCAAACTGAGATACGGACGCATTGTATCTGCGGCACAGCATCAAGATGTCAGCGCAGTGCGTATTATTAATCTATTGTCCGTTCTAGGAATCAAACCAAGGACACCCGCTAGCGACATATTGAAACGTTACCGACATTTGTTGTAGGGCTGACATAGCTAAAGTAATGTGTAACATTGTTAAATTATTTACAAAAAACCCGGACTGCTTGGAAACGATTTTTTCATTTTCGGTTAATCGTTTGGATCAATTGGATCAATTCGTTTTTAAAACGAAATAGCAAAATTAAAACGTTATTATTAATTTATTTCTTGTGGTCTATTTACTTGCTTTCATTTGGTACCCATATTATTATAATGACACTTTTATATGAGGCGACCATCATAGTCCTCGGGAGTAGCAACGCATCTGTGATTGACTTCAGAACCCATGTTCTGTATGAAGTTGATTACAGATGTTCATGAGCGGCAGGGACCACTTACCATCAGGTGGACTGCATGCTCGTTAGCTACTTCAGTCAGATAAAAAAGTAAGAAAGTCTTCTCTCCTCCCTAATTTTTATCTGAACGCAATCGCCATATTAAAAAAAAATATAACCTATGTCACTTTGACAAATAAATGAATTTCAATGGTATTTCATATTCATATGTTACAATCATCAAGCTGTTTCGGCTGAAGCTCGTGCCAAGAAGTGGGACATACATAAAAACATAAACACAAAATGACCCTTCATCTAACGCAGTTGCGATAATAAATTAGGGTTCGTTTTAATCTACAGACATAGAAGATGATGTTCCAGACCAAATCATATATTAATTTGTTGGAAATATTTTGGGAATACGACTCGTGTCTGTGCAGTATTATCACTTAACAAGCCGTGTGACGGAGTGGTCTCTATATCAGTCTGACACGCAAAAGGTTCCGAGTTCAATTTCTCGCAAGATATCTGAGTGATTAATACAGACTTCTGTCTTGGTGTTTGCATATTCATTGATACTTGGTTTTGTGGTGATTATCCAATGGAAATATATTTTTAAAACTTTTTTAATCTTTATTATTATCAAATGTTTTACATACATTTCACCAATTAACTCGAAAGGACAATTGACTCCGCTTTACCTTCTGTCTTCACACTTTTAATATGTACTACCACGGTTACTAAGTAACTAATAGATTTAGCACGGAATACGGATTTTTATGTTTTTTTTTTTATAGACTTATGAACGAACGAACCCAAACGAACATACACGTCACTTGATAAAAAACAGTCACTGCCCCACTTGAAAAATAATCGTGGTTATCCAATGCAAAAATACATGAATTATTATTCCGTCAGTGGCAACCCTAGTTATTGGCGAATCACGACTAGCAAGTACCGTAGGAGATATATTATTGCAAGTTGGAAACATGCTTAATATGTACACCACTGACACTTGTTCGACTGTTCTCAGGCTCTGTCTTTATCTGCTATAGCAAAATGGCAGCCAAGTACGTTTGTGTGTTGAAAGAACGATAATACAATTTTAATGGCCGTAGAACTTTGTAGTGGCACACCTATTTCTGTCTAATACATTTTTCGGTTCCCATCGATATAATTGTTATTTTGTTTTTATTTCTTTTGTGAGTCTGTTAACGTTACTGATACGTTTTTTTATTGTTTTATGTTTAGCGGTTTTTTTTTAAATTTATTTTTCGAATATTGTTAATTTTAAACTTAACAACTTTTAATTTAGATGTATTTGCCTGTTTTGTTTTTGTGTCGATGGACCGAAATAAATGGTCTTTCTTTCTTTCTTTCTTCTAATAACAGCAGTTTTATGCACTACTGTATTTTGGTATGAATATATTATGGTATGAACGTTAATCATTTGGTATGAATGTTGCAGTAACGAAGACAAACTTATGTGAGACCTTCCACCTTAGAGTCTCAGGTAGCCAACGGGAGGGTATAGGGGTTTAAGAGCCCCCAAAAGTTAAAATATTAACATATAATGTATTTTTGACCACCTCTCCAAACTAGAGCAGTGATAACCTTATAGTTGAAACTTGCCCTCTCGATAGGGAGGTCCGAGGTTCAAACAGAGGCACTCACTGATTTATGTGCGTATTAGACATTAATTATCACTGCTTTTCGGTGAAGGAAAAGATCGTGAGGAACCTACCCATCCGAGAGTTCTTTAAAAAAAAAGTTCTCGGAGGTGTGTGAAGTCCACCAATTCGCAATTGGCCAGCATGGTGGACAATGGCCTATAACACTCTGGATTAACATATAGGTTACTATTTACTGTAGAAAAATATCTTACTCCCACGGGACAACCGATACATCGATTTTTTTAACGCGGGCGAAGCTGCGGGGTTCAACTAGTCAGTCCATATGCGACAACTATCCTGCTCATCCGTAGCACCAACACATCTGTTTATTGGGTTCAATTAGAACCCTTGTTCTGTATGAAGTTGCTTATTGAGGTCCATGGGAATGACCACTTACCATCAGGTGTCCTGCATGCTCGTCTGGTACTTATTTCTTAAAAAACAAAATCTACTACATATATGATGCCACAGGAAACAACTAGTAAATTCACAAAATGAATGCGATCTAAGATGTGGGTACATAAAGAGTCAAGTCATTTATTATCGACAGACTAAGTATAGTCTACCAACGCTGAGTCAGATCTGGCCAAGATAATATTATACTACCTATCTATACATATCGTCAGTGGAAAGGAAATAATGCTAAAGCGCCAAAATAGCATTTTTGTGGAAAATGAGGCTTGAAGTTTTTTTTACAGAAAAAAAAAATGTCATCTTTATTGTTGGTGGAATCATGTTGAATGGTATAGACTCCCAACAACAAGATTCTGGCAGACTGAGAACTGAGAATAAGTTTGTTAAAAAAATACTATATTGTTTGTCTCTAAGTTTGTCTGTATGTCTAAAGTTGCATCAAATTTAAAGTACTGAATTCAATTGAAAGGATTCAAAATATAACTCAGTCTATATCTATAACCATGTCTATAGTTTATCTGTTCTATGAAAATTATTACAATTTATTGCTTTGAATGAGGATGGACCCGCGTGGCAAAGTTAGTCTAACATAAAAACTGGGAACCGATTCCGACAGGATAATATAAAACAAAATACTACGAGATTCTAAGAAGGATGATCTTTTATAAATAATTTTATATAACAGCGTAAAAGAATTTTAAGCAGGCAACAGAGGTCGAATTATTTAATGAAAATATAAATCGAAATTTGCTTACAACCTGCCCAGCGTGCAACGACTACTGTAATGTCTCAGCATTCTCGTTACCATAGACAATAATGGACAGTGATGAATGTTTATTTCTATTGCTCAAGAAATTAGGCTTTCATGGATAATTTAAATGAGCAGTCCATCGTAAGAGGGTTTTTTTATCTGACTGAAATGGCAAACGAGCATGCAGTCCACCTAATGGTAAGTGGTCACTGCCGCTCATGGACATCTGTAATCAACTTCATATAGAACATGGGTTCCATCTGAAGTCAATCACAGATGCGTTGCTACTTCCGAGGATGATAATGGCCGCCTCATATAAAAGTGTGCCGGCAACCACAACCTTCCATCGAAACGCAAGAAATGCTTCACACTAGAAATAGGTGTGGCGGTGCTACTTCCCCGGTCGAACTACACTGGTTCTACCACCTCGTAATCGTAATTATAGGGTTTTAGATACCCGACTATACTGTTATAAATTATTAGTGATATGACTTTGGAGCAAATAGCACAAAAGTAAGAGCCGTTAGAGTTAGTCTAATAATTCTACTTAGAATACTGTTCTAGTCTGAAGGGTGTTCTGAGGGGTGTCCCTCACGTGAGGGGCAGGGGGGGGGGTGTTTATGTGTATAAATATTGTATATATCTAAAATTGATTTCAGTTAAATCAGGTCAACTGCTATACTAAAATATTTGTATGCACCAGCTAAACAGTACCTGTGTATACTAATTATTTAAATTAACAAAATGGAAAAAGAAAATCTATTTACAAAATGTACATATTTACATACAAAAAAGAAAAACAAACAAAGACACTACCATAAAAAATATCACCATCGCAGTCTCTGACAAGGTTCCCAAGAAGCTGACAGCATTTCCTCTTTGAATGGCAGATCAACTGCTCGTTTTTAACTTCTATTATATAAACAAAATCTGCGATATTGTTTTGGGTTGCCTTTTCTATATTTTATTGCAAACTCAACTCCCAGACCTAGACTCCTAGAGTAGCAATGCACAGAGCTACGAGTAAAGAAAGCGTTTATTAACCGACTTCCCAAAGGAAAGAGGTTTTTATGTATGTTCGGGCGAAATGGCTAGAAATCGTCGACCTACCGACACGATTCATACGACATTGTATGCGGCTAGTTTCACAGGCAGTCCCATATTGAGGAAAATGAAAACCTTCCGGCGGTTTTCCCGGAAAATTGGAAAATGTCGGTTTCTTAAAATCTTGAATAACTTGGGTGTTTCTAAACCGATTTCCATTTTCTTTCTTTCATTTGATAGGAAATTTTGTCACGCAACTTTTTCTCTTGGACATAGGTATGCTGTGATGCTTAACTCTTTGAGTTATGGGGGGGAAACCACCACCACTCCTCAAGTTTTTTAGACAATTCGAGATAACTCGGCTTCTGCCGAATCGATTCTTATGAAACTTGGAATATGTATTATACATCTATGCTTATATAGGTTGACGAAAAATTTGACCTTCAACTCTTCGATCCTGATGATGCAGGGTTACAGCTATCCTAAACTATAACATTAGCTATTTGGTGCTTACATATATGTAATAAGACTACTAAGCAGAGACATGTGATGAAAAATTTGACCTTCAACTCCTCAATCCTGATGATGCAGGGGTGCCTCAAGCCTAAACCATAGGGGTTGACCATTTGGTGCTTATGGGTATGTAATAACAATACTAAGCAAAGACATATTATAAAAAAATTGACCTTCAACTCCTCAACCCTGATGATGCAGGGTGCTGTAAGCCCAAGCCGTAGGTGATGGTCATTTGTTGCTTACGGATATATAATAAGATAGTAAGGCAAAGATGTACGATGACAAATTTGACCTTCAACTCCTCAACCCTGATGATGCAGGGGTACTGCAGGCTTAAACCATAAACGTTAGACATTTGTTGCTCACGGATTTGTAATAACATTGCTAAGCAAAGGTATACAACGAAAAATTGGACCTTCAACTCCTCAATCCTGATGATGCAGGGGTATTGAATGCCTAAGCCATAAAACTTAGCTATTTCATCCTTACGCATTCAAAATGATATTTAAAAAATGTAAGGTAGAACATTAGAAAAATGGTTGTATACAGTGGAAAATTGGACCTTCAACTCCTCAATCCTGATGATGTTGGGGTGCTTCAAGCTTAAACTATAGGCGTTAGCTACATGATCGCTACGTATATCTGATAAGATTACTAAGCAAAGATAAAAGATGAAAAATTTGACCTTCAACTCCTCAACTCTGATGATGCAGGGGTACTTCAGGCTTACTATAGGCGTTGGCCATTTGATGCTTATGGGTATGTAATATATTTACAAAGCGAAGACGTATGATAAAAAAAATGACCTTCAACTCCTCAAGCCTGATGATGCAGGGTGCTATAAGCCCAAGCCGTAGGTGATGGTTATTTGGTGCTTACGGGTAAATAATAAGATAGCAAAGCATAGATGTACGACAACAAATTTGACCTTCAACTCTTCAACCCTGATGATGCAGGGGTACTGCAGGCCTAAACCATAAACGTTAGACATTTGTTGCTCACGGATTTTGAATAACATTGCTAAGCAAAGGTATACGACGAAAAATTGGACCTTCAACTCCTCGATCCTGATGATGCAGGGGTATTGAATGCCTAAGCCATAAAACTTAGCTATTTCATGCTTACGCATTTAAAATGAGGTTAAACAGATTAAAGGTAGAACATTAGACTAATGGTTGTATACAGTGGAAAATTGGACCTTCAACTCCTCAACTCTGATGATGATGGGGTGCTTCAAGTTTAAACTATAGGCGTTGGCCACATGGTGTTTAGGTATATCTGATAAGATTACTATGCAAAGATAAAAAATAAAAAAATTGACCTTTAACTCCTCAACTCTGATGATGCAGGGGTACTTCAAGCTTAAACCATAGGTATTGGCCATTTGATTCTTATGGGTCTATTCTTTAAATAAATGTTTACTCAGAAAAAGTTGTTTTATTCGGTTAGGTTAGGTTCGAACATTTTTTTCCAATTCAGAATCTAAGGGAGGGGGCGCGGTAGCGCCCCCGACCGGTTGTGTCAAAGAAGTCTATTTCTAGATGATGACGTCAGCACATATCGTGACTCGTTTATCGTGACTGAAAAGCGTGAAAAAAAAATTTTTAAACAAAAAATACAACCGACTTCCATGCCACATAAAAGTAAAAAATAATTTAAATACATGTTGGTTTAGAGCAAACACAGTACTTAGTACATAGTCCCGAAGTCGGCGCTCATATAAGATACATGTAGTTTCGTCATGATCCAGCAAAATATGGTGAGCGCCGACTTCGGGACTATGTACTAAGTACTGTGTTTGCTCTAAACCAACATGTATTTAAATTATTTTTTACTTTTATGTGGCATGGAAGTCGGTTGTATTTTTTGTTTAAAAATTTTTTCGTTAATAGAGTCGTAGAGCGTATAACAAAACACTTAAAACTATTAATTAGCTTAGGGCCAAGGAATGCGCGCGATCAGCCGGCTCGTAACCGAAACATTCCGTGTCGTCACGATTTCACAGAAGAGGGTAGGGATACCAACTATAATACTATTTTTGGAATTACTAAGCTTGGAAATCAGCGACTATGGCCTATATTCTGAGTTGTAGATAACTATCTATATATTAATTCGTAAAGCAAAAACTTGTGAAGCATTTTTAAGTAATATGCCGCGGACGGATTAGTATGAAACTTTGCACGGTTATAGTGGACGTAGAGAAGGAGAGCAGAATGTTATTACTTTTTTTCAAATAATGCATAAAACATACATTAAATTAACTAAACACACTTTACACTCACTACCTTGCATTTAACACAAACACATACATAATAAACGAAATAGAACCTTCAATATCTTACTATGAAAACACATAACGTCAAAAATGTCAGATGTCTTTGTCAAAACACCCGCTATTGCTTTTTAATAAACCTCTTTTTAATAAACGCAGCTTAGTTAATAAACCTCTTTTTACCTTTAAAGGGTGCGTTCAAAATAACTTGATTATGATTACAATTTATTTAAATTAGAGAAATATTGGTGCTACTTTGGACAATATGGAGTTTAGTTTTTAATTTAAATTACCGTTGCGACGGGTGACTAGTTAAACTTAATTTGCTGAAATGTTTCATTATAAGTGAGCCGGCTACCACACCCTTCTAACACAACGGAAAACCTGCGTCACCCAAAAATAAGTGAGGCTGTAGCACCTCTCCGTTCGAACTACTTGGTTGCATCACCTGGCGAATTATAACATACAAATACCAGGACGATCCCGTTAAAATCATAACATAACCCCACCTTACTTAAACGGAACACTTATTTTATTTTAGCATGCATTACTCGTGTTGATGTCACGTCGTTCGATCCTGCAGGAATTACATGACGTCACAAGATTTATAGTCGCATTGGAGCTTAATCAAGTTGCGTTGATTTCATCGTCGGCAACGAGTGTATCATCTGTACAGAAATTACGCATTATAAGTAATTTCAAAAATCTATATACCTATTAATACGTGAAGCAATAACTTGTGAAGCATTTTTAAGTAATATCCGCGGACGGATTAGTATGAAACTTTGCACGGTTTTAGTGGACGTGGAGAAGGAGTGCAGACTGTTAATATTTTTACAAATAATGCTTAAACATACATAAAATCAACTAAAAACACATTACACACTACCGTGCATTGGTCACACATAAATAATAAACGAAATAGAACATTAAATGTCTTACTATAAAACAGATAACGTCAGAAATGTCAGTGTCTTTGTCAAAATACCCCCTATTTAAACCTCTTTTTATATTTAACGGGTGCGGTCAAAATTACTTGAAAATTATTACATTTTATTTAAATTACTTTTTTAATTTAAATAACGGTCAAATTTCGACCGATGTGACCGGGTGACTATATATTATAATATATATTATTTTTTGTATAGTATGTTAAATGCCATCTATTACGACCCCCCCCCCCCCACCCTTAAGTGTCTCATACAATTGGATGTCCCCTTATTAGGTTTAAACTTTTAACGCCTTATTACCTTCTTACTAATACTATAAACTAACTTATTCCCGCAGCTTCCCTTGCTTCAGCCACGTTTACTACGATAATGAGTACCTATCTATCTATCATTTGTGTTAATTAAGGTCATACACTATCTGTATATCATACTAGTACTTCATACTTATATTATAAAGGCGAAAGTTTGCACACACAGCATAGCAGCATAGCATTTGATACAGACAAATAATAATATACTAAACGAAATAAAGCGTTCACGGATGTTTTTAAAATAACCCGAAAATTAATACAATTTAATTGACTTTAAGAACTATACCTACTTGCTACTTTGAACAATATTAAGTTAATAGTTATTATTATATTAGTTTTTGACTTGACTTACTTATGACTTATGGCCGAATTTTTATAGTTGCGATGGGATATCTATCGGTGAGGGATCGAACCTAGAACCCACCTACGTGTAAGAGCGATATGACGACTGTCCCGCCCCGCGAGCGGATCAATGCGTAGGTAATAAATACTCTTATGTATAGATTAATGGGTACATAATTAATTATTCTACTAACGTTCAAGATCACGAAACTTGAATACAAATTAGTAAACGGAAAAGAATTCCATTCCGTAACATTTTTTCTAAGTATTGAAGCAATAAAATTGTATGGTGATATGTTTCTAAGGGGAAATACTGTATTTTGATCATAAGTAAGTGTCTGAGAGAGGTAATACCCTAATAGTTGAAAAATCGTCTTTTCAATCGAGAGTCCGAGCTTCAAATCCCAGCCATGCTTCCATAATTTTTCGACAATGGTCTGCATATTAGAAATTAATTATCACTGTGAAGTGAAGTTTTACGGTGAAGGAAACCATTGTGAGGAAACACACATTCTTGAGAGTCCGTTAAAAAATCTTGAAAATGAAGTCTACCAATTCGCACTTTGCAACCGTGGTAGAGTATGGCCTAAGTCTTTTTAATTTTGAGAAAAGACTCCTTCCCTACAGCGGGATAATAACGGGTTACACAAAGAGGAGTATATAAACACCCATGCACGAAGAAAAACCTAAATTCAACGTGAAAATCAGGGATTTCTAAAGTCGTTGCCAAGAGGTCGATATCGACACCTTTGGGAACCGACAACTTGACAAACGTAAAGTTTTTAAATTCATATTTTGTATCAATAGCAAAATATAAAGATAGGATTTTGAAAGTATTTTGACTTCGATATTTCAGCGGTTCTGTAAAAATATAACGGTTCTTTAAAAAAAATGATTTGAAAAAATCCGACGCGCAATGGGTTCCAAATTCGATTCCCAGCCAGACAGGTATCTAAATGATGAGTTTAGATACATGTTCTGGGTCTAGGTGTTAGCGTATTCGTCTTTGTGTCCACGGTACCCACGACACAAGAGAAAATCCTAGGTGGGACTCTGAGTGTACAAAGCGTGTTTTTTAAACTCTAGCTTCACCGATACACCTATTGGTGCCTTATAGGAGCAGTGTTCATCAGAGCTGTCTTCTGGTGAAAAAGAGAGAGACTTATACGAAGTATTCCTTTTTAGTCCTTAAGGATAGTAAAGGTCTATGCTCTACGTCTGTTTGGACTTTAATCTGAAGATAAGGCAGACGTTATCGTTAGGTAAAATTATAAAAAAAATATTAAAAGCTCTTTTGGTACTTCAATTACATAAAATACCTGATAATCGGGAGTATGAATAATAATATATCACTATTGATATCTGTTAATTAATAAGAGTTAACGACTTCCAAATACCAACTAAAATTAACTATGTTAAATTTAACTTCTTAAATCGTACATCTCTTAGTTACCGACATTAATTAATACATTCGTCTCTTTTTAACTTAATCCTAACCTGTCATTATGTAAAGTTTAAATCTGTGTTTAATCCCCTTTATTGGAAACAGGAGGTTGGGGTAGGTTGGGATTACACATATTTATAGATTGAACGTAGTCTCGGAAACGAGAAGTCACAGGTGGACAAATACGGTAAAAATAGTATATTAAAAGTATATATTTAATAGAAAACTAAAGTTATTTACCAGACTAGAAAACTTAGAAGGTTAGGTTAAGAAATATGATCTAATCTTAGAACTAAGCTTTATATGTATTGCTAAACTAAAATGCGTATGAATTTAAGTAGCTTAAAGCTTATGATACGATAGTTTCTTTATAAATAGATCCGTCGTCAACCCACTATTGTCCCACTGCTGGCCACGGGTCTTCTCTCAGAATGGCCCTAGTCCACCGCGCTGGCCAAGTGCGAATGGGTGGACTTCACACACCTCCGAGAACTTTTTTTAAGAACTCTCGGGTGTGTAGGATTCCTCATGATGTTTTCCTTCACCGAAAAGCAGTGATAATTAATGTCTAATACGCACATAAATCAGTGGTGCGTGCCTATGTTTGAACCTCGGACCTCCCGATCGAGAGGGGAAGTTTCAACCATTAGGCTATCACTGCTCTATTTAGTTATTTACCAAACTAGAAACCTTAGAAGGTTAGGTTTGGAAATATGATCTAATCTAAGTTTGATATGTATTGTTAAACTAAAAATGCGTATAAATTTAACTAGTTTAAGACTTATGATATCGATTGTTTCTTTAAAAATAGATCCAATCGATTTATTAACCGACCTAGACAAAAAAGATGCCTATTATTCTAGACTGAACAATACTTTGTAAAAAACTGTATGCCGCCTTAAATTTACCCTAATAATCCGTCAATACCTGTCAAATTAACATGTACATGACCTCAAGCGCCTCTCGCGGCAAAAACTGACAGCTACCTGCCCATAGAACTGGTGTATTTTTTATGTTTTTTTTCTTACAATTAGACTTATTAGATAGACTAATTTGTATTTATGATAAAACTTATACGTACTATATTTATACAACAGGCGAATAAATGAAAGGCCGTTTAACTATGTAGTAAACAAAAATACGAATGCTGAGTCCTGACCACAGTACAGAACTTTATTTTCATTCACACATATTTCCAGCGTGAAGCATTTCTTGCGTTTCGATGGAAGGGTGTGGTTACCGGCACACTTTCACATGAGGCGAACATCATAGTCCTCGGGAGTAGCAACGCATCTGTGATTGATTTCTGAACCCATGTTGTATATGAAGTTGATTACAAATGTCGCAGGACGGCAGTGACCACTTACCATCAGGTGGACTGCATGCTCGTTTGCTACTTCGATGTTATAAAAAAATATATATCACTGTTTTACGGTGAAGGAAACCATCGTGAAGATTTCTAAAGTCGATACCAAGGGGTCGATATCGACACCTTTAGGAACCGACAACCTGACAAACGTATAGTTTTTAAATTCGTATTTCGTATCAATAGCCAAAAATAAAGATAGGATTTTTAAAGTATTTTGACTTCGATATTTCGGCTCTGAGGTAACAGTTTAAAAAAAAAAATTCCTGACCGGGAATCGAAGCTTGAAACCCTTTATTTGTGAATTGTGAATTCGCGTTTCAACTCTTACCATCAGGTGGACTGCATGCTCGTTTGCTACTTCAGGGAAACGAAAAAAAACTTATACCAATAGCAAATTATATCTTAATGTTATTTCAAATCAAAGTATCCATATAACACGCTCGGTCGAACACTTTTTGCCGTATCACAAGCACGTGTGTTTCGTTTTTGTAACAATTCCCGTGCAGAACATGCGCGTGTCAATATTATTAATGGCGGTCTGGTCATCGATAAAAACAACTTCAATGTAACTCAAGTGTAATGTAATAAAATTTTATATAAATGCCCGTTCGTCGTTTTTTTCGTGTTTTGAGTAGGGTTACTCTGTTTTTATTTTTACGACGGTACTTTTAATATTTTGAAGGTGGTAGAACCAGTGTAGTTCGACCGGGGAGTTCTATGCGTTTCGATGGAAGGGTGTG
The DNA here is from genome assembly GCA_949699795.1 of Spicauda simplicius. NCBI lineage: Eukaryota > Metazoa > Arthropoda > Insecta > Lepidoptera > Hesperiidae > Spicauda > Spicauda simplicius. Next base: position 17,510,698 of record OX453074.1, on the reverse strand, counting down.
GTCGCCGGCACACTTTTATATGAGGCGACCATCCCAGTCCTCGGGAGCAGCAACGCATCTGTGATTGACTTCAGATAGAACCTATGTTCTATACGAAGTTACTTACAGATGTCCATGGGCAGCAGTGACCACTTACTATCAGGTGCACTGCATGCTCGTTTGCTACTTCATTATTTAAAAAAATCTTAGTAACAGTGTTTGTAAAGGCTTATTTAGTAAAGGTAATTATTAGTAAGGAGAGATATATCCGAGGCATTCTTAGTCCTAAGGAATAACGTGTCTGTCAACCGCATGTGAGACACTAATCTTATCAGATGTGCGGCAGTTCTTTCAATAAAATATTTAGTTATTTTTATACTTCCTTGGCCTAAAGTAAATCTGGTATGTTCTGGGCGATGCATCGTTTAATAAATGTAACTTACAAGGTGGTGGAACTTTTGCAGTTCCATTCGGAAGCACGACTGCTACATCTATTTCTGCCTACACAGCAGCATAGCTTTGCTGTATTTTGGTCTGAAGGATGTGATAAGGCTGATATACTTGTCTGAAGCGTTCCAACAGTCTTCAACAAAGAAACACAACTCTAGTCAACCTCAAATAAGACTGACCTCAGGGTTGCCAGATGTCCCGATTTAGGCGGGACGTCCCGATTTTTTCATCAAAATTAAATGTGCCGCGCGAGACAGGCTCAGTCCCGTTTTTGGGAAAGGAATTTTGCACAAAAAAGGTCGCCAAATGCAAATATAAGTGGAACTTAAGTTTGTCGACCAAATAAAAAAAGTCACCAAATCCTCCGGCCCTACACCAAGGAGAGGCGTAGGATCCTTTGCAGCACGAGGAATGCTGACCCGATTTTGCTTATGAAGTCCCGCTTTTTTCACCCAAAAGGTTCCCAAAGCCGACTTAATAAAAAAACTGGCAACCCTGACTGAACTTATCTGCGGTTGATCAGATGTCCGTTGGCAGCAGTGGCCACTTACTATCCGGTGGGCGGTACGTAAAAAACTATACCACTAAAATATCGATAGATAAGCTCGATAGCTGGCCTCCCTAAATCATGAAATATTTGCAGAGAACTAGAGTAAATATTGATATGAATAGCGTTGCATTAATAAATTGGTACTTGACTTGTAATACACTTATGGCATATGAGTATTTGAGTGGCGCCGGCGCATACGATGTAGGTAATTCTCATTACTGCTCTGACCACAGAGTTGGTAATGGGGAGACACGGTAAATTTAGCGTGAAGCATTTTTTGCGTTTCGATGGAGGGGTGTGGTTGCCGGCATACTTTTATATGAGGTGACCATCATAGTCTTCGGGAGTGGCAACGCATCTGTGATTGACTTCAGATAGAACCCATGTTCTATTTGAAGTTGCTTACAGATGTCCATGGGCGGCAGTGACCACTTACCATAAGGTGGACTGCAAGCTCGTTTGCCACTTCAATCAGATAAAAAAAAATCGTTAGTTTCTTTGGCTCAGGCGTGTTCAGTGTTCGGTTTATTTTTCAATCTTTAAATTTCATTGGAGGATACTCTATCGATGGTCGTTGGTTTCGTTTGGTTTTAATACATGTAGTAAATATGATATGATAACGTTGAGGAGCTCTAAACTTTATATGTAAAGCCTGTATTATCTAACCCCCGCTAGGATTTTTTGTTGTAAGTGCCATTGACACACTCATAAACGTATACAAAACGAAACAATACTTATATTGAGGAAACATATTAAGCAGTACTAAGGGTACTGTATTTCAATTTACGGGAGCCGTGTCTACTTCGTAGTAACTCTACATTCTGAATGTATGAACAAGCTAATTTAAGCGTTCCCATCAAATAAGTTATGATAGAATCCGCTATTAGTGTTTCGCGTGGGAGATATTATTATTGTCTTGATCATGCTGTAGTGCACAATCGAAATATATATTTCAATAAACTTCAGTGTTTTTGTGGGCTTATTATATTTCCAATTTAACAGTTGTTAATAGGTTCTATGGAAATACGTATTTTAAAATTTGTTTCATAGCACACAAAGGCTTTCTACAATATCGGACTTTTTTCACTTTAAAAGTCATGCTGCCAGCGATAGCATCACCGTCTGGCATAAGGCCTCGAGGAACCCTTTCAAGACCGAGCAATTCCCTAAGTAAGATACACTGTCCGCAGGTGTTGTTGGCTGCTTTAGGCAGTGGTGCAACCTTTGGTTTTTTGGAAGCACGCTGTGCTAATGCAATTGACGCTTTCACGCTTTCTACACTCATAGCCCCACAGTAGGATGTTCTCCTGTGTCATGGGTACCATGGACACGCACAAGACGAATAAACAAACACCTAGACCCAGAACAGGAATCTAAACTCATCATTCAAATATTTGTCTGGCCGGAAATCGAACCCGGGACCCATTGCGCGCCAGACCGGTATGGTAATCGCTCCGCCACGCGGGTCGTCAATTCAGTCCTGATGAGCGGAGGACACTTGCTCCTCTCTGCAAGAATAATCCTTGCGATATCCATAGACGGCAGTGAACACTTACCATCACGTAGATTGCAAGCTCGATTGCTACTTTAACCCTACAAATTAATCATGCGATATTAAGATACGTTTACTTTAAATTATTATTTCTACTTTTATGTAGTTCTTAACCTCACTAATTTTACTTCAAAGTACTAAAATATTTTTTAGTAATATTTACAGATATTTAGCCTTCTTTAAAAACTTACCGCTCTCTTAAAAGGTAATTGTGGTATGGCAAGGCATACATACAATCCTCTAGAATCTTCAATTTTTGTTCAGCATTCAATTTTTATTTACTCACTAATAATCACTTCACCAAAATCACTTTAAAACAGTTCACTGACATTACTATGTGCAAAAATTGCAAATAACACTAACTTGAATGAATCCACCCGAAGTTGAACGGTGACAGTGACGTGTTATCAAGTTGTTTCCCGAAGATATTTGTCACGGTTCTCCGAAACACCAGCTTGGTGGCTGGTGGCTATTTTTAGTCACAATTAAGTACGAGTGTGGGCTGGGTGACGTTGACTCATAAATTCCATGACCATTGGCATCCATGCACGGAGCAATGTTTTTCAATGTTACTTATACTTATGATTAATACCTACTTTATAATAAAAATAAAAAATGTGTGCGTGTACTAGCGTACACTCGTAAGAAGTGAAACTTCTTTATGTTATTTTTCAAAAAATAATTTATTATATGCAACTTTACAGAAATTGGTTAAATAAAGTTAAATTAGATAAAGTTTAATAAAAGGCTTTTATTAAACTTAATCTAATAATCTAATCTATAATAATCTATCTAATATCACGCGTGGTAGGGATAACGTAACGTAACGTAACGTAACGTAACTGATAATGGCGCGTTACAGAAAAAGATGACGCGTAACGAAAAAATGTTACACAAAAATTTTTTCCAACCCTGATAAAGAAGTTTCACTTCAAAATAGACATATTTTTTTTTATACTCTTTTACAAAATAAACGAACACACAAACACAAATACAGTGTAACAATATAACAGTACTACGATGTTTAAAGCAACTGGTTTTTGGAGTTTAAGAATAAATCCTTAAGAATCGATTTGCATATATAAGTGCCCGGTATGAGAAAATTTGAAGAGCAAAATCTACTGATGAATGACCTCGTTACGTTTTTGAAGTGAAACTTCTTTAGGCGCATGAGGGTAAAATTTTTACAGATGAAACGTCACGCCGGTATGCAACGGAAGTGTCGGAAAAGAGAGAGAGAGTGATCGAGACCGATTGAGAGAGAGTAAGACAGGGCGAACGTAGCATGAGCAACTAGCCGTGGAGTGAGAGTAGGGAGCAAGCGAGTGAGAAAGATTGAGAGAAAAAGTGAGACAGAGCGAACGTCGTATCACGCCTTTTTCCCTTCCTCTTAATCTTGGAATTTTAAAGTTTTAGATTTGTATAAATATAAACAAGATTTATAAATTAGTTCGCCAAAGAAGTTTCACTTCTGACATGTGTACTTTGTACGCACGCATGTTTTTTTTTTGTTTTCGAAGGGTAAACCGTCAAAGGGTAACCGTCAACGTGGGAACGACGCTGGGTTATGAGGGACTCTTTAGACACATGAGAGTGAGGGTCTTATACTCCTCCAGCTTCCATCCTCGGCACTGCAAAGAGGTGACTGGGACCCCCATAGGAACGGATACCAATATTTAAAAAAATAATAAACACCCTTATTGTCAAGTTTCTATTAATTTGCATAAAATGTTATCCTTATTTCTACCATATCGAGTATTCAACGACGATAAATAGATATCCTGAACAGACAGGACGAGCTGTGATGACGTCACGGAAATCCGATACGCGTTGTGGCTCACGTTCGTAACATAACCCGAGAGCTGACGCAGACGACTTTGATACAGAAAATAGTTAATGTAGTTTTTATAACGACCCGCGTGGCTGTTACCATAGGCGCAATAGGTCCTGGGTTCGATTCCCGGCCAGACAGGTATCTGAATGATGAGTTTAGATTCTTGTTCTGGGTCTGGGTGTATGTGTCCGTCTTGTGTGTGTCCATGGTACCCACGACACAGGGGAAAATCCTAGTGTGGGGCTATGAGTGTAGAAAGCGTATAAAACGACTGCGTCAGAAAGAGGGTTGTATTTTCGAGCGTATAAGTTTGTATTTATGTCTTCGTTGTCAGTCTGTGTGTCACCAGGTTGTATCTCAAGAAACGTGTTAGCCATACAATTGAAAGTTTCACAGACGATGTATTTCTGTTGCCGCTATAACAACAAATACTAAAACAGAATAAATTAGATATTTAACGGAGGCCCCCATGCAACAAACGTTTGTTACATTTGTCTGCCGTTTTTTGGGTTCCGTACCCATAGGGAGGAAAACGAAATCCTATTATTAAGACTTCGCTGTCCGTCTGCCCAACTATCTGTCTGTCACCAGGCTGTATCTCATGGTCCGTGATAGACAGTTGAAATTCTCACAGATGATGCATTTGTGCTGTCACTATAACAACAAATACTTAAACAGATAAAAATAATTATTTAAGCGGGGCTCCCACACAACAAACGTTTTTTATAGAAGGTACGGAACCTTTAGTGCGCGAGTCCGACACATACTTCTCGGTTTTTTTTATTACTGAACAGTTTTATTTCATTTAAACTTGTATCGATTTGTGCTATATTAAGATATATTTACGTGATGATAACAACGTGCCATCATATATGTATTTTTTCATAGAAATAATAATTACAATATCTATTTTTAGCATCACAATAATAATTTCGTAGCATTTTCCTTAAACAATGCGTATGAGGTCAATATAAGTAATTCGGTTCAATTACTCATCATCTTATGAGGTCAAGGTGGGCAGCATTTCTCGTGAAGACCAACTCGTCGGATCATAACAAAAATTATTTGCATTGTAATGAGGACGGTACATAAATAGCTGCAATAAATTAATATTGTTGTTTTTTTTTAAAAAAAAACATGCGTGCGTACAAAGTACACATGTCAGAAGTGAAACTTCTTTGGCGAACTAATTTATAAATCTTGTTTATATTTATACAAATCTAAAACTTTAAATTTCCAAGATTAAGAGGAAGGGAAAAAGGCGTGATACGACGTTCGCTCTGTCTCACTTTTTCTCTCAATCTTGCTCATGCTACGTTCGCCCTGTCTTACTCTCTCTCAATCGGTCTCGATCACTCTCTCTCTCTTTTCCGACACTTCCGTTGCATACCGGCGTGACGTTTCATCTGTAAAAATTTTACCCTCATGCGCCTAAAGAAGTTTTACTTCAAAAAGTGCATTCCAGCTGAAGAGTATTGCCGCATCGATCAACCTAGATTGAATTATTATTTTACCAATAATTAGCCACGAGGGTATTCGGTCGGACCCCCCCCCCCTCACCCTTCCTGCCTGCCCATCAAATACGAGAACCTTAAAAGTGTAAACTAGCAGCTCTTCCTTTCCTTTTTCCTACAAAATTCGGAATCAAAATAATCACTATGACTCTTATTTCGTTGTAGAACAACAGTTTTTAAAAATACATTCATTCGTACTTAGAATGCCTCCTTTTATATTTTCAATAAATACCTCCTTTTTCGAAGTCGGTTAAAGAATGTAGTAAAAGGAAGTAAAACAGGAAACTTTTATCGACCTCATATGTAGCGAAATAACATCTTAGGGTGCCCAGTGTTGTTATTCAACGTCGCAAAAAGGTTCGGGTTCGATACAGTAACACAATGTCTATCATCTTTTTCTCATATAGTCTGGGTGTTTATTTACTAATCTGTGTGTCCCATACCATCATTTCATCCCATAAAACCTAACAGTATCGTAGTCCATCTGTATAGATGGATAGTTACAGATAGGAGATCGAGTTAGTCTATCCATAACTCAGTAGTGGACCACAAAAGGTTGATGTATCTGTGTTGGCCTCCCCTAATGTATTTTTTCCAATGTATAATGTATGTGTACTGTATGTTTGTGGTTACCGGCGCACTTTTATATGAGGCGACCATCGTAGTCCTCGGGAGTAGCAACGCATCTGTGATTAGCTTCAGATAGAACATAGGTTCTATTTAAAGTTGCTCACCGATGTCGCAGGGCGGCAGTGACCACTTACCATCAGGTGGACTGCATGCTTATTTGCTGCTTCAATCAGATAAAAAAGTGCCAATAATTATTAACTTTATAAAAAATCCTACCCCCTTTTTCACCGATCACAGGTGTCATATTTAAAAATGATATAAACAATGTCACTCTGACAAGTAGATTCCAATTGTATGTAATATGTCAGAATCCGTCAAACCATTTTATCTGTAGGACGTGTCATAAAACTTACATACTTATAAACATATGCTCGTAAAACAATACCCCCTTTCTGATGCTGTCGTAAAAAGCGCATAAGCGTTTAAGCGTTGATTCCTACTTTTGTTAGAAACGTATAAGAAAGTGAAGTCGTTAGCAACATATTGAGACGGACAGACAGAAAAAGAGCAAGTATCGAAAAATAAGTAAGCCGCTAAATCGGCGGGAGTGCGTGCGGCAGGCGCCACGCCTAGGGTTGTCAACTCACAAAATTATTTTATGTACAGTAATTATTTTTATACATTTGCATCGCGTTTTCACTCGTGTGTTTATAGTTTATACTTAATATAACAAATACTATTAACGGAAATTTTATACCACTTATATTTTTTTCTATTCTAGTTAGGACCACGTAAATGTTTGAAAAGTTACTTCTGCCTTTTTATTAAATGAATTTTAATTAAAATCATCGAACTTGGACCCAATTGTGTGCAATTGGTGCGATGCCCGGCTATACAGGTATCTCAATTTTGAACTTAGATTCTTGTTCTGGATGTTTGTGTGTATTAGTTTGTATGTGACCATACGTCAGCTGAGACAATCCTAGTGTGGGCTTGTGAGTATACAAAGCTTTTAAAGAGTTCGAAGCTATTGGTGTCAACAGGAGGGGGATACGACAGGTTATGCGAGAACTAAATTAATTATTTCTTTTTTCTGTCATTATTATCCTTCGTTCTCTAAGTTGTTGTCAAGTTGTGTTTGTTCTTTTATTATTTGTTCTGTTATGTACTATATAACGATGGAAACTGTTATTCCTATGTATATTATTTAATTAACATTTTTGTATCTATATATAATAAGATTTTTTGTTATTTAGTAGTTAAGAAAACCTTGTTGTTAACTGTTTGTTGACCCTGATAAAGTAAAAAAAAAGACGTGTGGCACTCTGGGACTGCCGCGGTAAGGCTATTGCATAGCATTTTGTATCAACTTATGCAATTATAATTATTTTTTATTTATTTATTTTATTTATGCAGTATTTCTTTTTCTTTGATATTATTCCAAGTTACAGTTTTTGAGCGTGGTGACCGATAAGAAAATTTTTTTTTTTCTTTTATTAAATAAACAGAGGAATCTTGGATCAATTCAAATAAATCAGTTTTATAACCTTAATTAATCGATTCTTTGATTAGTCGACCTCAGATCACATCCCTGATCCAAAAATAATGGCGAATATATCTGTCACATGTAAAATGTAAGTAAAGTTAGATACTTATTAATTTAAGAAAATTAACTCCAAAGGGATTTTTTCAGGAAATTGGCTAAAATACTTAAAATATTTTAATTAATTTTTCTATGCAAAAATCATTGTGACACAACTCTTTTTTTTTTCGTTACGGAATTTCTGGATTCGGTACCCGCGCTCAAGGCCCTCGATAGAAGCTATGCAATAGCTTAAAAATTATTTCCCAAATAAATAAGAGTTTATAAAAAAGCTCAAATTAGTGTCAACCCTAGCTACGTAACACACGCTTATGCGCCTAAGGTCGAGTTCGGCTAGCAATGACCCGCTTCACCATATACAGCTTGCGAAAACCCACCTTAACATTCCCGTCAACAGATGTTCTAGAAGGTTACTGCCTACGTCGGGGGGGGGGGCAGTTCCGGGGTCTCTTGGACCCGATGACGTCATCTTGAATCAATTAAACTGTACAGCGAATACGTAAACAGTTTAAAAGTATGTAATTTTACGCTTGTAAATTTATTTCACATATTTTATTGACTGGGAGACTAATTATAATTGGTATCGAAGTAAATGTCAACTATTTAACTATATTTGTAACAAAACTATGTATTATTATTATATTATGTACATGACTTCCACCAATTCGCACTTGGTCAGCGAGGTGGAGCCTATAACTTTCACATTCTAAAAGAAGACCCGTGCCCAGCAGTGGGACAATAATGGGATGAAGGCATGATTGTAATTTGATAATGACTATAAAGTATTTACATGAAAGCACCATACATACGTGTACATTTCACGTAAGTGCAGAGAAGAAAGAATCTGTTCTTTAAAATTTAAAACACAAGTCGATCATGTTATCTAACATAATAATATGTAGTTTCAAATCGGTCTAAAGCTAATTAACAGTATGTTAATTCTACAGTATTCAAAGTTGGAAAACTCATATGGTTCGACCGAACAGTCCTTTTTTGTGACAGGGAGGAAACCTTCGGTACACCGAAGCCTTGGGAAAGACTCCGGGTTATGTGGGATTTTTATCCACTAAAGTCTCCTCGGTGGCCTTCCTCAGCGCTTGTAGTGGACCCGGGATCTTCAATGGTACGCGCCTCCTTCTCAGGGTTGCTTGTTGTACGTTTTGAGCTCCCACTCTAGCCGTCCGCAACCCCAGAGGCCCCCGGTTAGTCCCCTCTTACGACATGCAGGGGATACCGTAGCCGTATTCTACTCCCCGACTGCAGGGTGATCACGATAGCTCTGATAGGAAATAGGGCTATCTAGAACCTGGAGGTCCTGGGTTCGAATCTAGTGGTCTTGATTTTCGAGTCGTTATGTGTATGTGCGTTCTCGTCTGAGCGATGACGGCGACATTCGTCCGCGAGTGACTGATCGAATGGTTCCGTCGTCACAAGCAACTAACTCCAAATTGTTCTTGTGTCTCAGAAGAAAGCTGGGGTTGCCAGCTCACTTTCATATTTAGCAATTATTTTAGTCCTCTGGAATAACTCTGAGGAATCCAGAGATTTTGTGCATACAGTTTAAAGCTACAGACTTCATCAAATAGAATTTGAGTGGCAATGCCTTAGAGGTTTAGTAATCTTAATAATCGATTAATATTTCTATGCAAATGTTCAATCAAATCAAACCAAAAAATACGATACATTTATACGAAATTAATTTTCACACGCAATGGTTGAAATTCGGCCTCTCATTCGTGGGTCGGAGGTTCAAATGATGTGCGTGGAAATTAATTAACACTGCCTTACGGCGAAGGCGATCACCATCAGGAAACCCACACACTAAAAATTCTCTAAAAAATCCCAAACGTTTGTGAAGACCACAAATTCGCATCCAGCGCGGTGGACTACGGCATCTGTCTCATTTTGAAAGAAGACCCATGGCCAGCAATGCGACAGTAATGGGTTGACAACGATTTACGAAACTAAAAAAACGAATTTTCGTGCAGAAGGAAGTCAATCTTAAATCCTTGATAAATTCTGATCAGACAGCAGAAAACTGCGCGTAACCAAGGTTTCCATAAAATATCACTCGTACAGAAGATATTGTGAGTCGGCGCGCATCCTCGCCAACACAATTTGTATGTGACAGATGTTTCTCCATCGATTAGTGAATTGTTTACTGGCGTTTGGAACAAGTGATAAGCGGAAAGACTGTTGTTATCCGTGAACGTGTTTTCCTGGCTTATCCTGGTATTAAGCTAAGGTGTTTGCCATGTTTCTTTATTGAGCACAAGTGGTATAGCAAGACTATCTGAATTTTGATTTTACTCTTGTTTGTCGTGAGATATGTATGTTAGTAAGCGATATTACATAGTTTGTAAGACTTGCATTTTATCAAATCATGGACATATGATATAAGATCAACCCGGTGTAAAAAATAGTATCCTCATTGCAAACAAAAATAGAAATTTAAATAAAATTACTTATCTATACTAATATTATAAATTTATATTTTTGTATGTTTGTCATGAATTTTCTTAAAAAGTACTGAACCTATTTTAAAAATTCTTTCACCATTAAAACGCTACGATATTGCTGAGAAACATAGGCTATTTTTATTACTAGAATATATAAGGCGTCTTTTCTAAAACTTGAGTAATGTGATACAAAGTGTCAAAAATTTTGCTCAAAAATTTTTTTTCATTGCATACACTGCGATACCCACTGCTGACTATGACTATTGACCAAATCCCCATTATGGTTGGGTGAGGGACATGTCCAGGAGTGGTGCTCAAATGTATAATGGTTGGATAGATTACGTTATAGTCTGCGCGAACGAAGACGCGTCGATTCTGCTAGTGCATAATATAATTAAAAATAATCATCTTGGTTGTTATCATTGAGTTATTATGAGAATAATTCATTGCTCATTTTGAATGCGTAGCGTTCTTGACGTGCTCTACTCTCGCCTTGTCAATGCCAAGCCGTTTTCTCGACTTAAATCGCTTTTATCATATACATATTGCACTTTCGGGATAATTTAAGGTACATCAAGAGCAACACTTTCTATAACATATACTTTTCAAACATAATTTGTCGTTAACCCATTACTATTCCACTGCTGGGCACGGATCTTTTCTCAGAATGAGCCAATGGCAAAGTATAAATTGGTAGAAAAATATTTAGCTGAATATAACTTTTAGACAGAGCAGTGATAACCTAATGGTTGAAACTTGCCCTCTCAATCGGGAGGTCCGAGGTTCAAACCCAGGCACGCACCACTGATTTATGTGCGTATTAGGAATTAATTATCACTGCTTTTCGGCGAAGGACAACATCGTGAGGGGAACCTGTGTAGGTTCTTTAAAAAAAAGTCTTAAAGGTGTGTGAGGTCCACCAATTCGCACTTTGCCACCGCGGCGGACTCTGGCATAAAACTCTCTCACTCTGAGAGAACCCCCGTGCCCAGCAGTGGGACAATAACGGGTTGTACCCCAACTTTTAGATTCTTCGTATTCCCTTATATTCGCCTCAGCTTGTGCCTTGTCCACGATTGACCAAATAAGCTCTAAGTGCCACCAATGCGCAACCAATGGACAGCTGGTTGTTCACTGGACACGTTCAGAGTCCATTTGCAGGTCAATGTCGAATTTATCCAATTTTGCTATTTTTACTTTAAATGGTTTAAATTCACTTCGCTTGGGCCCCTAATTGACTCAACATCCTATAGTTCTATAGCCTGTGTTGGTTCTGTTTTAAATTATTACTATTTTTAGTCAACTGGCGAATAGGTGGTTAATGAACATCTATAAGCTTGCCCGATGAGTAGCTATCCCTTGAAAACTTAATTGGGATTCGGACTCTGACTCAGACTCTTGTTACCCATATAAAAAACGGTAACTAAAGATATACAAAGAAAACCCACTGAGTTACTTGCCAAGTCTTCTCAGTTGAGGCGTTTTCCGATACGGTGGTAGTGCAAGAAAAAAATATACGTAACTGACAATTTTAAGTGCCCCCCGTGGGCCTATACAAAAAAAAAAACAAAGGCAAAGACATTTCGGATAACTATGTTTTCATACACCCTTCGTACTAGAACGCAGCAGGTCTCAACACTGTTGTTATAAATGAGAAACAGACCTAGACCTGCAGCATACCTCCGCAGATGAACTATTAAGTGTTCTACCACCTTCAAAAGCGTGTAAAAGTATGTCGTCAACCCATTCGACGACCCGCGTGGCAGAGAGGTTACTATACCGGTCTGACGCGCAGTGGGTCCCGGGTTTGATTCTCGGCCAGACAGGTATCTGAATGATGAGTTTAGATTCATGTCCTGGGTCTAGGTTGTCTAGCGTCTTGTGTGTCTTCATGGCACCTACGACTCAGGAGAAAATCCTAGTGTGGGGTTATGAGTGTAGAAAGCGTTATTTTTGTTCCTCAACTAGGCAAGACTTCTCTGAGAGAAAAGGGTTTTAGGCCATATTTGTAAAGGCCTTAGTGCGGACTGGCAGACTTTACATACGAATTCACATGAAGTTCATAATTATAATTGTTTTTTTTACTTCACTCGTGAAGCAACTATGAATTATTTCTAAAATACACATCATATTAGAAAAATCACTGGTGAATTGGTGGTAGTGTAAAAAAATGTGTAACTGACAATTTGTAAGAGCCCCGTAGGCCTATGCAAAATAAAGACATTTCATTTTATCGAACCTCGGAACTTTGAGGCCGACACAATAAGCCATCACTGCTCAGTAAAAATGTATAAGTGTAAAAATTATAAAGCGGAAACTGCTCATTGCAGCAAGGTACCGAGTCGTCTCGTTGCCAGGTCAATGTCACTCGCGCAGCTGACGGCTCGTCGGACCAGTGAAAGCACTTACAGATTGTTATGTCAAATTGTGCCATCGAATTGTTTAACGAATAATCGGGTAGCGGCGTTATGTTTTTTGTAATGGTCTGTGTCATACTCAAGATATTTTGGTTAGATTAAGTTAGAATTAGTTCAGAATTTTAATTTTATCTTTTTTTATCTGATTTAAGTAGCAAACTAGCAGTCCACCTGATGGTAAGTGGTCACTGCCGCCCATGGACATTGTAATCAACTTCATACAGAACATGGGATCTATCTGAAGTCAATCACAGATGCGTTGCTACCCCCTAGGACTATGATGGTCGCCTCATATAAAAGTGTGACGGCAACAACACCCTTCCATCGAAACGCAAGAAATGCTTCACGCTAGAAATAATATCTGCATTTAAATTCGGACTTAGAAACTGAGATTTGTGTGATAATGTCTTTCCATCAATCGAATTTCTCCATTCATCCTACGCTATGGACTAGTTCAGATAACGATTTTTTTAAGGATTTCAGTAATTTCATGTTATTAAATGTAATCTCAACTTTCCTAAAGTAAACTTGTTCATGATTTGGAATATTCTAAATATTTTACGTATTAAAATAATTTACATAACTTTTATACATATCGGTTGACTTCTCTTAGAATAAGAGAGTTTTAAGCCACAGTCCACCGCGCTGACCAAGTGCGAATTGGTGGACATAATTTATATACTAAATGTATAACTTATAAGTATAAAATTCTAAGGCTCAAAGTCAATCAAATAAATTCAAGTTTAGCCGAATTTCACATGAAACCCGTTTAAAGACATTTTTTTACGATTTCGAATATTTTTGGGTCCATATATTGTTGAGTATATGATCTTAGACTAATATTATCTCAGAATTGGTATATTATAATATAATAAATAGTTTATATAAATCACTAGCAGTGCAAAGTTTGGTGCGTAAGGAAACAGTCGTTTATGTCGTGATATGGAACATACAAAAGCAAAAGGAACAAGACTTACTAAGATACATATGTAACACTAGAGTTTATGAACGATTTCTCCTCTCAGTTTCTTCGTGACCACGATCCATGCAACTGGGTCGAAATGTGGACATACAGAAATTACAAAAAAACCACATTCACCCACACTTATCCTAAATGTGTTAGAATATGTAAGCCAGCTTTAATCCAAAAATAAGTTGGTACTATCTACTACTTAATAACATCCTTTTTTTTATCTGACTGAAGTAGCAAACGAGCATGCAGTCCCCCTGATGGTAAGTGGCCACTGCCACCCATGGACATCTGTAATAAACTTCATACAGAACATGGGTTCCATCTGAAGTCAATCACAGAAGCATTGCTACCCCGAGGCTATGATGGTCGCTTTATATATAAGGGTCCCGGCAACCACATCCTTCCATCTCGCGCAAGAATTGCTTCACGCTAGAAATAGGTGTGGCGGTGGTACTTCCCCGGTCGAACTACACTGGTTCTACCACCTTGAAAGAGACAAAGACATTACAAAAAAACCCACACTTATAATCCTAAATATTTTAGTATATTTAAGCCAGCTTAAATCCGAAAATAAGTTGGTACCTACTACTTATTAACATACACCGTATGGGCTAATTTTATACTTAGATGGCATAAAGATAATTTCGAAATTCCAAAAACGATGAAAAATGACACCAGATTTGTGTTGTAAGTTTGTTTACCAATATTTCATAAATAATAACTAAAGTGGGTTAATAGCGAACATAATACCTTTAAGTCTGTGGGATGCCCTTTATTTCGAAGATTTCCATTTTATTAACATTGGCACAGCGATTGCTTTGACAAATATCGACTCTAGTTAACAAGAATGAGATGTTTTCTACATAAGTAGAAAATAAAATTCTGCATAAGTATAAAAATACGCTTAAAATTATAAAAGTTTAAGCGTATTTTTTATAATGTAACTAGTCACTGTCGCCAATGGACGTCTGTAATCAGCCCTTAGATAGACTACTCTTAAGTTATATTGACCAAGGATGCGTTGCCACCCTTGAGAATTTCATTGGAACGCCCCAAATAGAAAATGTCTTTCAACCCTTAAAATCAACCCTCAACATTAGGGGGGGAAACCTTCAAAGGGTACCCGACACCGTGGGAGCGACGCGGGTTATGTGGGATTCTTACCGCACTAAAATGCCCTAGGTTCCTCAGCGCTGCGTGGGAGACCCGGGGATTTCCAACGGAACACAACCGAAATCCTCCAAGCGCCATGCCTATTTCAGTTTCGACCCTGGTGAGCGACACGCTCTTCGCACCTTCTGTGATTTATGGCGGCATGCGACCACACATGCCACAGTCCTTCCCGGGGTCGCTTGGCTGGACGATTCGAGCTCCCACTCTAAACGCCCAAAAGCACCTTTTAGTCCTCTTACGACAGGCAGGGGATACCGTAGCCCTATTCTGGTCCCGGGACTACAGGGACAACTCTCAACAGACTTAGAACAGAAATTCAATATTTAGATCTCTATCAGACCAAGTATCGAACCTGTACCTGTATCAGACCGGTATGCAGAGCGTTCCACCCGCAGGTCGTAAATAAAAACATCAACTTACCAAGTAAACAGCATCAAGCAGGTCAGGCTACCACCATCCTCACGCACACACACTCACTATATCTATGTATTTGCATCACATTTTACTAGTAACGGTAATCACTTCTCACTGTATTTAAGTTATAGTTGACGGAAAACCTGAAACAAAAAATATTCATTAATTTTATTGAGAAGTAAGTATTATATTCAATTACAACAATTTTAAAAACTAGAGAAGGAAAGGGAAGGATGTGGTTGCCGGCACACTTTTATATGAGGCGACCATCATAGTCCTCGGGAGTAGCAACGCATCTTTGATTGACTTCAGATGGAACCCATGTTCTGTATGAAGTTGATTACAGATGTCCATAGGCGGCAGCGTCCACTTGCCATTAGGTGGACTGTATGCTCGTTTGCTACTTCAGTCTGACTGAAGTAGCAAACGAGCATAAAAAGAAAAAATGTACGGACGATGGATTTAAGCTAAATAAAAGGCCTAAATGTAGGTAACATTTTTGGTCATGCTGTATTTTAGTGTCTAAAATCCAGCATGACCAAGATATGGAATATATACTTATTTTCAAACCACATTCCATCGTAAGTAGCTGATTGCTCTCTTAGGCAGTACTTTTTGATACACTCAGAGAACTCCAGATGCTAAAACCCGGAGACCATTACGTAGCGCTAAGGTAAACCACTTTTTTTTGTTATCGAGCGAGAAACCTTCAAAAGGTACCCGTCGCCGTGGGAGCTTCTTCGGGTTATGTGGAATTTTTACCGCACTAAAACCCCCCTTAGCCCTCCTTGGCAATGCGAAAAGTCAACAAAAAAAATGATCACAGAGAACTTTGCATATCTTTATACAGCATACATAATAAACAAATCGTAGGCGTGCGCTAATTTTATATAAACCTTAACAACTGAAATCTTTTAATTAACAAACGCAGCTAAGATAGTTAAATCTACGACCGATAACACGATAACATTGCCGGCTTCCACAAAGCGTGTTTGAGATGCGCCTTGCAAAGATTAGTTTACAATTTACGCGTTTGCCGACATTTACTTGCATAAGTAGGGTGGCCACAATCTACCCTTAGTATTATAGGAAAGGCTACGTAGGATTCCAGGGTCACATCTAGAATTTACAATACATACACTATCTGATTTTTTTACAATAAATAATTTTCTTTTTCTTGTCAAAAATAAATTAGGTATTTGTGAAAATCTGGAAAATCAAATGCCTTTTTAATTAAATCAAAAATGTATATATGAGGTCTACAGCCTTTTTACTGTCATGCAGCTTTTGTTTACATGTCACATCCCCCTGCGTCAGATACCTCACTGAAGTCTTTTAGACCCCGTGTGACGACTACGGCTGGCTATAAGGAGCATAAATTTGACTCAAAAATGAATAATATTTAACTCGAGACGGTGTTAAGTTCCAATACTGGGCAAGTGTTTATTTTTTTCTTCATAATAAAATGTATTTCTGTATTCTTCATTTTCTCTACTTTTGAATTATAAATATACGAATATAAGTAACTTATATGTTCACTGTATGTACTCAACGTATCATTTTGATAATACGTAAAATGTCTTATTTTAGGAAATACAAAAAGTACTTTAATTTAAAATAGTCAACCCTAAAGCGCCCGCATAGCTCGATCGATACCAATTACCAATGTGATAGGCTAAAAATTGTTATATTCTATTAAACTTGTTATTTTTCGTACTATTTACTTTAATGTTACTATTTTATTATTTTTTAATATATAGAACAAATAGCATATTTAAATCTAACTAATACATGTGCGTTGAAAATTACGGAAAACTTAATTATTAGACTGAACTAAAACAAAATTCAAAAAGAAAGAAAGACAGAAAACATTGATGCCAATACTGCATTCTAATAAGAAAAAATAGATAAAAAAAGTCGCAAATATTTTTAAACACGTCCAATATATAACAAAACATAACAAACACTGCACACACAACAAATCGAAGTTAATATGAAAAATTACATAGTCCAAGCCGTCAAATAATTTAGTCTAACAGCTGTGGTGAGACAAACGAGCCATAAACAACCGGTCAATCAGGTTCCGTCTGCCCGCAGCCACCCACACACACACAGCCACACTGACGACGCACGAATGCACAGATTTTATATTATACTAGGCCATTTCCACGGCTTCACCCATTTCGGTCACATCTACGGTAATGAATATCCTTTTTTTTTGTATTCGAGGGGGAAACTTTCAAAAGGTACCCGACGCCGTGGGAGTACTTTTTTACCTCACTAAATCCCCCCGGTAGCCATTCTCAGCGCTGCGTGGAGGACTCCGGGATCTCCAGTAGAACACAACCGGAGTCCGAGCTGAGCGAGATGCCCCATTCGGACTCTTCCCAGTGAGCATTGTACTTACTGCGCCTCCTGGTGTTTACAACAGTATGTGGCCACACATGCCGTCGTCCTACCCGGGGTCGCTTGGTTAGACGGTTCGAGCTCACACTTACCGCCCGCAACTCCAAAAGCCCCTTTTAGTTGCCTCTTACGACAGGCAGGAGATAATGTAGCCCTATTCTGGTCCCATGACTACAAGGACACGGTTATGAATATCTTATGTGTTGAGGTAATTACCCCATTTAGGGTAGATCAGGTATTTTGGGGGTAATGGGCGCTGCTGGTAACAAGACGACCCGCAAAGGGTTCTGCCACCTATTATTATTTTTTACTAGACTAACTAGACCTTAACTAGACTGCAAGCTCAATTGGTACTTATATCATGTCAAAAACAGTGTTAACGGCTCTTTTGACTTTCCACGATTTAACCCATCATTTAGACAATCCACGTTCTAACAAGAATTTTCATCAAATTCTACTTATCAATAATTTCCATACGCGATAGACCCAATTTCTTTTAAAGCATTAAATTTGTCATAAATGTCATTATTATTATCATTAATGACAACCACTCTACTTTTATTTAAATAATGGTTAAAACTTCCGAAGATGCTTTCGGTTAAAGTAAAAACGTGTTTAAAATTCTAATCAGCATATAAATTAACAGTTAAATGTCTCTCATTTTTTGGATAACTTTCCAAAACACGGGATGTCCATCAATGTTACCATTACTTATGTAATAAATAGAAAATGAACTCTGTCGGTCTTCTTTCATGGAAATCCACTAAATCAAATTAAATGAAATTTTAAATAGGAACAGGAGTAGGATTATCAACGCCAGATTATGTAAAACACACATTGACATATCGTTTAAAATACCAAAGTTTTTTTATTAATTTAGACAAATGATGAATGAATTTCAAGGTAGAACCGGTGTAGTTCGACCGAGGAAGTACCACCGCCAGACCTATTTCTAACGTGAAGCAGTTCTTGCGTTTCGATGGAAGGGTGTGGTTGCCGGCACACTTTCACATGAGGCGACCATCATAGTCTGTAGTGGACTGTATTAAAAGACTTCTTCGATGTAATTTTTCCTTTATTCCTTCTTCATTGGTTGCTTGCTGCCGAATACAATTGTTGGCCAGAAAGCCTCATATTTATTTAAAATAATTCGACCGTTCTAATTGGATTGATTATTTCCGCCAATCAGAGCGCTCGAATTTTCTAAGTCTATCCTACTCTTACATGTATCTATCTCGCTCTTTCAATTTATACCATTTTCGTATGAGGTAAACAACAGACAGCGAGCGTAGCCAGCTCATCCTTTTACACATTATAGTTTTCTTACATTATGACAATAATACTTAATCTATACTTAATCTATTGGAATTTGCTAGTTAGAATACTTATACAAAACATTAATAAACTCTAAAGCGTAAATAAACATAAACAAATCGGTAACCTAACTCAAGTTATATAAAATAATGGAATAATTACTTAATCTACTTATTCTACGTTGTTGTATCCCTTTTATTATCTTATCTCTATTTTTACTTAATAACTACGGAAGCTGCTCGTCGTCCGCAACAGCTCCTCCCCCCGGCGCAGCCTGCGTAGCCTCCATCACGACGAGCTTTCTCACCGGCCGCTTGAAGACTCCCGTCTTGGTGCGGACGTCAGCCACTCGTACCCCGCCGTCTGGACCCTCGTAGACGCGCTCGACGACTCCCATGGGCCACACGTTCCTTGGTAGCGTGTGGTCGACGATGAGCACGACGTCGCCGGATTGTAGCCGCCGCTCGACGCCCGATGAGTCGCCTCGAGGTACCAAAGTAGGGAGGTACTCCCGCACCCAGCGCCGCCAGAACTGGTCAGCTAGCGCCATGCTCGTTCTCCAAGTTCTCCGGTCGGCTTCGTGACACGGACCCGTGTGAGGTAGGCCCGCCGATGATCCCAGGAGGAAGTGGTTCGGTGTCAACGCCTCGGGGTCGTTCGGATCCACGCTGACATGTGTTAGCGGCCGAGCGTTGATAGAGTACTCCGCCTCGGTCAGCAGGGTGTGTAGTACTTCCTCCGCCGGCACCTTCTCGTTGAGTGTAGCGGCTAGCGCGGTTTTAACTGACCGCACCATCCGCTCCCAGGCTCCTCCTTGGTTCGGTGCTCCCGGGGGTATGTAGCGCCACTCCATGCGATGCAGTAGTCCCTCGTCCCGCAGTGCCGGTGCCCACTCTTCATAGGCGGCTCGCAACTCCTTATCGGCTCCTCGGAAGTTAGTGGCGTTGTCGGAGTACATTGTTCGCGGCCATCCTCGCCGGGCCGCCATCCGTCGCATCGCCATTATCGCCGAACTTGTAGAGAGGGATGGCACTACTTCTAAGTGCACTGCGCGGGTCGTGAGGCACGTAAAGAGTGCGCCCCATCTCTTCTCCCGGCGACGTCCGATCTTCACCACCATGGGCCCGAAGTAGTCCATGCCACAGTAGCTGAAGGGTCGCTTGAACGGCTCCAGCCGCTCGCGTGGTAGGTCTCCCGTCGCCGGTACTTGCGGTCTTGCTTTTCTTCGCTTGCATAGTGCGCAGTCCTTTTCTATAGTGCGCACAGTAGGTCGTAGGTGTATCACCCAGTACTTCTGACGTAGGTCATTCGTCACGCGCTCCCGGTTGGCGTGCCCTGCTGCGCAGTGTTCCCGCTGCACGAGAAGTCTGGTGATCCGGTGTCGGCCGTCCAGGATAACTGGCCTCTTTGTTTCTGCCGGCGCCGTAGCTGCCCCGATGCGGCCCCTTATTTTCAATATGCCGTCTTCTAGTATGGGGTCCAATCGGAACAGTCGACTAGTTTTCGTAATCGCCTTTTCTTTTTGCAGTAGTTGTAGCTCGTCCGGGAAGCTGTCGCGTTGCGCCCGCCGTATGAGTGCCCTCTCTGCCTCTTCTAAGTGGTGAATCTCCATGCGTGTCGCCCGGCGCCGACATATGTCCGCGAACGCCAGTACTCGTGCGGCCGCTCTCACCAGTGTTTCATACTTCGAGAAGCGAGCGGGGTCCGGCAGCCACCCATCTTCATTCCGTGTACTCGCGGCGACGTGAAGTACCACCTCTTCTTGCGTGTCTTCATCTTCACACTTCTCCTTGGGCCACTGGTTCTCCGGGAGCGTTAGGAATTCGGGCCCTTGGAACCAGCGGTCCCCCGCGGTGATAGTCGCGCTGGTGAATCTTGTGGCGTCGTCCGCTACGTTCTCATGCGTGGGCACCCATCGCCATTCTTCTTTGTGAGTGAGCTCGGCTATTTCTCCCAGTCGATGCGCGACGAACGGCGTGTATCTCTTCGCGTCGCGTCGGATCCAATGTATCACCGTCATGGAGTCTGTCCAGTATATTGTTCGTGCCGCCGCGATGCGATGCTCTTTTCTTATGGTGTCCGCCAGTCGTGCTCCGATGACCGCCGCTTGTAACTCGAGGCGCGGTATGGTCTGAGTCCGCTTCGGAGCCACCTTCGACTTGGCAGCTATGAGGCTCAGGCAGTAGCTCCCGTCGGGTCGAGTAATGCGCCAGTATGCCACCGCCGCATAAGCTTGCTCGCTGGCGTCGCATAAGATGTGCAGTTCCCGGTCGTGGCAGTCCCCCCGCGCGTACTGTCGCTCCAACCGCAGGTGAGATATGCTGGACAGCTGTCGCATCCATGTCGCGAAGAGTTCTTGTTCTTCTTCAGGAATCGGTTCGTCCCAGGATATCTTTAATCGCCACAAACTTTGTAGTATAATCTTCGCCCTTATTGTGTAGTTACTAAGGAGCCCAAGCGGGTCATATATGGACATTACTGCGCTCAGTGCTTCCCTCTTCGTCGGCGCGCGGTTCTGCGCGCGCACATCTTCGGGTACTCGGTTCATTGACGTGTTGAATCCAAGTTCATCTCGCTCCGGGTTCCAAAACAACCCCAGTATCTTGTTCGCGATACTTTCCCCGCCGAGTTGAGTGGGCGTCGTGGCGCGTAGTTCCTCCGGTATGTCTTGCAGCACGTTGACTTCGTTCGCGCTCCACGCTCGCAGATTGAATCCCGCCGCGATGTGTACAGTACGTATCTCTGTAATGGCGCGGCGAGCCTCCCGGGTGTCTTCGTAACTTGCCACCAAGTCGTCCATGTAGTGGCTTCGGGTGATTGCTTCAAAGGCGAGTGGATGCGAGTGAGAGTGTATTCTTGCGTTGTAGTCTCGGACGAAGTGCGCCATGAACGGTGAGCTGGCTGCGCCGAAGATCATGCTCGTCATCTTGTAGTGGCGCGGCGGCTTGACCCGTTCATCTCCCCTCCATAGGAACTGCTGCGCTGGCTGGTCTTCTTCACGTATCTTAATCTGAAGGAACATTTCTTGAATGTCGGCCGTAATCGCCACGCTCTTCTCTCGGAACCGGAACAGAACTCCAGGTAGTGACAGCAGCAAGTCGGGTCCCTCCAGCAGATTGTCGTTGAGACTGACACCTCGGCTCTTGGCAGCTGCGTCGAAGACTAATCGTTGCTTCCCCGGCTTGTTCGGATTCTGTACTGCAAAGTGTGGCAGGTACCAACAGACGGAGCTCGCCATCTCGCTCCCGTTGCACGGCTCGGCGTATCCTTTTTCTAACAGGTTTTCTATTTGCTTGGTATATTCTTGCTTGAAGTTAGGGTCAGCGTCCATCTTTTGTTCAATTTTCAGAAGGCGTCGCAGTGCCGCGTCGTAACTCTGAGGCAGCTTCACCCCATCCTCCCTCCATGGTAACCCCACTTCGTAGCCTTTTTCATTCTTTTTTATAGTTCGTTCGACGATCTTAATCGCTCGCCTATCTTCATCGCCCACTCGTGGCTTATGAGCGATACCCAGCGCCTCGATGTTGAAGTGATGTTCTACCAGGTCGTGTAGCATTCTTGTATCTTGCTTGTCTTCACCTCGTTCGGCGGTGTAGACGTGTAGCACGCTGTCTTGACTGGCTATGATATGTCGCGGCATCGTTCCGTGTATCACCCATCCCAGTTGTGTTCGCGATGCAGCCGGCTGATGGGGCTCACCCGTTCTCAGTTCTTGAGAGACTATGTATTCCCAGTGGTCGGCTCCCACCAGTAGTCCAGGTCGGCTGGCGTCGTAGCATACTTGCTCCCTCGGTAGATCTCGTAAATGTTCGTAATTCAATAGCGCGCTCGGTATTGATTGTTGTCGTATTTTCATGTTTCTTATTGTTCGTGCTCGCAACTTGTGAAGCTTGTCGTTCTCGCCTCGTAGGTGAATGGTGACCAGCTTGCTGTTGTTCTCTTGCTGCGTAGTGCTCACGCCTTGCATGCACAGCGGCATCCCTGGTCCTCTTGCGCCGACTCGCCCTGCTATTGTTTCATCTATAAGGGTAATTGTTGCCCCTTCGTCTAGTAGCGCATACGTCTTCACCTCCCCCCGTGGACCGACGACGGTGACCGGGCACATCTTCAATAATACTGTTTTCTTGTTCCATGGTGATGTATCCAGGGCCAGCACGGACTCCGCGTTGTCCTTCGATGGCTTCGGGTCTTGCCTTTCTTCGTATGATTGGTGAAGCGAAGAGTGATGAGGGCGACGACATTGGTTTACTTCACACGACTTCGATCGGCAATCACTTCGGCGATGCTTCCTCTTCAAACATTTGAAACATAATCTTCTTTGCCGCACGAACTCCCATCTTTTGTCAATGGGTAGTGCCGCATAGTCGGGGCACTCGGCTAGCTTGTGCTTCTTTTCGCAACTAGGACAGAGATCGTTCGGTTGCTCTTCCTCGGCGACGTTGTATACTGCGTTCGGTTTTCTTCTATTGGTGACAGGAGGCGCTGCTGCTGTTGTTGTAGTTCTGTGTTCCCGCTTCATGAATGGTGTTGCCGGCGATGAGTAGTTGTGTCGGAGCATCTGGTTGGCTTCTTGCATTAAGAAGTGTGACAGTAGCACGATCTCTGCGTCGGCTCCGCTGTGCTTCGTTGCGTAGTCACACCACCGCGCTTGCAGATGAGGACTCAACTTCTCTCTAACTTCTCTCGCCAGTAGAGGGTTGTACAGGTACTCTTGGCAGTTGACACTCTTGATTGTGTATACTGTGTTTTGTAACTTCACGGCGAATTGATTGAGTTCCGTTGCCGATGTCCCGGGTCTTGGTAACCTCTTCAGCTCCGCCATTGCTTGCTCCACGATGAAGACTGGTTGTCCGTAACTCTGTTCAAGCATCTTCATAATTGCTTCCGGATCGGTTGCTGCGTGTAGCGCGGCAGCGACAGTGTCCCGAGCGGCTCCCTTTAAACAGCTTCTCAATCTTTGCAAGTTTTCCCCCGGTGTCAACTGGTACATCTTCGCGGTGTCTCTGTACATAGCTCTAAAGATAAGCCATTCGTTGCTATTCCCGAAGAAGGCAGGCAGATCTGGGCACTTGGATCTAGGCTTCGCCCATCTGTCCATGGCTTCTGTAAGTTCCTCTATGCATCTTCCAACAACAGGCGATTTCCCCCTCGGTGGCTGGTCTTCGACTTGCGGCTCCCCCCGTGTGTCGATCGGTTGGGCGCTGAGCCAGGCGTCGACCTTCCTCCTGGGTTCTGGCAGATTTTCCCCTCGAACGCTTCTTTCTTCCTCTTCCTCCTCCTCGTCTTGAATGGTAGCTAATTCGTTAGCTAAACTCTTCTTTATTAACTCGGCGTCAATTTCTAATTGTTTCTTCTTAATCTCGGCGAGCTTCTTTTCTGCCTCCATTTCGGCGAGGCGTCTTCGGGCAGCGGCAGCGCTTCTTGACGAACGTGTCGAATGTGTCGGCGATCTGGCGCGCGCAACGTGTCTGGTTTCCGTCGTGGTCGCGTCGAGTACGGGGCGGGCGGCGTTGTTCGTAGCCCCCTTCATAATCCCCCCGTGGGCGGCGCGGACGGTGTTACTCGTGCTAGGTCCCGCTGTGACTGAGGTGGTGCGGGCGACTTCGGTCGTGGTCCCCGACCATCCGATAGTGGCGCGGGCGGCGTCGATCGTAGCCCCCGTTCCGACTTCGGTCCCCTGGCTCGGCGAAAGCGGCGGGTCCTGGGCGATTCTTCTCAGACGTTCTCTTTCGATGTTGCGTGCTTCTTCCTGACAGGTTTCTTCCTGTTCCGTCGCGTCAGCTTGGCTCCTAGTGATGACCATTCTTCCCGGCTTGAACCGACGATCCAGCTTCTTCCAGGCTTGATTTCGACGATCCGGTATTCGATGGACCAAACTTCCAGGCTCGATTCCCACAATGATCCGGCGTTCGAAGGATCAAACTGTAGTGGACTGTATTAAAAGACTTCTTCGATGTAATTTTTCCTTTATTCCTTCTTCATTGGTTGCTTGCTGCCGAATACAATTGTTGGCCAGAAAGCCTCATATTTATTTAAAATAATTCGACCGTTCTAATTGGATTGATTATTTCCGCCAATCAGAGCGCTCGAATTTTCTAAGTCTATCCTACTCTTACATGTATCTATCTCGCTCTTTCAATTTATACCATTTTCGTATGAGGTAAACAACAGACAGCGAGCGTAGCCAGCTCATCCTTTTACACATTATAGTTTTCTTACATTATGACAATAATACTTAATCTATACTTAATCTATTGGAATTTGCTAGTTAGAATACTTATACAAAACATTAATAAACTCTAAAGCGTAAATAAACATAAACAAATCGGTAACCTAACTCAAGTTATATAAAATAATGGAATAATTACTTAATCTACTTATTCTACGTTGTTGTATCCCTTTTATTATCTTATCTCTATTTTTACTTAATAACTACGGAAGCTGCTCGTCGTCCGCAACAATAGTCCTTGGGAGTAGCAACGCATCTGTGATTGACTTCAGATGGAACCCATGTTCTGTATGTAGTTAATTACTAATGTCGCAGGGCGGCAGTGACTACTTACCATCAGGCGAACTGCGTACTCGTTTGCTACTTCAGAAAGGTAAAAAAAAAGTAGACAAACGTTCGAATCTTACATACATTGATTTTTGACATAATATTGATAAAACATGAAATACATACAAAAACTTTTCGGTTTACCTTTGAAATTGGTATAGTAAACATGTACCCTTCGAAGCTCTTCACAACACAATAAACAAGTGTGAAATTTTCACGCAAACAAGTAAACCCACGCACCACAAGTGATAGGAAAATCGTGAATAGGTTTTCGTTGAATTCTTTTGACCCGCATCGGGCCTAGTTGAGGCCACGAAATGGAAAGTGCGGGCAAAGGTAAACACCAATTAGCGTACTGGTTTCTCTGGTTACGGCTAATTATATTAGCCCACTGCTGGGCTTTCTTAAGTAGTAAAATAATTTTCTTAAGTAGTAAAAATAATTGCCCGATTTTCGGGTTTAAATCTTGTTAAAAAAATTGGGTTTAGTGGTGGCCGACTAAACTTTATATGAAACGACCTTCTTCTCGAGAGTAGTAGCATCTGCGATTGACTTCAGGTAGAACATCTGATCTATTTAAATGACTTAATAATATGCTTGACGACAGTGACCACTTCCCATTAGGTGGACTGCATGCTCGTTTGCCACTTTAAATAGATACAAAACTTGTTTCTTTTTTAATGAATATAATAAACAAGTAGCAGACGAACATGCGGTTCCTTATGGTGGCCACTGCCGTCCTTGGATATATTCATTAATTTATCTTCTCTCACAATAAGCTCTTAATCTATAGACAAGTAACAATACTGAAATAATATTACCTGAAAGACGTCTTACACAGTTTAATATGGAACCGCCCCAAATTTTCCAACCGCTAACGCGTAAGAGGGCTAAGCCTTACGTTGTGAGAGACTGGTCAATAAATTAGATAGAAACCTGAGTTACAGGATATTTTGATGGTATATGGATACTTGTAATCAACCTCAGATAAGATCAGAATCTTAGCTGAGGGAGAGGGTGAGTATTTGAAATTCAATGTTACTAATTAAAACATTGAATTCAGAAGGCACAGGACCGGTTGGAGTGGTGTCGTTTAGGGGAGGCCTATGTCCAGCAGTGGACCTCAAAGGGCTGATGGATGGATGAATTAAAACATTTTTTTTTAAAGTGACTTATATTAATTTATCATATCTGTCTACTACACTTAAAATGTAAATATTCATTGTTTTTTTTATTTTTTTATAATTTATTGTATGTCCCTCTGTGGCGGGAATATAAAGGACTGTGAAAACTCTGTTATACCCATTTTACATAATAATAAATGATTTGATTTGAGGTTTTAGACCTTAACCGTAAGAACTAAGTTAGAACGGCTAGGTAGATTTCCTAAAATTAAATATATTGGTGGAAAACACATATGACCAATTATTAAACGATGATATAAAAATCTAAAAATATAAAAACATATAAATCTAATAAAGTTAACAGCATTGTAATATAGTGTCTAATTGTAAGTATTTTATTGATAAATACGAGTATGTGAGTGCCATACATTTAGAACACCTTAACCGGCATACTCAATTTTTTGCGCCTTTTTTAAACGTCTTATGTAATAAAAAATACTGTAACCCAAAAATTGACTAAATAAAGACCTTTCTTTCTGTCTTACCACACCCTTTAAACCACAACACTCCACTTTACACTAATAAGGCGAATTAAGTATCAGTACACAAAATGAAATAAATTAGCTAGCAGTTCAATTAATGTTTAGGGCCTCACTAGCAATTCGCATATGTTGTCGACCCCCAGTAGGATTTAAGACTCGGTATAAGGTCAGCCAGAAAAGTTGCCTTGAGAACTCAGAACGCCATAGTTTTCATTATTCTAATAGTGTACTGGTACATTTAACTCTGATTTCGGGATGAGAAGGGTATACACTTCTAATGAACATAATTGATACGCCTAATTTGACGACCCGCGTGGCGGAGCGGTTACAATACCGGTCTGACGCTCAATGGGTTCCGGGTTAGATTCCCGGCCTGACAGGTTTCTGTACTGGGTCTGGGTGTTTGTATGTTCTTCTTGTGTGTGTCCATGGTACCCACGACACAGGAGAAAATCCTACTGTGGGGCTATGAGTGTAGAAAGCGTGTATAAAAAGTTAAATGTTAAGTTAATAAAGAACAATTCAATTAATTGGTGGTAAAACCAGTGAATTAACCGGAAAAATTCGCTCGCACATGATGCAACTCTTGCGTTTCCGTAGCAGGTACATGGACAAGCATCCATGTGATACTTGTCCCTGTAGTTCCGGGACCAGAATAGGGCTACGGTATCCCCTGCAACGTAAAGCGACTAAAAGGGTCTTCCAGGGTTGCGGGCGGCCAGAGTGGGAGCTCGAACCGTCCAGCCAAGCGACCCCGGGGATCACGGCGGCATGACTCTGTGGTCGCTCCGTCTCCGTAAAGATTAGAAGGTGCGGTAAATGTATTCACTCACCGGGGAAAAGTTAGAAAGGGACATCGCACTGAAAGGACTCCGGATGTATAAATATATGTATATAATTATGATACATATATTATGAATTATGTGTTCCGTTGGAGATCCCAGAGTCCTCCACGATGAGGACGGCCACCGGGGGGTTTTAGTGACGTACAAATCCCACGTCGCTCCCACGGCGTCGGGTACCCTTTGAAAGTTTCCCCCTTGTAAATAAAAAAACGGTTATGAATGCTGATTTATATAGCAACCGTCGTACCACTGACGGGTGGCCACGCATTTATAATATCTTCAGACATATGTTCTATATGGAGTGTTCAGTTGAACCGCATGCTCAACTTTTACATAAAATTGAAGTATCAAACGAGCACAGAGTCTACCTGATGATAAGTGGTCACTGCCATGGACATTTTAAAAAACTTCGTATAGAATAGTAGTTTTGTCTAAAGTCATCGTAGATGCTACTCCCAAGGACTAAAATTGGTGGTGTATAAAAAATAAGCCCTCAACTGCCACTTCCACTAAAACTCAAGAACGGCTTCACGCAGAAATAGCGTGAAGCATTTCCTGCACCGCAATCATACTCTACCTTGAAAAACTTGTTATTTTACTTCAATGTTATAAAAAATTAGTTTTATCTTTAAACCCTTAAATGTTTAGGTTTCAATCGGTTATTTCCAAAGATAATGAATAATTAAGCGTCGTTTAGCGCGATTAAGGCGGCGGCATTGAGCGGAACGCTGTGACTAATCAACCGAGGCTGTTGGCTTCAGGTGAATTCAATATATAAATATTACTACATATATAACGTTCTTGAGTGATAGTCTAATGGTTGAAACTTGCCCTCTCGATCGAGAGGTCTGAGGTTCAAATCCCATGAACCACTGATCTTTTTAAAATTATGCGCGTATTAGATATTATTACGGTATATTCCGTATTATTACAGCCAAAGAAAATATCGGAAACCTACACACCTGAGAGTTTTAAAAAAAAGTTTACTTTTTCTTAACCCCAAAAGCTATAAATAGTTTCTTATATGCACGTACAACTATATGTATATATAAAAGAATAACTTAAAAGGTAAAGAAAAAACAAATTGCTAAATTAAATATAAAATGCTGCATCCAAATTACTGTCCCTAGGATGAGTTCCCAGAACGCTGGCAACATTACCTCGTTGAATAGCAAGGCTAATTCGTTGACCGAGGTATGTGCCAGCTTTCTGATCATTCGTTGACTCTATCAAACGTTTGGACAGATGCTTAAAAAATAATTTAGCATTTAATCCCCACGGTCCCATAGTTTCAACGCCAAATGCCAGAAATATGTAATCTTTAATTATATCTCCATATTTCTGGCATTTGCGGATTTCAGCGTCAGTCGCCACGACACCGGCTGCCCTGGAAGATATATTAATATGAGAAGGTGCCAGTGTGTCAACGCAAGTAGCGTCCCACACTAGACACCTCCCATTCTTCCAGGGGATGAGAGTTATACCATCGGGCCTCTTGCCATCACCACGTACCTAAACCATTCGGTTCAAGTTGAGCCGGTACGTTGGCAGTGACAAGAGCCCTCCGGATAACATCATTCAAAGCCGCGTGTCGTGAAAGACGGCCAGCACTTCGATGACAGGAAAGACCGTGGAGACCCAAACGATCGACTTGAGCTCCACAAGAGCAGCAATGTGGATGATTTAAAAAAGTGCCCAGTCGTAGGCCCACTGCTATCGAAAAAGAAGTATTATCTAGAAGGGTTCCTAGATTAGCAGAGGGAAGAGCTTGCAACCAATATCAAGATTCCCTAACAGAAACTGCCAGGAGACGAGCGCGCTCAATAGAATTTTGACAACTGTTTACAAGGTGAGAATGCACATATTTGCAGAGCACGTCGTCCCATAGCCTTTGAGAACTTAAACATTCGGGGAGGGATTCACCTGGACATGTTGCTAACCAAGATTCCTTGGCTTCTGCACAGTATGAAATTTCCGAAACATCTAAAGAGGAATGTGTTAATTTTTGAAATAATGAATTTGTACTGTGTACAGAAGACAAAAAAGCTGGTAAAGCAATTGAAGAAATTTTCCTAATACCAATACCCCCATACCTAATTGGCAAAGTAGCTTGGCACCAGGATTTTTCATTTAAAGTGCAATTTAAAATTTTGATCAAACAATCCTGAATTAAAGAATCCATTGAAAGGAGATGACTTGTAAATTTCCAAATTGGAGAACATCTCAAAAAATATGTGAATTTAGGAACAAACAAACAAAGCCGGATAATATGATATGCTACATGAGAATTAATAATTAATTAATGCACGTACATCATTTGAGAAAAATCAGAAATGCCTGCTTGGGATTCAAACCTCAAACCTTAAATTGAAATCGAACTTCAACGATTTTTCTATCACTGCTCAATATAAGTAACTCAATAGATTTATCTTTATGTTGCTACAATTTAATTGCATCTTAATACAAACAATATAACAACAATACGTTTAAGAAAGTTTACTAATAAGCATGCTATTATTTACATTACAAATTTTGAAATACATTTTGCCACACAAACATAATTAATTAGTTGTATTTGCAATGGTATGTAGCCATTGAAGGAGTGAATGATAACCATGATATTGTCGGTCAATTGAAGGCCAGACCTTGGGCAGTGAATGACCGGAATGAGTGAAGCAACAGGTGATTGTAGCTAAAGAAATACTTAACGCACTTTCCTTTTTTTATAATTAGAAAATTAGAATTTTATTTACTTACTAGCTGTCCCGACAAACGTTGTTTTGCCATATAAAAAATAAAAATAAAATGTTAAGGGTGGACAACCCTTAAGGGGTATGAAAGATAGATGTTGGCCGATTCTCAGACCTACTGAATAAGCATATAAAATTTGGTGAAATCGGTCAAGCCGTTTCGGAGGAGTATGGCAACAAAAACTGTGACACGAAAATTTTATATATTAGATTATTTTAATGTTTTTTTATAAGATTGAAGTAGCAAACGAGCATGCAGTCCACCTGATGGTAAGTGGTCACTGCCGCCCATGGACAATGTAAGCAACTTAATACAGAACATGGGGTTCTATCAGAAGTCAACCACAGATGCGCTACTCCCGAGGACTACGATGGCCGCCTCATATAAAAGTATGCCGGCAACCACACCCTTCTATCAAAACGCAAAAACTGCTTCACGTTAGAAATAGGTGTGGCGGTGGTACTTCCCCGGTCGAATTACACTGGTTCTACCACCAATAAACAGGCAATCACTGCCGCCTATGGACATCTGCAAGCAACTTCATATAGAACATGGTTTCAGCACAAATTACATTTAAGTGTAATAAAAACATAAAACACCTTAAATACATCTCAACGTCAATCGGCACATGAGTCATTCCAATAAAAAACTAATTAAAACCCGCAACACGTTAACTAAAGCGTATCCGCTCAGTAGCCACCCTGAGACACCGTTAGCAAAGCCTGGTCGCACAAAAACAACCCTTATGTAGCCGTAATAAAAGCCTTATTGCCGTCTCTATGAAAACCATATGAATTTATTATGTGGTGGGTCATCAAAGCTCTTAATGACGCTGTTATTGCATTATCAATTCTATTGTGAATATAATAAGGTGTAGAGTAATGTTCATGGCATTAATGGCGCTTCCATATTAGGCGGAGGTTTGTGGCGGAATAACAATTGATATTCGTTATATTGAATGTCTGTTTGTCCGTATAACTTCCTAGCTTGCACTCCAAACATATCAGTATTTCTATTTGGTAAGGTGGTAGTCACTTTATACGCCCGGAGTAAAGGTGGTAGAACGAGCGTGGTTCGACCGGGGAGGTACCATCGCCACACCTATTTCTAACGTGAAGCATTCCTTGCATTTCGAAGGGTGCGGTTGCCGACACACTTTATATGAGACGACCATCCTAATCCTTGGGAGTAGCGACGCATCTGTGATTGACTTCAGATAAAACCTATGTTCTATATGAAGTTGCTTACAAATCTCCATGGGCGGCAGTGACCACTTACCATCAGGTAGACTGCATGCTCGTTTGCTACTTCATTATTATAAAAAAAGGTCTAGATATCAACCCAGGTATCTCTAATTCTTTAAAGTTTTACGCGTTTTATATATTATTTTTCCTTTGAAACTTCATTTTTCCATCGAAACCCAAGAGCTGCTTCGCGCTAAAAATTGGTAAGGTGGTGTGGTGATACCTTCCCTGAACCATACTAGTCTTTCCGCCTCAAATCCTTTTTGAAGTTATTAAAAGATATATTTAAAATAAATGTAATTACAATTTAACAGCCTTTACCTATGATATCAAAGTCATATCTATATATTCAAAGTAAAACCACAGCATGGCGCCTACATACTTCTAACATAAACACCGAATACTAAATTACTAAACGCTATAGAAAGTGTTTGGTAGACTACTCGTATTTTGATCTATTTTCTAATAGATGAAGGGTGACAACACAAAAAAGGTAGAGAAGTACAAATAAATTACAAACAAATAAATTTTATAATAGCTTTAATATATTATAAAATATTAAAAGCTATTACAAATTATATTAAGCTATTGAAGTTTTAATTGTTTTAGCGTGTGAGAGAAAAATTATGAGAGTAAGTTTTTACGATGCGCGCACACCGTCACGAAAAACCGACACCATGAAGTTAGCTGTAGTCAAGTTTATTATTTTCTATTGTTAGTGTTGTTTTTCTACAAACGTACTATAAGGCGAAAGATATTTTAAGCTATTGCATAGATTTAATTGCGGGCTTTGAGAGCGGCGACTGAATCAAGAAATTCCGTAACGAAAAAATCCTAACACCCCCAACTCCGCCTACCATGTAGCCCCACTACATGGCCGAGCGTTCGCATAACGTGTATATGGTACAACAGAATGGTGCTCACACGGATCGAGACGAGCTGTTTTTTTTAAGATTTTTATCTTGTTACGCCAAAGAAGAATAATTTCGTTAGAAGTTATTCTTGCTCGACAGTAACCACTTACCATAAGGTGGGCTGAATGCTCGTTTGCTACTTCAATCACAAATAAACAATTACAACGTAAAAGTCGTCTAAGGGTTTTATCATTTAAATTACAAGTAAAACGAAGAAGAATAAGTAATAAACAATTTTACTAATGAGTTTAAAAATAAGTAAATATTGCTAAAATTTTAATACTTTGCCAAAAATCCACTATATGTCGATGTAATGAGGTCGGTGTCCAAGGACATCGAAACGAGTGGCCACCCCAACTAGGAAACGATGGGACTCGATATTTTTAACTGCGTCGCGAAACTCGGGGCATAGGTGTCCATTTCCGGCGTTTCGACATATATTTCTATTCCGCGGTGGAATTTTAACAAGCGCCGGGATACGTCTGAAGACATATCTAAAGATATTCACATTATTGGCTTACTATGTTTTGCTAAACCGGCTTCGCGTTAGGAAAAACATTATGTATTTATACGTCTCATTTGTTCCGATTACTTATGTATACATATAAGCGTATGGAAATATAATGAGATCTAGATTAAAATGGGGGAGAAAGGTCGGACCGAATCTCATGAAATGTCTTGTAATCTCGTCTTAATATAATGTATTTATTAAGAAACCATGTACAATTACGATAAAAGTGAGTTAAATTAAACAAGTTAAAGTAAAACATGTTTATCTCCTAACTTTAAGCAAATTCTCTTAGGAGTTAATGTAGAATCGAGACAAATCTCACTATATACTAGTATAACTAAGGCGGGAGGGTAAGTTTCAAAATAGCTAAAATTAATGGAATGCTGAATTCGCACTTGGCCAGTGCGGTGGACTATGGCCCCAAAACTCTCTCATTCTGAGAGAAGACCCGTGCCCAGTGGGACAATAATGGGTTGACCAGAATGGGAGCTACCTCATGGATTTTTTGTCTCAAAAAAGTTTTTTTTTTTATTTGACTGAAGTAGCAAACAAGCATGCAGTGCATCTGATGGTAAGTGGTCACTGCCGTCCATGGACATCTGCAATCAACTTCATACAGAACATGGGTTCCGTCTGAAGTCAATCACAGATGCGTTACTACTCCCGAGTACTATGATAGTCGCCTCATATGAAAGTGATGTTCCATTCCGACTAATCGAATCGAAACGTAAGGTCAGGCCTTCAGATCTAGGGCTTTGAAACAAATATCTAAGGTCAACCCGTGATACAAATGGTCAA
Source organism: Spicauda simplicius (assembly GCA_949699795.1). Lineage (NCBI taxonomy): Eukaryota > Metazoa > Arthropoda > Insecta > Lepidoptera > Hesperiidae > Spicauda > Spicauda simplicius. Next base: position 17,476,205 of record OX453074.1, on the reverse strand, counting down.
TGTTGGATGCTGTCCCTCAAAGGCATCTAAAACACGGTTACTAGTCCCATAGCCAGTTAAAATGACATACATACCACTTTTTATGGGTAAGAAAAAGCTTAGCTTCCAGTTTACGCTGTAGTTTGTTTTAAAAATACCTCATATAGGTTCCTTTATTCTGACATTGAGGGTGCCAGACACGTTCCGTTCCCTTACGGGTTCCGGGTTTTATCCCCGGCGGGAATTATATTTTTTTATGGGTCTTATTGCAGAGTGTGTATGTATATATATTTGTGTCCATTGCACCCACGATACAGGAAAAATCTTAGTAATCTTAGTAAAGTAAGAGTGTAAAGCAGTAAAGCGTTAGCATTATAATCGAATTTGAATAAATTTTAAGGTTATCCAGCTTATTTTCTTATTTACGTGTGCTATACAAAACCATCTATTTAAAAATATAGTTCACATTTTTTCCTAGACAAAAACATAACAATAAAGCACACGTGTTGCCTGATGGAAAGTAATCAAACAGCCTATGGACATACGCTACATCTGAAAACTCAACAATGCATCACAGGCGTGCTCTTTTCGCTCCATTCTTAAGAAACCCATGCCATTCCACCTTCAAAATACTTATGCCAATTTTATTTTTGCCTTATTCCTATCCTCCAAACAGAAAACTTACAGCATTAAGACATATACGCACTGCAATGACAGCAATATTAAGACACGTGCATGCTGCGTGCATAAAAAATAAACACATCAACTAGCGTGGGTTGGGTTAGACAGATAATAATACAACATTGACTACTGAATGTAGTCAAACCTACACCGAAGTTAATGACTAAACTACCCAAGCCCTTAATTACTTCATTATTTCGGTACCGTTTCAAATCAATTACAATGTATGTTTGTGAGTAAGCAAATTATGCCCGAGGATATAATGGAACTGATACCTATTTATTGCTTTGTCTTGACGTAAATAAGAAAACCGTCTAAGTGCGAGTGGACTCGCGCACGAAGAGTTCCGTACTATCTTCTTCTTTAAAAAAATAAATGTTTGTCTGTATGTCCTCTATAGAATCGTAAACTATTCATTTGATCATGTGATGATCTTTAGCAAAGATGTTATTCATGAGCTCGCGAAGGTTTCTGGTGTATTTTTTTTGTGATGGCGTAGCAACGCGCGCAAGGTACAGCTAAGTAGTTATATATAATAATGAATGTTTGTCCATATGTTCTCTATGGAATCGTAAACTATTTATTTGGCCGGTATTTTCTTAAAATACGATACGCATTAAAAATACATAAAAAATAATAACATTATTTTAAATAATTTCCTAGCAGTCCAGGACCTTCGTGAGGCTTGTCCAGAAAGGCTGTGCTGAGAAGATTAAGTGGAAAAAAAAATATGACGAAAAAAGGTCTTGGTTTGGGTGAAGGGTTTGGTTTCTTGTAGTTTTGTAGATTTTCCGCCCCCGTCATCACAGATGGAGAAAAATACACCGATTTAGTAGGGGAAGGGGGAGGCCTCTCAGCCCCTGTTCTGGATCCGCCATTGTTAACATACGTTGAACCGCTCCGAACCGAAAACCAAACCGAAAACAGTCCTATCTTCCTTTGTAAAGTAAGGAAATTTTCTTACTACATTTTAATACAATACCTAATAACAGGAGACCCAATTATCTCTTATCTAGAGATAAGTGCATTGAATCTGATCTGCGCTACGTAATTACAGATAATGTAGAGATAGCCAACAGGCTTTATTTCAGTTTCCAGTTAGATCGCAGTCGATAATGGTAATCGATTTGTCTACTTTATTAACATACACCCACGTGTTAGACAATATGTATATATATTATGAAATTCCATATTTATACATACTAGTTTTGCCCTGTGGTTTTACCTGCGTTTACTTTCGCCTGTATCAGAACGGGGTTAGTTATTGACGAGCGCATATATGCGTGTAGCAGCAGTGATAGCCTAATGGTTAAAACTTGCCCTCTCGATCGGGAGGTCCGAGGGTCAAACCCGGGCACGCACCACTGATTTATGTGCGTATTAGAAATTAATTATCCCTGCTTTTCGGTGAAAAAACATCGTGAGGAAACCTACACACCCGAGAGTTCTTAAAAAAAAAGTTCTCGGAGGTGTGTGAAGTCCACCAATTCGCACTTGGCCAGCGCGGTGGACTATGGCCTAAACTCTCTCATTCTGAGAGAAGACCCGTGCCCAGCAGTGGGACAATAATGGGTTGACGAGTAGATATATGCGTGTATGTATGTTTGTATGTACATTTATATGTATGTTCATTTCTTTGACACGTACTACAGCCCCTAAGCCACATACATAACGTATCATTGGGATCGACTCCGTTTGCAGAATAACATCACTACATAGTACAAAACAAAGTCGCTTCTCGCTGTCTGTCCCTATATATGCTTAGATCTTTGAAAGTACGATACGGATTTTAATGCAGTTTTTTTAATAGATAAAAAAATTCAAAAGGGAGGTTTTTTATGTATAATATAGTGGATATACACTGATAATTTTAGAGCCGCTGTAGAATATGAAGTTTATAGATGTCCGCGGACGGCAGGAACCACCAACCATCAGGTGGAATGCATGCTCGTTAGCTACTTTAACTGATAAAAAACATGCAGCACTCGGGGACTGCTGCGGTAAAGCTATTGCGTAGCATTTTCATTTTCGTACTGTCGTACTATATATATACACGTTAATTGATCGCTTGGCGATGGGGAGTGTTAGGTTTTTTCGTTACGGAATTTCTTGAGGCGCTCAAAGCCCGCGATAAAAGTTATGCAATAGCTTAAAACGAAAGTACTCACTGACTAAGCAACGCAAAGTCTAAAATACTAATATTTCTACTAATAATTTGATAATTTTAATACCTAAATATTGTAAATGTTAAATAATTCAATTTTAAAATAATAATTAATGTATATTAACACACTTGGCATTTACTAACGAATTAGGTATTCCTGTAATGTTAGTAAAGATTAATGAATAAATAAATAAATAAATAAATACTACAAATGTATAATATAGACGTTGGACAATGAACTGGGTAATTACATGATATAAGAATACGCTTAAAAATATATTCGATCCCTAAGGAACTAAATATCTATAAATTTTTGACTAGTCGAAGTCACAATATATTTTTAAAGAACTCTCAATTGTATTTTCTCACAATGTTTTCCTTCATCGTAAAGCATTGATATAATTAATTTTTAATACGTACATCATTGTGGAAAAAAATATGGTTCCTCGGATTTGAAACTTAGACCCTCGATTGAGAGGCCGATTCAACTAGTTATCCAGGCATAAACATACATCCATTTTATCTTTGCTCTCACATACGAAACATAAAATTCGTTACCACACATGTAGGGGATATAGCTCAGTGGTAGAGCATTCGACTGCAGATCGAGAGGTCCCCGGTTCAAACCCGGGTGTCCCCTTTGGGCGTAAAATTAGGTTTTTTTTATTTTAATGTTTTATCAGAACAATAAAAACTTTGAAATATACATACATATATTGCTTTTTTTAATTTGTATAAAAAAATGTTATAATTTTATGCCTTATTAATTAAATTTATAAATTACGCTGACTCTACTTTTGAATATACAATTTTTACGTACTTTAGTACTTTTAATACTTACTTTTGTACTTTTAATTTTGGAAATTGATTAAACTATTTTTTTATTATAATAATGTGTTCATGGGCATAGTTAGCATTTCATAATACAATGCAAGGAAAATTTTCTCAAAGATAAAACAAAAAATATATTTTTCAAAACATTAGTTTGTTCTTAGACTACCAAACTAACGTGTTTTTCTAAACACATTTACGTATAACACACTCCACCTTGAGTGTTACACTCCATCGTACTAAACTGAGTGCATTAATTAAGATAAAGTCAATCAATGTTTATCTGCATCTATTTCTGTCCGTGTATAGCACTACACGAGCTACATGCATCAATGCGTGTGTAGAGTATGAGAAACTGTTATAAATTTTATTTTATTAAACACACATACGCTCCACCAATTCGCACTTGGCCAGCGCGGTGGACTATGGCTTAAACTCTCTCATTCTGAGAGAAGACCCATGCCCAGCAGTGGAACAATAAAGGGCTGTAACCACGCTCCAAAAAATACCCTCATTCTAACGCAGTCTAGTAAAAACAAATATGTGTGCGATTTTACATGGCCATGAAATTAGTGTCCGTCCGAGGGACGTTTTTTTTTATCTGACTGAAGTAGCAAACGAGCATGCAGTCCACCTGCTGGTAAGTGGTCACTGCCGCCCATGGACATCTGTAATCAACTACATACAGAACATGGGTTCCATCTGAAGTCAATCACAGATGCGTTGCTACTCCCGAGGACTATAGTCGCGTCATGTGAAAGTGTGCCGGCATCACACCCTTCCATCGAAACGCAATGCTTCGCGCTAGAAATAGGCGTGGCGGTGGTACTTCCGCTGTCGACCTACATTGCTTCTACCACCTGTAACTGTCCCTGTTACGGTACCCTAAACTAACGATCGATCGTCGTTCGATGTCATCAATCATTTAATGTCAAACGCCTTAAAAGAAACTCAATACTCGACCGTCGTCAATCTCTGCTAAACTATTGTAGCGTAATGTAACTTTAGCATTTCGATAAAAAACACTTTTTTTAACATTTTATTTTTGATCTCATTGAAGTATCAAACGAGCATGAGATCGACCTGATGGTAAGTGGTCACTGCCACCCATGGACATATACAAGCAACTTCATAATTGAACATGGGTTCTATCTGAAGTCAATCACAGATGCGTTGTTACTCTCGAGGACTATGATGGTAGCCTCATATAAAAGTGTGCCGGCAACCGCACCCTTCGATCGAAACGCAAGAAATGCTTCACGCTAGAAATAGACGTACATATATGAAGAACTTACAAATGAAGTGACCATCGTAATCCTCAGAATCGGCATCTGTGAATGACTTCTAATAGAATATTTGTTCTTTATGAAGTTATAAGCAACTTCATAAAGAGAACTTTATGAAGTTCTCTTTATGAAGTTCTCTTTATGGCCGAGGTAAGCTCCAGCTCTCGGGTTATGCCGAGAGCTGGAGCTTACCTCGGCCAACAAATAAGTTTAGCAATACAGCGAGGTAATGCTGCTAGTGTCTTGGGTACATTTCCACGGGGCAGCGATTTGGCTTATTTATTCTATTTATAATTGTAAATTTTAGTGAATAAATTGTAAATTTGGGTTATATATTATAATGTTAAGTAAATAAATAAGTATTATTAGTAAGTAAGTAGGTAATCGGAAAAATATTGTCAAAAACTATAACTTAATATTGCCAAGTAGCACGAATATATCTGGACTTCATGTGGAACAGGAAATTTATCTGAAATCTACTTCCAAGGGCTAAGATCACCGCTCCTATTAAAAGTTGGTTTGTCAACCACAACACCCTTTCACAACTAAATACGTTTGATTCGGGAAATAGGTGAGGCGGTCGTGTATACCCGGTCAAGCCTAATTCGGTCTCTCATCAACCCATTATTATTGTCCCACTGCTGGGCACGGGTCTTCTCTCAGAATGAGACAGTTTAGGCCATAGTCCACCGCGCTGGCCAAGTGCGAAATGGACTTCACGTACCTCCGAGAACTTTTTTTTAAGAACTCTCGGCTGTGTAGGTTTCACGATGTTTTCCTTCACCGAAAAGCAGTGATAATTAATTTCTAATATGCATATAATTCTAGAAAAATCAGTGGTGCGTGCCTGGGTTTGAACCTTAGCCCCCCAATCGAGAGGGCAAGATTCAACCATTAGGCTATCACTGCTCTTTATTCGGTCTACCTTTAAAGTTACCATCAGGTGGACTGCTTGGTAGTTCATAAAGAAAAAAACTATTATCAACCCTGGATTCCAGTCCTTTCAGAGTGAATTTTGGGTAAATATTTGCTACTTTAAATTCATAGAAAAAACATAATGTCTAGTTAACAAGGTAACCTATTTAGAGTTTTATCTCTACAAAGAAGGCTATAGTTTCAAGTATTACTATTAAGGTTTTTCTTTTCTTGTAATCATATGCCCTTGACTTACCTTCCTGAGGACGTTTTAGGCAATCCGGAAATAGCGCTAAACTACAGATAACTGAACGGAAATGACTTGTACTAACAGTCATACCTCTTTAAACGACTGCGTTAGAATAGGTGTAATGTTTTTCGTATATATGTATGTCCATACTTTTGGCACGCGCTACAGCCCTATTGGTTTGAATGATTTTAACACACTAGTCACAGAAATTCGACCGTATTTAAATTAAGAAAACTAAACTTCATATTGTCCAAAGTAGTACGAATATTTCTCAAATTCATATAATATTTAATAATTTTCAATTTTGAACGCAATTTTGAACGCCGTTAAATATAAAAAGAGATTTAAATAAGTAAGCCGCATTAAAAAGTAATAGCGGTATTTTGACATCTGACATTTTTGACGTTATGTGTTTTCATAGTAAGACATTGAATGTTCTATTTCGTTTATTATGTATGTGTTTGTGACAAATGCACGGTAGTGTGTGTAATGTGTTTTAGTTGATTTTATGTGAGATATATGCATTATTTGAATATATTAACGTTATGCACTCCTTCTCTACGTCCACTATAACCGTGCAATTTCGTACGAATCCGTCCGCGGCATATTACTTAAAATTGCATCACAAGTTTTTTGCTTCACGAATTAATATATAGAGAGATATCATATCATTGAAATGCTTTCAATTATCTACGGGTGACATAGGGTACATCATTTTGAAATATGGCGCCAGCGATCGTAGAAAGGGGAAGGGAAGATTTTTAACCACCATAACAATATGGCTATCGAATAGAAGGTAGCAAATAGTTCGCATTTTTTCCAGGCAGCGGTAATTTAAGGAATGTAACATGTTTTCGGTGAGTTGTTACATCGGGTAATTAAAGCTTTGTTCTAATAAGGCATCGATCAATAGAGCAATCGATCAATGGTTTTCGTTGAAATGAAAATCGGCAATTAGTGTATCGATTTTACGTAGGGAACCCACATTTATAGATGTATTATTGAGGAAAGGAATGTAACATATATAGATTGTACTTTCATACAAGAAACGTGATTTGTGTGTAGGTAGTTTTTTTACAGATAATGGTAAGGAACCCGTGTTTTAAACGTGCGAATCGAACTTTCGCACTGGCAGCACTTGACCGGTTTTTTTATTTTTTTTATCCTACTATATAAAAATTAGTTTTACATGTCTATGTATCGCTTATATTTAAATACAATATTTGAGTACAAAGTATATTGTTTGGAAGACTGGGAATAAATAATAAAAGGTATTAATAATAATATAATTTTTACAATGTGTTTGAGACCGCAACAAACTATAACTAGGTACCTTATTTAATTTTAGTAACGAAAATTTCTATATTTCATCGATATGGGTAGTATAGTAGTCCATATTATGAGGTAATTATTTTAATTATTTTATCAATCATTTAGTAATTATTTTATCAAAATCCATCAAACCTATAAAAAGTTACGACAACTTTAAGTTGTTTGATTTTCTGAACGCGAGTAAAACCGCGGGGCACAGCTAGTAATGTATAAACAATTGAAGCGTTAACACTACCCACTACCTTTATATAGGAGCGTAAAAGACGTCGATCGGTAAGAAATCGGTATCTATATATTAATACGTGAAGCAAAAACTTGTGAAGCATTTTTATGTTATATGCCGCGGACGGATTAGTATGAAACTTTGTACGGTTATAGTAGAGAACGTAGAGAAGGAGTGCAAAATGTTAATATATTTTTCAAAAAATGTTTAAAACATACATAAATCAACTAAAAACATATTACACACACTACCACGCATTTGTCACAATCTCATAAATAATAAACGAAATAGAACATTCAATGTCGTACTATGAAAACACATAACCTCAGAAATGTCAGTGTCTTTGTCAAAATACCCGCTATTGCTTTTAAATGCGATTTCGCTAAATAAACCTCTTTTTATATTTAACATGTTGTTCAAATTACTTGAAAATTATTAAATTTTATTTGCATTTGAGAAATATTCGTACTACTTTGGACAATATGAATACAATTATTATAATTTAAATTACGGTCGAATTTCGACCAATGTGACGGGTGACTAGTACCAGTAAAACGGGTATAAGAAAAATCGGTATATCAGAATTAAATATACCAGATGCAATTACATGCAACAGAACACTTGTACAAACATTACTAATCATTAACGAGAAATATTTCCTTCGAATCAAATATAGTCATCATAAGACATGATTATGATAGATCATTTATTAATATCTATTTATAAGGTTAATAATGCCATTACCACATTACCCTTCAGACCAACAAATGTGGTCACGGCAGCACCTAGCAGGCCTCTACCACCAATTAATAAATTATCCACATTTTATAAGGCGATGACCATATGCGTTCAATGCCAGCCCGAGTGGCTACGTGAGGACTGTTTGTGCAAATTGTAGATAATTCTTAATTGTGGGAATGTAAAGATACTATATCTAATGATATTGTATGTAAAAGTTATGATTATAGTAGATATACTGATTATTTCGACAATCTAGCGGGCCTTTGTTACGTCAATTTTACTGAATCATTTTTTGCTGTTCTTAACATCACTTATTTAAGTACCTATTTATATGCATTTGACAAAATTTTGATAAAACTAAATCCCTATTAAAGAAATGTTTTAAAAGCATTTAAGAATATCTCGTTTCAAAGTCCAAAATATTATAAATTCAGCAGCAAATTTTGAGCGTGAAAAACCAAACATGAATTATTTACGATTGACATTTGAAACAGGTGACATCATTTACGAACAATATTTTTGAATCACTTACTTGAATTTGGAACGGTAGAAAATGCAGATCGATAGTTAAAAACTTAGATAAACTTAAATAGAAATCCAGAATGTATCCAAACCGTCATTTGAAAATACGATCTGAAAAAAACACACACAAAAACTATGCGGGCGACTTCGGCTGTGTAAAACTTAAGTTACCATTTTATCAATTACCAAAACTAATGCTAAAACTTTTATCTTGTGCAACACTTAGGCGTATCCGTCAAGGTAAATGAAAAATAAATGTTTTCGGTTGCCGAAAACGAACATGCAGTAATTTATGCGCGCGTAACGTTAATTCGCGTCGGGTATTGACGACGTCGGTTAGTTTACTTCCGTGTAACGTTGTGTAATTTAAAAAAGTGACATACTTAAATCAGAGCTTCTTTGTTGATTCAGAAACTATTTACGCGCGCTTTCGTCAGGAGCACACGCGTGCGCTCACTTCGGCGGTCGGTTGGGAACTGAAGCGCGTCCTTCGTACGGACTTTCACTATTGATAATGCGTTGCACTAAACTTAGCTTAGCTTAAGGCTTAAGGTGTGGTCTAGATTTTCATGAAGCAGGATGTTCAGTCCTAGTTACCTGTAGGAAAACGGCTCAATATAAGCTTTATTAATTATATGATTATATCGCAAATCTCTTTGTATTTTAAATAGCGACGCAATAAATGTTTTTTTCTGCTCAAAATTTAAATATTTACGCAGTTTGCGTTGCTATTTATGCTGTTATTTAAACTAATAGGGTAGGTAGGTAGTTAGATTTGATTTTAGTCGGGGGTAGCAATGCTTCTGTTATCGACTTATTTACATTTAGTGAGATTACAAAGATTAAAGATTTTTATAAGATTAAAGTAACAAATCACGGGCGTAGCCGTAAAGTTAGCGTAGCCGGAGGGTTTTTGGGGGTTTCAAAAAAGTTGAAATATTAGCATTACACTAAAAATATGTTTTTTTATACTTAAACCTAACGATAAGGCAGACGCGCTACCTGATGGAAAGTAGTCACCGTCGCCTGGACATTTGCACCACCAGAGGAGTCCCCAATGCATCGCCGGCTTTGAAGGAGAGCTCTTTTCGCACCTTTTTTGAAGTGCCCCATGTCATAACGCCCCGGGAATACCTCAGGAGGAAGCTAGGTTCGAGGAGGTTAGGATTGGCTCTCATAAACTGCTTCTAGTAATTAACTCCTCCTCTCCCCCCTGGACCCTCGTTCAGAGGAGACGTGTGCAGTGTAATCCCTATCATTCGTCTTAAATATTTCTAAAATTAAAATATTTCAAAATTAAAACTTAAATGTTTGATAATATTCCAGGGATTCAATACGATTCAATAAACGGTAATAAACAAAATTTAGCAAAAAAGACGATTATTGCGTTATTTATTGATGTATCGAACTATCGAAGACAGAATTGACGACCCGCGTGGCGCAGCGGTTACCATACCGGTCTGATACGCAGTGGGTCCCGGGTTCGAATCCCGGCCAGACAGGTATCTGAATAATGAGTTTAGATTCTGTTCTGGGTCTGGGTGTTTGTGTATTCGTCTTTGTGTGTGTCCATGGCACCCACGACACAGGAGAAAATCCTACTGTGGGGCTATGAGTGTAGAAAGTAAGTTTTAACAATAAAAAAAATAAAAAAAAATAAAAAAATGGTCACTGCCAAATTAAGTGATATAACGAGTGTTACTTGAATTTGCAAATACGCGAATGCGAATGCGAATGTTGGTTTGCTTTCAGTTTTTTGTATGCGGTACAGGCTCACAGGTGGCAGAACCAGTGTAGTTCCACCGGGCAAGTACCACCGCCACACCTATTTCTAACGTGAAGCATTTCTTGCGTTTCGATAGAAGGGCGTTGTTGCCAGCACATTTTATGAGGCGAACATCATAGTCCTCGAGAGTAGCGACGCATCTGTGATTGACTTCAGATGGAACACATGTTCTGTATAAAGTTGCTTACAGATGTCCATGCTCGTTTGCTACGTCAGTCAGATAAAAAGGCGGCCGGAGGATATAGATTTGACAACTTTTTTTTTAGGTCGTCAAACTGGGGGAGACTGGAGTGACCGGAGGGACCGGAGTGACCGGAGTGACCGGAGGGACCGGAGGTGCCGGAGGGACGGGAGGGACTGGAAAACCGGAGGGACGGGAGGGACCGGAGGGACGGGAGGGCCAGGAGGGACGGGAGGTTCGGAAGGACGGGAGTGACCGGAGGGACAGGAGGGACGGGAGGGACGGGAGTGATCGGAGGGACAGGAGGGACGGGAGGGACCGGAGGGACCGGAGGGACGGGAGGGACCGGAGGGACGGGAGGGACGGGAGTGATTGGAGGGACAGGAGGGACGGGAGGGACCGGAGGGACCGGAGGGACGGGAGGAACCGGAGGGACCGGAGGGACGGGAGTGACCGGAGGGACCGGAGGGATGGGAGTGACCGGAGGGAACGGAGGGACCGGAGGGAACGGAGGGACCGGAGGGGCCGGAGGGACGGGAGTGACCGGAGGGACCGGAGGGACGGGAGTGACCGGAGGGACTGGTGGGACGGGAGTGTCCGGAGGGACGGGAGGGACGGGAGGGACGGGAGAGACGGGAGGGACGGGAGTGACTGGAGGGACCGGAGGGGCGGGATGGAGCGGAGAGACGGGAGTGACCGGAGAGACCGGAGGGACGGGAGTGACCGGAGGGACCGGAGGGACGGGAGTGACCTGAGAGAGACCGGAAGGACGGGAGTGACCGGAGGGACCGAAGGGACGGGAGTGACCGGAGAGACCGGAGGGACGGGAGTGACCGGAGGGACTGGAGGGACGGGAGTGACCGGAGTGACTGGAGGGACCAGAGTGAACGGAGGGGCTGGATTGACCGGAGGGACCGGAGGGATCGGAGGGGCCGACATTCGACAAAAGATGATGGTATACATCATACTAATATTATAAAGGCGAAAGTTTGTGAGTGTGTATGTTTGTTACTTATTCACGTGTAAACGGCTGGAGCGATTTTCATAAAATTTTGGAAGAAAGAAAGAAAGAAAACTTTATTTCCAAACGCAACATACATACAACATAAAATAGTAAAAAAAAATAGCTTACACACATAAAACGTAAAAGAATATATATGAAAGTATTTTGTAGGGAGTTAGCTGATACTCCGGATTAACATATAAACTTTAGGCAAGATAATAATGTGATTGTAATACTAATTTGTCATCTATTTTATTTACACTAACTCTGCGGCGTATTCACGACTGGTACTTTTCAAAATATTGTATCGAAAAATACGACGTTGGCCACAGCCCGTGTCCAATGTCTGTATATGTAAATGAACCCATAAACGATTTGAATCGATCCATTTTACGTGGAATTGATACATTTTAATGTGAAACAGGTACTCGCGACACGCAGTTTTTATTTCCATTCTGCCATTTAAATCTTAATAAAAATTAAAATTGACTTTTAACACATTACGAATTTTTGAATTCCTTATTTTTATCTTATAGATAATTATTTTCAGTCCAGATAGTTGCAAAAGCGTGCTTTTAGTTTTTAAACCATTATTTGTTGTAGATTAAGTTCGAATGTCTCGTAGCAGTCGCAGCAAACCGACCTTTTTTTTATTTTACGAGGGACAAACCTTCAAAAGGTACACGAAGCCGTAGGAGCGACGCGGGTAATGTGATTCTTACCGCATCAAAACCTCCGCGGTGGCCGTCCTCAGCGTTGCGTGGAGGACTCCGGTATCTCCATCGGAACACAACCGGAGTCTTCCGAGCGCGATGCCCATTTCAGGCTCCTCCCCGATGAGCGCGCTCAAGGCACCTTTTGTTATGCAACCACACATGCCACCGTCCTTCCCGGAGTCGCTTGGCTCGGCTCGAGCTCCCACTCTAGCCACCCGCAACCCCGGGACCCCCTTTTAGTCGCCTCTTACGGCAGGCAGGTGATGCTGTAGCTCTATTCTGGCCCCGGGACTACAAGGATAACCATACTCTTCGAAATAAAACATAGAAATATTTAACAGTTACTGTGGGCTGTACAGCAAAAATAGTGACGATAACTTAATCCAAACACGAAGGATTCTGCTGTAATTGTTCCATCAACCAAACAAGGCTACCAGATTGTTCGTGAGTTAAATAAACTATTCAAACTAGATAAGTATATAACTAAGGAAATAAATACAGGTAAACAACTAGTTATGTAATGTGCCCGCATCGAGCCGGCTCCGTAGGTATTGTTCACAGGTGTTCCGATACAATTAGATGCCTAAGGCAGCTACTAATTATCTTATTTATATAACAGGTAAAACGGATAGGTATATATGGCAAACTAAACTTGATATTAATGGTCAGTAATCCATGTGTGCATGGTTGTAAACCGACACTGGTTTGAAGTGGGTTCCTTAATGATCCGACTTGGCACCAACGTTACACCCATACCTTCCCGAAAACAAACAGTGTTAAGTAATAATTTTATATTCTACATTGTACTCGGAAGGGTATGGATCCATACTATTGTTAAAGTGTTTTTGTTCCTCTTTCACTATATTGTTATTTTTTTATTCTCGTCAACCCATTATTGTCCCACTGCTGGGCACGGGTCTTCTCTCAGAGAGAGCTGATATTTTTCATTATGTTACTATAATTGTATTATTTGACAAATTAAAAAAAAAGAAAATGTGACTTGATATTATTGTGTTAATTAGTATAAGTGGTATAGTATCGTTCTAATTAACAATAAATAAATAAAATAAAATAAAATTCACGTCGCCACATAGCTATTATCAAGTGCACCGGCAACCACACCATTCCATCGAAACGCAAGGAAAGCTTCACGTTAGAAATACATGTGGCGGTGGTACCTCCCCCGTCGAACTACAATGTTCTACCATCTTTAAATTATTTATTCTATCTTAAGTCAATCACAGATGCATTGCTTCTCTCATGAACTAAGCCTCATATAACGGTGCGCTGACAAGCACACCCTTCCAACGTAATACTTCATGCTAGAAATAGGTATCACTTTTACTTCTCAGAAACATATACGTTGACCTAACGATAAAGCAGACAGGCTACCTGATGGAAAGTAGTCACCGTCGCCTATGGACATTCGCAACGCCAGAGGAGTCGCCAATGCATCGCCGGCTTTGTAGGAGAGCTCTTCTTGCACCTTTCTTGAAGAACCCCATGTAATAGCGCTCCGGGAATACCTCAGGAGGCAGCTTATTCCACAACATGCATGTCCGTGGCAAAAACGAGCGTTCAAACATATACGTGCTAGCATCTTGCAAAGGTAAAGCACACGTAAATTATCGTTTAATCACTCTTAATGCAGACGTCTGTTGGTTACTGGGTCGTAAAGGGTATTTACCGTCAAGGGTAGCTGCGAGGGTTCAAGGTGCAGCATAACTCCTTGTTTTCCCCAAAACGGCAAATGTCACGAACGAGGTGACATCGTGAGACGTTTAGTCTTGACGACTTCTGAGCTTCTTATGGAAATATCGTACGATGTAAATGCGATTAATGCGAAATTTGCTTTTGTTAGAATTAAAATTGTGTTCGCATTTTCAGGATGATCTTAAAACGCAAAATTTAGTAAAGCCCAAAAGATAGACTTTCACTTAAATCGTCACTTGTTTAATGCCTTAAACCATAAACTACGTTGTTTTCCAAAATTTTTGAAGTGAAAAATTATTTAGGAATGTTGAACGATTTTTGTTGGTGGGAATTTACGGGTTGGCATCAACACTATGACACGCTGTGACTTAGTTATAAGTATGCGATATCTATCTGTAACTGTGGATTGTTAAAAATATTTAGTGAAAAATATCCGGACGAATGTTAATGATTTAAATTTATTATTTGAATTAAGTTAATTTTTAAAATATGAAAAGGGTATTTCTATAGTTCCAAGTTTTCGCTTCTGGGAGCGTTGTCAAGATTGCTGCATTTTTTAAAGTAAAAACTTCTTCAGCGGCACTGTGCACTTTTTTTCATTTCGTCTCCTTTCGATCTCATTGTGCGACATTTAAAAAGTGGTTAAAGTAAATCTATTGGAACTACTGTTTTATATATAAAATGGTTATATATACGATGTGGTAGAAAGAGTATGATGCGACCGGGAGGCGCTATCCTCACCTATTTCCAGGGTAGCAATTGCTAGCGTGAAACAGTTCTTGCGTTTCGGTGGAAGAGTGTAGTTGCAGGCCAACTTTTATTTGAGGAACCATATGTGATTTACTCCAAAAAGAAGTCTTGTTCTATATGAAGTTGTTTATTGTTGTTCATGGGCGGCAGCGACCACACGCTAAATATAAATGTCCATGTAATTGCTATGTAGTTCCAACATCTATAATCAACTCTATTTAGGATTTCTGTACTGTATAAGATAAACTCATATATTAATTTACGAAATCATCAACATCGATCAAATCAACTAAATTACTTGTTTTAGTTAATTTCGTGCATAATTAACAGTATAAATTAATTCAACTTACATTTATAAAAAGCCGACAATAGAAAGTGAAATCAATACAAAACGTAAATCATAGAAAATTAGTTCATTATAAATCTTCCAACATAATCACATAACTAACTAGAAAAACTACTATCATTTGAAATTGATTGAGCATTATCAAGTATGTCTGTCAACTTTAAAATTGAATAAAATTTAAAACGATTTTTATAATCTAATATATAAAATTCTCGTGTCACAGTTTTTGTTGCCATACGAAACGGCTTGACCGATTTTTACCAAATTTTATATGCTTATTCAGTAGGTCTGAGAATCGGCCAACATCTATTTTTCATACCCCTTAGTGATAAGGGTTGTCCACCCTTTACTTGTTTTTTTTTAATTTTTATATGGCAAAACGACGTTTGCCGGTTCAACTAGTATAACTTATAAAAATCTCTATACGTATGTTGTTTTCCGTAACATAGAATTGTAAACAAATTTGTATCAAACTTGCGATTTAACCAATAATAATAACAATAATTTATTGCTTTAAAAATCATGACAATTTATTTAGTGACTGTTTAATTTTACTTATTTATGTTTCGATATTTTATCGTGTCGTGCTCGCATCGTTGTCGTAGGTATTAATGACAACTGGTTAGCCTCACTTAAGGGTGAACGTGCTCGGTGTAAAAATAAAGTTAAGGTTGATCGTTCACAATTTCAGGTACTATTAAACTGCATCACACGGCTGTCATGTAATTTGTTAATAAATTGAATATTTTTCCATTATCGTCAACCCATTGTTATGGACCCGTGCCCAGCAGTGGGACAGTAATGAGACAGACAGAAGGACCCCTATCTCTGAATGAGAGTTTTTATGCTATAGACTACAGTGCTTTCCTAGTACGAATTGGTAGACTTCATATACCTATAAGGATCTTTTAAAGAACTTTCAGGTAGGTACATAGGTTTTCTCACGATGTTTTTTCGTTCATCGTAAAGTAGGGATACTTATTAACCGACTTTAGACTAAAGAGGTTATCTATTCGTCACGTATATATATATATTTTTTGTAATAGTACCTCTGTACCTCTGGATTCAAACCTTCGACTCTGAATTAAGAGGATAAGTTTCAACTATTAGACTATCACTCCATTTCCATTGGATACCACTAAATTGCTACTGCTGTGTGGTTTCAATCTTGAATGACAGCATTCCTTCCTTTCCAAGGATATTGTAGAAGGAGACTAAGGGATAACGTCAAAGTAGAAATATGGGAAACAGTATGGAAACTACACACGTTCGAAAAAGGGCACACTCACACAAATATATGCATCGACGAGGCCGCTAAGGGATTTTCGCAGTGCTTCAGTAGCAAATGTCGCGTCAAGGCAAGTGGTCACGTTGCTATTTATTTCCACTATCTTTTTAAAAATGTGATGAAACGCCATGTCTCGTGTACGCTCCCGCCAAAATGTGTAAAAAAATTACGCCGTAATAACATGTTAATGATCTACAAGTAATCAATGATCTACAAATTGTATCAATATTGAACTCATAGGACAGTAGATGTTAAAATAAAAATGAATAGCAGTATTATTAAAAAAAATAATATACTGAAAACCCTGTTGCTTCAATAGAGTATAAGTAATTATTTTATCAACTAGGCTTAGTTTCCATGCTGTTCCATATTTGTACTGTGACGACGTTCAGGAGATGAGCAGCATCTTCCTGTGTACCATCAACACCCACTGCGGTCACCAATTGACATGTTAGGCCCGGAGGCTATTGGCAAAAGCTAGGGTCCTTCTAAATAACGAAAGATAAGTTTTAGCAATAAAAGTAAGTAGTCATATATTACTCGGTTATAAAACGAAAACACGTAAAATTAATAAGTTATTGCAACTTAGTATAAAAACTTTATCATCGAAAAATATAAAAGTATATTAATTTTATGCACTTAAAACATTTTATTACAGTGCCATAAATTATGTTAACATAATACAAAAACTTGACAATTTCATGTAAAATATATATCACAATAACAAAAACAATTATCGTTTATTTAAACAAATAAGTCTTTAAAGTTGTCTTTAATGTTAAACTAGGTTATCCCCGTGGCCCCACCCGCAAGGACGTACCCAGGTTGTGGGGGGGGAGGTTTGGGTTTAAAAAAACAGTTGTGATGCTGGTAACTCCATAGGCCAGGGGTGGCGAACCTTTATATAATTACGTGCTATTTTTCTTATGTAATGTTTAATGAGGTCATAAACTTGACATTGTTGAATTAATGTCGTATGTAAGGGTAACAGATAATGTCGTGACATGCCCAAAACTATGTGTGCTATGGTTCGCCACCCCTGCCATAGGTGAACCATATATGTCCAACCATGTTTAAAACATAGGAGCTAGTTAATGAGAGCAATTCATTAGAACCAATCCAAACCATATTATATTTTAGTATAGCTAAAATATTAACATTCATAATATCTTAATATTATGAATGTTAATACTTTAGTTTCTCGGCAGGGGTTTGAACCTCGAAAACCCTCCCCCAGGCTACGCTATTTTACTACATGGTAATGAGTATCGTAAGCGTTATTTTAGGTCATAACCTATCTGACAAATTATAGCGAAATGCGATCAGGTAATTTTGCGTGACAAACACACATACATACCTACTCACTAACCTTCGAATTTATAAAATTAATAGTAAGTGAATAATTGACTTGTTATATGAAAATGTTTAAGTAGTTTTGCACTGTCCTGTATCTAAAGCTTATTCCAATTCCGTCTTACCAGTCATCAACCATTTATTGTCCCACTGCTGGGCACGGGTCTTCTCTCAGAATGAGAGAGTTATAGGCCATAGTCCACCGCGCGGGCCAAGTGGGAACTGTCTTACCACGCCCTTTAAACTAGAATGGTAGCGCTTAAAATGCCGTTATAAAGCAGACATAGGTGTAGCGGTGGTGCTTCCGAACAAATCCATAAGGGTTCTACCACTTTTATACTTATGGTCTCAAAGTCACTGTTTTTACATGTCTACGTATTTCTAATTTCATTAATAATTAATTATCTTACAAGTAGTGTGTAGTGTCATCAAAAATAGGCAAAGAGATTAAAACTTGGTTCTCTAACACGCTGTGGTTACCATTTTCATTAATTTAACGTCATTCATTAAAATGATGATAACAAAAAATATTGTTTAATTAACCTGTCTCCTTGTCCTTGTGTTAAATTTATTATTTGATTTATTTTCTTTTTATTATTTCATTTAATTTTAAAGTGTTTCTCCTGGACGCAGTTTAACTATTTCCGGCTTGTTTGGATCACCATTCCCTCTTACAACGTAAACTGTTGTCACTCCCGGTTCATCCTGGTTTTCAGGATAATTACGAACACCCCTTTTTGCATTATTAAATACAACTTTATTATCATTGCTATATCCGTAGTGAGGATAATTGGTATAATACTTATTAGCATTATTGTAATCATTGTTTTGATTTTCTGGAAAAGCTACTCCTTTCGGTTTTCTATTTGATACGCTGTTATAATTATTTGTATCTTCAGGATTCGTATTATATTTGTGTATATTGTAAATGTTGTAATTATTATCGTCGGGAAATTTCAACGTTTTACCTTTCCTGTCATCATTACCTTTGAAATCATCATAATTAATGTATTGAACTCCAATATCGCTTTCGTCATCATCATCTTCACCGGGGAATAGCCACTTTGAATTGTGCTCAACAGAAACATAATTATCGTTTACAAAACTTGCTGGCTTGTTCTGTATTCTTTTCTGGATTTTATCTCCATGAATGTTAAGTCCTGCCTTATTAACATCAATAATATTTCTATCATTTCGAAATCTAACACCATTACCATTTTGGGTGTAGGGGAATGCAAAACCATAATTCTGTTGGTAACCATATTCATTTGGATACAAATGTTGTGCCTGATTACCATAATTTGATAATTGGCCTAGATTTAAAAGCCCATAATGCTCTTGATTGTTCCCTGGACCGGGTAGTAGTCCATACTGTCCTTGATTGCCTCCTGGCCCTTGGTACAACCCATTTTGTGTAAGCTGGTTGTAAAACTGCTCCAGATTTTGTTGACCGCGTTGAGGTGCATTGAAAAATCTAAAGAATCCTCCGTTATGGTTGTTTAAGTAGTGGACCAATTGTTCAGGATCCGTAGGACACAAGGGGTAGGCGTAGCGACAGGAGCCAGGGTTACTCTTGGACGACATACCCAGGAAAGCAGCTCGTCCAAAGACGAAGAGAGGGTTGGAACTGATTCCGTTGTATGCCGATAATAACCTGGAAAAACGAATTGAAATCGATGAAATAAATTCTGAAAGAAAGATATATATATAGATGTATTTAGATAGGAAAACATCAGATCATTGTAAGTACAGTATTTTTATTAGCATTTGTAAGTAATGAGCGCTTTTAAAAGTAGCAATGATAGTTGATTTATTTAATTTTAACTACTTAATGACTAAAGGCTGCAAGAAAAGTAACATTAGGTAGACTGTCATTTTAATTATGCCCGTCCGCGCTAAAAATAATGAAACAAGAGATCTTTGACTTCTAACAAGTAAAAAACATAATTAAACAAATTATTTATTTATTTAATGCCTAGGCTTACAACTAACATCACAGGTGATCCCAATTCGTGAGTGCACTTAATTTTCCAATTAATGATTCTTGTAATGTTCATTAAAATTAGCAACAAAACAATCATTTCTAATATTCAATAAATAATTACGATGACACTTTAATGTTATCTAAATGTCACCAATAAACGGCAGTAAAGCAATAATAACAAAAAGAAATGGAAATATTCTCAATGGATTATAAATTAACCAAATTAAATTGATGATGATCGATGTTTTCTAGGTGGTAAAACCATTACCTATAGTTCGCCCGGGGAAGTACCGCCGCCACACCTATTCCTACCGTGAAGCAGATTTTGCGTTTCGATGGAAGGGTGTGATTGCCGACACACTTTTATACGAGGCGACCATCTTAGTCCTAGGGAGTAAAGACGCATCTGTGATTGACTTCAGATAGAACCACATGTTCTGTATGAAGTAGCAATGAAGTGTATGAAGTTACTTACAGATGTCCATGGGCGGCAGTGACCACTTACCATCAGGTGAACTGCATGCTCGATTGCTACTTCAGTCAGATATGAAAAAATGAGCGTGGCGACAGTTTCGACATAAATACTACAGATATTTAGACATAACCACTCACGTCAACAAAGGCTGTAACCCAGATATAGAGTCCAGAAGACTCGAGCCGCCCAGGGCTCCGCCGGCGGCCGCCTCGCACAGCAAACGAGCCACGCACTGATAATCATCGTTCTGAGCGATGGAGGCTAGGGCTCCGGTCACCGCTGACAGCGCGTCTGATGCTAACGATGGCCGAGGACGTCTTGGAGGAACTGGGAATCCAATTATGTTTTAATTAATTTAAGTACCACCGGCACACCTAAACTAGCTCTTGGGTTTTGGTGATAAGATACACGGTACACTATAGTGCATCATTCCGAAATTGGTACTTATATAATAAAAGTTACTTTATTTTTCGGAAACAAACGAAGCTCAAGCCCTGATGCCATAAATCAGAAGTAGGTAAAATGTCTTTACTTCGATTCCGATACTGTACTACTACGATATACTTCGATATTTGCTGCATCAGACAGTACCTATATGTGTACGCCTTTCTCATAAAAATAGCAATGTTACAAACATTGCTAAGTTGTATTCAATAAATATAGAATTAACACATTTTTTCACCAAAGTATCGTGTGTAAGTTAAATATGTTTTAATTTTGAAACGAAAAAAAAGTTAAATTGAAAAAAATATACCAGTATTTTTTTTATCACTTATACATTACGACCAGAAGTAATACCGAATTAAATTTCTGACTTGTTGGGAATCTTGACTAGGACCAACGAAATGCTTTATACCAAATAAGTCCATTTAAAATTTTGAATTGAAAACATTGACAAAAAAATAATATAAATAAGAACTTACTATAAGTTTGTCCATTAAATCCAGGTTGAAAGTAATTGGGTCCAAAACCCTGGACAGGGCCAGGTCTAATAGGTCCCGGATAACCCAAATTTGGGTACCCCGATTGAACAGGAAACTGTTTTCTTGGCTTGCGTCTTCTACGCTTCTTATTTCCACTAGCCTTGTTTCCTGGTAATCGATTAGAATTAGCTCCATCGATATTATCTTGTCTGAAACCGTCATATTGTAACTTTGTGTTCCCGTTCTCCTCAGGATACTTTTCTAGATCATTTATATATTGATCATTTTCAGGTGGATTTTGGATTTGATCTTCAAATGAAATTTGATTTGGACGAACTTGATCTTCGAATTTTAGAAGTCCATAACCAGCTCTTGGGTGCGTTATGTCCTTTGGGAAAATTCTTCTGAAATTTTAATTTTTTTCATTTAATCATAAAAATATTCAGAGGAAAAGTAAAAAATATTGAGTTAAAATTACTAAACAGGAACAAAACGTTAAACATAGAATAAATAAAATATAATAACTAAATACCTACGTAATGTACGTAACGAAAACACCTGATAGAAAAGATTATTAGACTAAGAAATCATATTTCAAGCAGGTCCAATGAAATCAAATTATTTGTGAATAAGGTAATATAGGTACAGTTTGTATTCAAATATTTTTGTTTATTCGCTTATTCTGCCACTGAGTGGCTTATAAATATACATTAAAATAATTAAAATTCTAATTTTAATGGATTATAAATAAAGAACTAAAATACTCGTGAAAATTAAAGATGTAAAACATTAGATAGATTTGGTTTGATAGATTTTGTTTTTCCTCGATATTCACATTAACACTTACGCCAATAATTCACCAGGATCGTAACCAATGCTTGATTTATTTGTTGCTTCCTCCTGAGCAATTGTTAAAGTAAAAATGCAGATCACAGCAATTTGTGCTAACATCTTCATTTCTGAAATAAAATTGAAGATTCGTGATTTCTGACCTACATCGTAATTTCTTTTTATGAAATTTAAATAATTTGAAGTTTTTGTGAAATCCAGTATCCATGCTACACTTGAGAATTACAAAAAAATACTCGTCTAACCCTTTTTTATATAGAAGTAATAAAGAAACAAGTACTGTACCTGGTGGCAAGTGGCCACTGGCACCCAGATTAAAAGCTTCCCTGCTAAGGTTTGTCACAGATGTATAGCCACCCCTGTGGTGTCAGTTGGAACGTCCAGATAAGCAAGTCATTTGTCGCAACTTGAACACAATCCCTCACAAAACTGCATATAAAGCGGTATTAAATAAAGTGCTGGCGTCTTCTTCAGGTTTATACGCAAACCTATCTCTAGCGTGAAGCATTTCTTGCGTTCGATGGAAGGATGTGGTTGCCGGCACATTTTCACATGAAGCGACCATCATAGTCCGATGAAGTAGCAACGCATCTGTCATTGTCTTTAGTTAGAGTCCATGTTCTGTTTGATGTTACTTACAGATGTCAATGGGCGGTAGTGGTCACTTACCATCAAGTGGACTGCATGCTCCCTTGCTACTTCAATCAGATAAAAAAACCTTAATATGTGTTGCAATGTGATATGAAGTATGGTCCGACCAGGGAGGTACCACTGTCTCACCTATTTCTAGCGTGAAACAGTTCTAGGTTTTCAGTGGAGGGATGCGATTGTCGTCTTACTTTCACATGTAAATACCATCGTTGTATACACATATACCAACGCCTCTGTAAATATCTTCGAAAATGACTCCTGTTCTATTTACTAACAGGTGTCCTTGGGCGGCAGGTACCACTAACCACAGGGTGGACTCCGTGCTCGTTCACAACTTCAATCTTGTAACAAAACGATTGGTTTTGATTATATCCAAATAAAACACTAAGAAAACTTACCAAATACTTAAAAACCACAAATGTGTGTTTCCACGCACCACGCGCTCACAACTGATTCAACTCAGATGGGTGGTAGAAAGTTGTAACATTATAATTTCCATCTCTAATGTTACCCTTACATGGCCGGGTGACGCCATTGCCTTTGTACGGTGCATCCTGTTACGAGCTTTCTCATTTTTAGAGGAAACTGAAGTAATAAATGTGTAGGTAGGTTATCTAATCGTAAGTGATCATCACTACCCACCGATTGTTCGGCACAAGGTAATTTAGGCTAACTAATCAAGTTTAAGTATTTTAAGGTTGTGGAGGCATACCACTCATTAAATAGTTTTTTATAACATGGTAACAACAACATAGAAACAACGGTAAGAGGCTACAACTGTCCATGGACTTTAGTAATCAAAATTGTAAAGAGTAGGGGTTCTGATAATCACATATGTTTTACTACAGAGGCGGAAATAGGCGCCTCATCTGCTAATAGATGAGGCGCCTAATAATATCTAATAATATCTGCTAATTGCTATTAGATGTATCTGTTTTGTATAACTTTTTGTATTGTACCGTTTCTTTCTTTCTTACTAAGCCCGCATTCACACCCTTTCACCGAAACGCAACTGCTTTACCCTAGACATAGGTGTAACGGTATCTGCCCTGTGAAACTGTGCTGGTTCTACAATAATTTAATTAAATTAAAAAAGGTAGTTTAGTCTCATCCTTCACTGGAATGTAAATGTAAATAAAACACATCACTGCAGCCATGATTTGTTGCGGGAGGGCTGCAAATCTAGTTTTGCTGATGCAAGATTGACAACCCTTAATATTCTTATCCGTTAATAGGAAAGAGACGGGATGGAAGAGGGTTACAGCCCTTTATGACTGTGATGATACATACCTTCTTCCATGTTAACGTTACCCGACGGCCACGGAAAATCGATTCAACGTCTTCCATTTAGTGATGCAAACATCAGAGTTAAATGTTAAAAACAAATATATTACTCTTTTAGTGCGACACCGACGTACATGTTCTGCCAATAAATTTACGTCTTTGTAATGCCCAATGCGATATGTAACCGATAATAAAAGGCCATTACGCCTCTAAGATTTTCACGAAAGCTCTTATGCCGATGTATACCCTAAGTAGGTACTTTCAGCACTCCTGGAGTGTTAATATTAAAAGACGATGCAGAGCATACAGGTGGCATTAAATGTGTTTAATGACACCTTATCCCAGTTCTAGCTAAATCTTTTCAACACTCCATCGGAATCCTATTAATATTTAACATGTGAGATCGTGACTTTGAAACAATAAGAATGGGAACAAAGCTTCACATTGACCTTGCTGTGCGATTTCGTCACCGATTCAGTACCGGTTTTTAATCTTACCGATTACCGTGGCGCAACACTATTGATGGTTTGACAGTTCGGACGGTAGGGCTGACAAAATGACAAATGAGCGGCATATGTGGTCCAATGTTTGACCCTAATTTGACCAATACTTGTAGTAGAGGTGTCTAATGAGGTCATTTTTTAAGTATGCTATTAGAATTATGTAAACTTTAATGTAAATAATATTTCAGATGAATAACTAATAATATATTATCATGCTAATATTATAAAGGCGAAAGTTTGTGAGTGTGTATGTTTGTTACTTCTTCACGTCTAAGGGCCGGCGCACATATGACGGAGCGCAGCGCAGCGCATGCCCGCGAAATTTTCTTAACGAATCACACACTAGCCGAAATTCGCGCTAATTACTGGGAGAATGCGCGCGGATGCGCGCGGGTGCGCGCGGATGCGCGAGCATGCGCTGGAATATACTCGACAAACCGTCGTCATTCGTTTTGCAGTTTTTCGAGAGACCAAGTATACACGTGTTGACAACAAAATGGCGGCTGTTGCCTGTGGCGTCGCTCCGGCGAGCCCAGCGGATTTTGGAAATTATTTAATTTTGGATATTATTTCTAAAGGGACAATGACGATAATAGTTTGACAGCAAAAAATGCGCTGCGCTGCGCTCCGTCATATGAGTGCCGGCCCTAAACGGCTGGCGCGATTTTCGTAAAATTTGGTAGGGAGTTAGCTGATTCTGAATTAACATATAGGCAACTTTTTACTTTTACTTTATCGATTTAATTTAACGCGGGCGAAACTGCGGGGTTCAGCTATTTTATAATATTCATACTCAAATAAAAATTAACATAAAGTAAACTTTGGGCAATTTTTCTGTGACCAATCTACATGTATTTAAAAAGCTTTTATTTTTATAATACAGTATAATATAACTACAATGTGAATTGCACGTTTCCGTTTTCAGGCATTCCTACCAATATTCTTTGCAATGATGCAATAAAACTTACATAGCTAATGATTATTGTGAGCACTGTTATATGTACATAATACGCTATGACATGGGGTTCTTCAAGATCGGTGCAAAAAGAGCTTTTCTTCCAAGCCGGCGATGCAAGAGCGTTTCCTCTGGTGTTGCATGTCCATAGGCGACGGTGACTACTATCCATCAGGTGGCCCGTCTGCATTATCGTTAGGTACAACTATAAAATTTTCCAGGTGGTAGAATCAGTGTAGTTCATCCAGGAAGGCACCACCACCACACCTATTTCTAGCGTGAAGCATTTCTTGCGTCTCGATGGAAGACTGTGGTTGCCGGTTCTCTTTTATTTGAGTTGAGTTACTTTAATTGACTTCAGCTTGAACTCTTGTTCAATATGAAGTTACGTACAGATGTCTACTTACCATCAGGTGGACTGCATGCTCGTTTGCTCCTTCAATCCTATAAAAACAGCTTTTATTTCCAATAAAAAACAATCGCCAACCCTATACAAAGGATTAGCCAATCATCGCCACACTCGCCACCAGGCTGGCGACTGCAGATCGTTTGCGTTATCTCCTGAAGATAGATTCACGACCGATTGCTACTCGATCGTTTGACACTCATACCCAAACTACTTTGCCGCTGCTGCAGTCACGAGCTTAAACATTTAAAGGTGATAGATTACTCATGGTGCAGGATACACTTTTGTTATATAGTGTTAACTTATATTAGGAGGTGTTCATTGATTGAGGGAAGTGCTTTTAACTATTTTTTGACCCTCTTGCTTTCATGCTTTGTCAAATGTAGTGGGAATTACCTCAACCTCGCTCCCCTAATCTCGCGTCATATTGTTTAAAAATTAAAAAAGAAATATGTTTTATTTACATTACATTTATGCCAGTTTCCTATATTTTCACGCAGTTACCCTGTTACCCTGTTGCAGGAAACATCGGTTATGTTACGCCAAGACTCACCTTCCTGAGATTGGATGAGATTCGACCCTGCCCCCTCTCATAATGTCCTATGGGTTAATGGATGTCCCCGTGGGCGTTTTAATAGTAATTCTACCTAACTCTGTAGGTACAGAATCACCATCAATCAACAATATTTGTTCGGTTAGGTGAGCAATTAGGTTCGCGTACGGACATAAGCTCTATTTACATATTCGCCCAGATTTAAAATTTACCTAGTTCGTTCCTGTATCAGACCACTTGCCGAAAAATTAAGTTCCATCTACATCAGAGTTTCTCAGACATATTAGCAGTAGACTCCCTATAGCTAAAATGCCAAAAAAGAAGGTCACCTAAATATTCTGCGTCCCCATAACACTAGCGGCGACATTTGATCTGCGTTTATTGATATGCTAGCCAACATTTCAGTTCAATTTATCAATGATTCTTAGTACAAGTTGTACAAAGTAAGTGATTATGTTAGCCTTATAATTTACATTACTTCATGAATTATTTCTTCTTTGTTGTTTAAGATTGGGAAAGAAATCATTAAAATGGACTTATTTTAGTTAAGATAAATTATCTTTTCAACGCCATCTATTGGTGACTGTATAAACTATTTACTTACATGGAGGACTGAATGGCGACCAAGTTCCACATTTTGCCGTATTTAACGGCGTGCGCTGATGTGCTCAATGTAATTATTATATGATTCAATATGTTTACATAGTGAAATTGCTGAATATATCCTTATGCTTATAGATAATTACATCAATTTAATTAATTTTAACAGTGATGGGTGATAGCAATGAAAAAATCGTCCTATCCTGATTGTTTAAGTAGATATCGGAAATTAATATTCCCGTTTGCCTCTTAAGCATTTATACATACAAGCACATTTAAACAATGTCAGGGCGAAAGCCTGGTTGGGTAAATATTTCGCATATGACCTAAATGTCGACGATATCGTCCGTGAACTGGTGCAATGAAACAAGATTATGCAAACAAACGAATCTTGTTTCAAAAGTGGCACTCAAAACAACGCTTCATATTATTATTAGGTACCTATGTAATTTCATAAATTACTTAACTATTTCTGGCCTGAAGACGTGCCTGTGTTGTGACAGAAGGGTGTGGTTGCCGGCACACTTTTATGTGACGCGACTATTGGGAATAGCAATGTCTGTGATTAACATCAGCTAATACCCATGTTCTATATGCAGTTACAGATGCCCATGAGCGGCAGTGACCACTTACCATCAGGTGGACTGCAAGTTTTTGCTAATTCGATCGTATTAAAAAAATAAAGCAATAAAAGAGTCGTCGTCAACCCATTATTGTCCCACTGCTGGGCACGGGTCTAAAATAAAATAAAAGAGTATTTCCTTTAAATTCATATCATATAGGTAAATATTACTAGTAGATTTTTATAAGTTTTAAGTAGCATAGGAACACGCAGTCCATCTGGTGGTAAGTGGTCACTGCCGCCCATGGACATCTGTGAGTAACTTCATATATGGGTTCTATCTGAAGCCACATATGCATTACTGCTACCGAGGACTAAGATGGTCGCTACATAAAAAAGTGTACCAGCAACCATACCCTTACATCGAAACGTAAGAGCTGCTTCACGCTAGAAAAAAGGGGGGCATTAAAGGGTTTTTTCATGGAATAGAAGTAATTAGCAAACGGGGACGTCCACCTGGTAGTAACTGGCAACTGCCGCCTGTGAGTCTAACATTAGACAAACCACGAATGCTGTATTGTAAATTGCAACCTTAATAAATAACGGCAAACTTTTATACGAGGCGACCATCGTAGTCCTCGGGATGCGTTGCTAACGCATCTGTGATTGACTTCAGATGGAATCCATGTTCTGTATGAAGTTGATTACAGATGTCGCAGGGTGGCAGGGACTACATACCATCAGGTGGACTGCATGCTTGTTTGCTACTTCAGTCAGATAAAAAAAATAACCGCCCAAGATTATTCCTCCTATCTGAAATGTACTTCTAAAAAATCGCAGATTATTTTAGTAGGTACCTATATTTTACTAGGTAGGTACATTTTAGGTTAAAGAATGGTTACAAATTAAGGCACTTTAATTTTTTGTTACATAAATATACGTTCATATTCTTAAGCGAGTAATTACAAAAAGTTTGGATAGATTATATCTAATTGCACCAAGTTATGCCTAACACAAAAATTACATATTACCTACCTGCAACGTAATTGTCGTAACCGGGTTGTCTGTACGAAAAAAGAATTAAAATGAGAGTGCGCAATTTTTGCACCTAGTGAATACACGCAGATATAAATTCCAAATAGATTTGTTTTTTTTTTATCTGACTGAATTAGCAAATGAGCATGCAGTCCTCCTGGTGGTAAGTGGTCACTGCCGCCCATGGACATCTGTAGTCAACTTCACAGAAAACATGGGTTATATGAGTCAGTCACTCACAGATGCATTGCTACTCCTGAGGACTATGATGGTCGCCTCATGTGAAAGTGGACCGGCAACTACACCCTTCCATCAAAACGCAAGAAGTGCTTTACGCTAGAAATGGGTGTGGCGGTGCTACTTCCCCGGTCGAACTGCACTGGTTCTACCACCTTGAAAAATTTGTACTAAAATTGTTAGAAAAACGGTTGATTTTCGATAGATCTCTGTTTTAGTAACACGGAAATGTATCAATCGTTATATCTCGTTTTAGAAAACCACTATCTATCGAACCATCCCCGTTTTCCTTTTTTTAAAGTGGGTAATCCTCATGGATACCGCCGCCCGGGGAAACAGCTGGGTTATGCCGGACTCCTCGCACCGTACTGTTGGAACACAGGCACGCTTTCGCACTCAACGCGAACCCGCCGGTCCAAATTAGGTAACATTCTCCAATATGACAATGAATCTCGTAGATGGTAACATGTAATTTTAGAATTAGATCTAATTTAGTAAAATAAAGATATTATAATCTACTTATTCAAATTAGTGCATTCTGATATAAAATCTGGTATGATGGTTATCATCGTTAAACCTTGCCGTATCCAAAGGGTAAGAACGGACCGTCTGTCTGTCCGTCTGTTCGTTTTGTCTGTCACCAGGGTGTATCACATGAACCACAATAGCTAGGCAGTTGAAATATTCACAGGTGATGTATTTCTGTTCCCGCTATAACCGCAAATACTAAAGTAAGATAAAATAAATATATAAGGGGGGCTTCAATACAAGACACGTATTTTTTGTAGATAATGGTAATGACCCGTTTTATTGGTATACATTTTTATCGAATCAAGTTTTAATCTCTCGTCTCGTCAACCCATTACTGTCCCACTGCTGGGCACGGGTCTTTTTTTAGAATTAGAGAGTTTAGGCCATAGTCCACCGCGCTGACCAAGTGCGAATTGGTGGACTTCACATCTCCGAGAACTTTTTTTTAAAGAACTCTCGGGTGTGTAAGTTTCCTCACGATGTTTTCCTTCACCGAAAGCAGTGATATATTAGTGTTAATTAGGGTTTGAACCTCGGACCTCCCGTTCGAGAGGGCAAGTTTCAAGCATTAGGCTATCACTACTCTGATTTTCAAGTTTTAATCATTACTACATTAGTTTCCGTTACTACTGTAACAAGTTTGGTGAATTACGTCATTCAAACAGAACATGCAACATTGATGCAGTTACTTGAACTGTTTTATTATGTAACAATGATAGGCGTACGATCCATTTAATGTAAGTTGTTTTGGCCACGAACGTGCAATTTTTTTACTGGATTCCTACTATACCTGTAAGAGTAGTTTATTATTATTTTTTTATACTTTAACCTAACGTAAAGTCACACGGGCTACCTGTTGGGGAGTAGTCACCGTCGCCTGTGGACATTCGCAACACCAGAGGAGTCGCCAATGCATCGCCGGCTTTGAAGGAGAGCTCTTTTCGCACCTTTCTTTAAGAACCTCATGCCATAGCGCTCCGGAAATAGTTTATTATGTTGTCAATGTTTATCATCTTGTAAAAAATCTACTACTTTCCAACAATTATATTATCATTATCATAAAATCTAATGCTGAACTATGTTAAAAATCCATTTAACGCTGATTTGCATGAATATCAAAATTAAATAATTGTAAGTTGAATACAAATGGCTCGGGACCGGTCGCAGTGGCGCAGATTAGGGGAGGCCTATGCCCAGCAGACTCTCATTCCGAGAGAAGCAGTGCAGTACAATAATAGGTTGACTATATATGTCCAGCAGTGGACTTTTAAACGCTGATGGATGGATTAAGTTGAATACATACGAGTACTTATCTCCAATATAAAAGCCTAGAATGAAAATATGGTGCTCGGACTTCATTATGGTTGCCTTTTAATATTTATGTTTCTTTTACTTCAACTTCATTCATTAAACAACTTTTTATAAAATAAATATTGTTAAATTTTTATATGGTCCTCCGGTAAAAAAATGTGTAATTTTATTATTCGATCCAACCAACACATATAAATGTAGAACACACGAATTCACATCACGTTTTTTAAATGATATTGGAGTAAAATACTGTTCGCACATAATAACCATACTAAATTGAGATTCAGTCTAGGTATATTCAGACATATTTATATCCGTGCTGGGAGTTAGGAGGGCGGAGAGTGACGTGGGCTACTTTTAACCGCACTCTCTCATTCCCATGTGAATATAGATGTTAGTTGACATATTTAGTACTTCCAGACGTTGTTAATAGATGGCGTTAGCATAATTCATTTGCAAGTTCTGAATCACGCTATCAAATGCTAATGTTAATTCCCTTTGACCGTACGGGCGAAGCCGCGGGTAAGAGCTAGTTGACTATATGTCTGAGTATTGACTGTGTGGTCAATTTACAATTGATGACGGTATTTAAATTATTGATAATAACTCAAATTTATCTATTTATTTATGGCCCCCTACGAAATTATCTCAAATTATGTTTAATAATGTTTTAGAACTTTCATCTCGTAAACATTAATCATTAATAAATTAAATTGATTACAAAACATACAAAACACAGCGCAACTCAGACCAAAGAAAATTAAGACAAAGCCTGGCTGAACAAATGTAAATGATACTTTTTTTTTGTTCTCGAGGGGAAAACCTTTAAAAGGTACCCGACGCCGTGGGTGCGACGCAGGCTTATGTGGAATTTTTACCGCACTACCCCTCCGGTGGCCGTCCTTGGCGCTAAAAAGGAGGATTCCGGGATCTCGAAACGACTTCAACGATAATCCTCCGAGCGCGTTGCCCCATCGGACACCTCCCAGATGGGCGGCTGGGCTCACCGCTCCGTCTAGTCTTTACGACAGTATGCGACCACACATACCGCCGTCCTTCCCGGGATTGCCTGACCGAACGGTTCGAGCTCCTACTATAGACGTTTGCGACCCCGGAAGCCTCTTTTAGTCGCCTTTTAAAACAGGCAGGTGATGCCGTAGCCCTATTCTGATCCCGGAAATACAGGGACGAAATGTAAATGATACTTGGCAGCATTTAGCACACTGATAATTTATGATATTGGTATATAAACACATTAAATATTCATATAACATTCGTAAACTTGAACAATGGTTGATTTCTTTGTTTATTTTTAGTTCCGTTGTGCACTAAATAAAACTACGTTATCAGCTCTCTCATTTTTGCTAGTTAATTCTTATGTAATATCAAGTATGTACGGCGTTTCGCAATTTACAGTTTTATATAGAGATCAGGGTGACATTGCCAAACCGTGCAAAAGGTCACTACTCAATGCCCTTTTATAAAAAACGATTTTAAAAAACTTTTTTCGAAAACAACGACTCATGTTTATTTATGAAACAAATTATTTTAAAAAATAAGTTATAATTTGCAAAAGTTTTGCAACTATACAGATTTTGACCATCGCAATAATTTAATAACCAATACCTGAACATCTTAGCACTTAAAGTTATATTTGTCATCAATCTTTTTATAAGGTAAAGGGAGACATGCTTGTTGTAACGGTTCGGGTTACAATAAGTCCATTGCATTTTAACCTAAGGGGAAATTTTGTATATCTGGAAAAAATTGTTTGTTTGGTAAGGGGATAAAGTTGTATGTTTGGACTTCGGGATCTTCGTTTGGGGATCCCGGAGACAAGACCCTTTAGTGCGGTAAAAAAACCCACGGCGTCGGGTATTGACGGTTTCCCCCTCGAAAACAAAAACAAAAGAAATAAAAGCCCTTCGCATTTTGTATTTGACCTCAGTTAACACTCATACCTAATAATTGATTACGGACGTCCATAATTGCGATTCGCGATTAGTTACCACGAACATTTAAGCGCAGTATTAATATCATACAGTAGTCTAACTGTGCCGTGTACTTGAATTTTATACCTACAGACGCGCTGTACGAGAGTTCGCGTTAGGGCTACCCGCCTAAAGTATTTTAATACATCTGTATACTTTCTTTCTTACTTATTTTGTATTTTATTCAGTAGATTCAGGTAAAAAACAACGCGTTCTTTTAATATTTAAGAGACTTATTAATAAATCGTACACAAATAATAGTTATAAATTTCACACTGAATAATATTTTACCAACCAAAATAAAAATTATTAACACTGGACGTGTTTATGCACAATTACAGCAATCAAAAACAGCCATATATAGTTTACAACTGCTCTTCACTACATTATTATTATTATTTGAATAAAAAGATCCACTGCTTAAAAAACGTCACATCGCCCGCTCGCCACTACGGTACCGAGTGCATACCGAAATCGTGGCGCGTAGGTACAACTTGCGTTTCGTGCGTTTGTAAGAAGTTAGAATACTGTAGATACTAGTACTGTGATTTAAGGCAACTGCTAGTGAACTAACAAAACAAGCTTGTAAGGAGTATTAGGTAGTGTAAACAAACGAAGATGTGACAAAAAATAAATGACATCCCATCAACAACGTGACTCATGTTCTCGTAAAACCGGCCAAGTAGAGACAAATTTCTTAAAAATATTGAACCTACAGTTATAACTCTACAAAATGATTCAATATATGATAGGTACACAAATATTTGAAATGAAACCAAACTCCAATGGAGGACTGCGAAAACTCTGATATACCCATTACATTGTCCACCAATTCGCACTTGGCCAGCGCGGTGGACTATGGCCTAAACTCTCTCATTCTGGGAGAAGACCCGTGCCCAGCAGTGGGCCAATAATGGGTTGATGCGACCCATTACATTGTACACATATTCCACAATAAATGATTTGATTTGATTTGATCCATACTTCAGTGGACATTCTCCTTCACATCAGATTATAGCTAAGCGTAAGCCTATTAGGAGATGTATTTTCATTCATCCCAAGGACTGACATTTAAAGTAGCAAACGAGCATGCAGTCCACCTGATAGTAAATAGCAATAAACAACTTCGTAGAGAACAAGAGTTCTCCCTGAAGTCAATCAATGATGCAATACTACGGAGAATTTTACAGGATTTTAGGACCTTTAAAAATACATGTCTAGTTAATTAACCTTAGAGTTACCGGTTAAAAATAAATTAACTACAGTAGGTTAGTGTATTACAACTATTTGTAAAGCTTAAGCACCATATCTATTGTCTGGAAAAGTGGGTTACAAGATAATCAAATAACTCAGTGATAATATTATCTCCCGTTATCAAACATCACTCAGCTTCCTCATGTGTTCACTTGATCTTTGACAATAACGCGTGGTATCATATATAGAAGTAGCAATCGACCATGTAGTGCACTTGATGATAAGTGGGAACTACCACCCATGAACATCTCGCTCCCTTGAATAAATAATCGCATATTACCTATCTCTAGCGTAAAGCAATTTTTTGCGTTTCGATAGAAGGGTGTGGTTGCCGGCACACTTTCACATGAGGCGACCATCATAGTCCTCAGGAGTAGCAACGCATATGTGATTGACTTTAGATGGAACCCATGTTCTGTATGAAGTTGATTACATATGTCCATGGGCGGCAGTGACCACTTACCGTCAAGTGGACTGCATGCTCGTTTGCTACTTCATTTAAATATTTTTTTTAATTAAACACGCTTTCTACACTCATAGCCCCACACTAGGATGTTTTTGTGTCGTAGGTACCATGGACAAACACAAGACGAATACACAAACACCCAGACCCAGAACATGAATCTAAACTCATCATTCAGATTTCTGTCTGTCCGGAAATCGAACCCAGAACCCATTGCGCGTCAGACCGGTATGGTAACCGGTCCGCCACGCAGGTCGACATACATATATACTATGCTCGAAAAACTTCATCCACTTCTGATTAAGTTGGTTAAAATCAAAATAAGCACGATTGTTGTAAAGTAATAACAAAAGTCAACTAAAACGATTGAAGATAATTTTACATTAGTATGGCGATAATAAAACACATTAACATTTAAATTCTGAATGGATTTAAATACAAACAGATTGAATATATGAATTAATTAGGAAATCAAAGCAAGGTCACTGTGATGTTACATCATCTATAATATTAATTTAACTTCAACTCCATCAAAGGAAAAGAATTAAAACGGTGTTTCCCATAAAGAAAAAAAAATTTCGTTCAAAAACGACGCTTTATACCCGATGCGTTTTTAAGGCAAGGGGTAGACTTATTTTTTTCATATTTGCTAATGTTTCTCAAACTTATTTTGTCAACTGCCAATCAAATATTTCCTAAGGCCTCCCAAGTAAGTCAGTTTCTATTCCGTGGAAATAGGTCGGTGAAAAAAAAAACATTTTTTTTTATCTGACTGAAGTAGCAAACCAGCATGCAGTCCACATGATGGTAAGTGGTCACTGCCGCCCATGGACATCTGTAATCAACTACATACAGAACATGGATTTCATCTGAAGTCAATCACAGATGCGTTGCTGCTCCCGAGGACTATGATGGTCACCTCATGTGAAAGTGTGCCGGCAACCACACCCTTCTATCGAAACGCAAGAAATGCTTTTTCTTTAAAGATTTACTATAAAAAACATAAAAAATGAAAAGTCCAGAAGACGAGAGTAACAATTTAACCCGTAAATAGCTTCAACGCTCCTTTATTTTCTCTGGACATTGCATTGCCCCCTAAGCGAAAAACGCCACAAGCGAATACCGCGCAATTTGAGAACAACTGCTCTGCACTCATCTCTCAAACTCTACCAACGTCGTTCATTGACGTTGATACGTTTTCCTCCGAGGACCGCGACCGTTCAGTGTTTACTTAGCTGTCTGTGAGACGCTACGATTTAATTTGTGTTTGTGTTTAATGTGTGTGTGTTTATTATCGTGTAAGTGGTATTATTTAATTATTATTTATTTTTCGACTTAATGAAGACTGTGTAACTTCATCAAATTTTGTTTCATTCAAAAACTTTCGTTTATTTAGTTTTTAAACCACGTAATGCAAGTATTTTTAAAAATATTTTTGGACGACGCAATTTGAATTATAGCAAATGTGCAGTTATCCGTTTGATGAGCAGTGGGTTCCAGGTTTGATTCTGGGCCAAGTTAACGAAATTAATCAAGTTTTTGAATCTCTCGACAGTGTGTGTGTAGAATCTTTTTTAAGTGTCCTTGGATTCCTAAGTGAAAAATTGCGAAAGACTATAATTGGTATATAAATACAAAATTATATTAATTTATATTTTTGACAACACTCTAACTACTATTATCGCGGAATTAATGCATTTTATTATGTTGAGAGTACTCACGATATGCGGTTTTTTAATTGTTTTTCGTCGTGGAGTTTCGCCGGGAACGCCATTTAATATAATTGTGTGAAAATAATGGAAAAATAATTAAAAAGAATAATATTGTACCTACATATAAATATTATATGATATACAGATATGGAGATAATAATATCTTTCACACCACTTCGATCAATCGTAAATTACAGTTTTATCTACCTCTTAATAAAAGATCAGGTCTTATTCATTCTAAAGATCATTTCGAAAAGGCAACGGCAGCAACGGTAATCTTTAAGCAGCCTGCAATCTATAACAATAATTATTTAGCATAGCCAAATACCCAAAAGAACGATAAGAATTTGTTTTTTATGAACACCTGTTTTTGATGTTACCAGGTGGTAAAACCATTGCAGTATGACCGGGAGGGGAAGGGAGGTTACCACCTCTATTATTCCCAGAATGAAAGGAAGGGAATCCATTGGAAGGGTGTCTCTCACTCTCTCATGAGGCGACCATCTTCGTCCTCGAGAAGACACGCATCTGTGGTTGGTTTCATATAGAAATAACCTCGGCGGCAGTGGTCACTCGCCATTAGGACTGCATGCTCGTTTGCTACTTTAATCCGTTAAAAAATTGTATAATTATTGTGTAGTGTATACATGATGTATGCATATATTGATCACCAACGTAGCGGACGGTCACCATATCTATCGGACTTGCAATACTGTGTGTTTGTCTTCATGTGTACGTTACCCATGACATAAAATGTCAAGTCGAAAATGTTATTTATTTATACTTATTACCATATTCTAGTGGCTTCGCCCGCTTCCGTCATGTCTACCACAATATTGAGTATACTATCGTTTAATAATTATTATTATTATCAAGGTGGTAGAACCAGTGTAGTACGACCGGGGAAGAACCGCCGCCACACCCATTTCTAACGTGAAGCATTTCTTGTGTTTCGATAGAAGGGTGTGGTTGCCGGCACACTTTCATAATAGGGAACCACAACCTTAGTTTTTGGGAGTAACAATTCATCTGTCATTGACTTTAGTTTGAGTTTCAATTTTATATTAATAAATTATATATGTATGTGACAATTTTGCATACTCCAGTGGGTTACAATAATTATGACTGTATCTTGTTATTCTGCATATACCTAAATGAATTGTATTGATTTGAATTGCTTCACGGTACAACTTCGTGTGGCGGTGGTAAAACCATAGGCACCTACTAGATTTAATTGACGTATTTTATTTTTACTAGTTGACCCGGCAAACTTCGTTGCACCAAAAATCAAAAATCTAAAATTATCAGAGCTTCTCCACTATATATGCATGTATTTTACATATAAACCTTCCTCTTGAATCACTCTATCTGTTAAAAAGAACTGCATTAAAATCCGTAGGGTAGATTTAAAGATCTAAACATACATAGGGACAGACAGCGAGAAGCGACTTTGTTTTATACTATGTAATGATTATTTTGTACTTTATTGCGGTTATTCTTAAATTGTGACACATTGTTTATTAATATATTACAAAATATTTTATGTTAAAGTATTAAATATATAATTTTATTTCTTCCCTGCGTTCTACATGCTTTGACAAAGCAAAGATGCACGGTTTTCCAAATCCAAACGAGAACAAAACTTATTTAAACACCTATCGAAACCAAACCTGGATCCCTGCTCGTCTAACCGGTATAGTCAGTTGTTACGTTGGGTAACCAAAATAACTATAAAAGGAATAAGTCGTACCAGTTTAAACTAACAATATTATGTAACATATACACATATTACCACAGTTCTTACTAATTCCACTCGTGACTGGCTACAGGTCAACGGGCTGTGAGGAACACTTATTCAAGTATTTATTATTGTAGACAATAATGTAAAACCCAAGTTCATCAATAGTTAAAGACAAAACAATACCATGAAACTGAAAGCCTTATAAAACTACTGACCCTATAAGACAAATCATGAAAATCACTTGCTCTAAGGTACACGCACAGGCACACAAATAATTGCTCACAAAATACACACACAAACACACACACAGACATAAACACACACGTACATACATGCACACACGTACACTTACTCATAAATACACATTTACTGAGATCACCACATTTTTATATAAACTTAATTTTAAGACTTATAGGTAGATTTTTTTTCATGTTTATAAAATGAAATAAAGATCGTCCTAACGAAGTACCCTTTTAAGTGCAATAAGTGTAATAAGGAACTGTTATCCATGCCACAAGTTCAATCTTATAATGGATACCAGGGTTTCGAAAAATTTTATTAGGTAACTGCTCAAAAATGTATTCTATATCCAACTATGTATTGTAGCTACAAACTTTTAAAAATAAACTTATTATTATTTTATTTATTATTAAGCTACTAGCTAAACACCGCAGCTTCGCGTTGAAAAAAACCGGTGTATCGATTGTCCCGTGGGAATAAGACATTTTCTCACAGTAA
This sequence comes from Spicauda simplicius, assembly GCA_949699795.1. Lineage (NCBI taxonomy): Eukaryota > Metazoa > Arthropoda > Insecta > Lepidoptera > Hesperiidae > Spicauda > Spicauda simplicius. The sequence goes on along the minus strand of OX453074.1, from coordinate 17,437,387 downwards.
AAAGTAACCTCTATGTTAATCCTGAGTATTAGCTAATTCCCTACCAAATTTTATGAAAATTGCTCCAGCCGTTTAGCCGACAAGAAATAACAAACATACACACTTATAAACTTTCGCCTTTATAATATTAGTATGATTGCATAGCTTTTATCGCGGGCTTTAAGCACGGCGACCGAATCAAGAAATTCCGTAACGAAAAATCTTAACACGTTCGCTTAACGTGTATGTATATGGTACGACAGTTTGAAGCTCGCACGGATCGAGACGAACTGCTCGGAAATCGGACGAATATTTAAGCAGCTGTTTGTGACAAAGTATCAAAGAATAAAACTTGAATTAATATAAAAAAAACCTGCATAAATAAATAATTATAATTGCATAAGTTGATAAAAGTACTATACAATAGATTATTACTGCGGCAGTCCCAGAGTGCCACACGTTTTTTTTTGTTACAGAAGTACAAAACATGTAGTCCACCAGATGGTAAGTAGCCACTGCCGTTCATGTACATATTTATCAAACGAGCATCCAGTCTACCTGATACTGGTCGATGCCGTCTATGACCATCTGTAAGCAAATTCATGTATATCAGGGGTTCTGTCTCTAGTAATTTTCAAACGTGTTGCAATCCACGAGGACTAGCGCCCTGTAGTTCCTGGACCAGAATAGAGCTACGGCATCCCCTGCCTGTCGTAAGAGGCGACTTAAAGGGGCTTCCGGGATTGCGGGCAGCTAGAGTGGGAGTTTGAACCGTTCAGTCATCCGATCCAGGGAAGGACGTCGGTAACTGTGGTCGCATACCGCCGTAAAGACTAGACGGCGCGGTGGGCACACCTGCCCATCTGGGAAGAGCCGATGGGGCAACGCGCTCAGAGGATTCCGGCAGCGGTCCTGTGGAGGTCTTAGAGTAAAAATCCCACATAACCCTGCGTCGTTCTCACGGCGTCTGGTACCTTTTGAAGGTTCACTCCTCGATAACCAAAAAAAAAAGATAATACTTGGTTAGACTTGTACGCGATTGATTACAGGTGGCCATAGGCGGCAGTGGCCACTTACCATCAGGTGGACTGCATGCATTATTTAACTTCCATGTCATTATAAGTTAGATTATTTAACTATAGCTGTCCGTGCTACGAGGAAATAACGAAATTTATGAAATAGTTGTTGGTTGGGTCAAAACTTTTGCCAATTTTATGTTACGTAAAAATATTTATGGCGAGCCGCTATTGCGTCGAATGATTGAAAATCCTAGAAATTTACATCGCAAGATGGCAATATGTCATTATTAACTAATATATATTACGTTATGGAAGAAGCAAACTGATTTGTAGGAAACTTTAAAGGTGGGTAGACCGTATGGGTAGACCCGGCAAATTTTATTCTAAAAATATAGGATGTGTTGTGCCATGGACACACACAAAGACGAATACACGAACACCCAGACCTAGAACGAGAACCACAATTCATCATTAATATTATAATTATATCTGGCCGGAGATCGAACCCGGAACCCATTGCGTGTCGGAACACAACCGGAGCCACCCGAGCGCGATACGCCTTTCAGGCTCTTCCCGTGAGCGCAAATGCTCACCGTGTCTCCTGGTGTTTACGATAGCATGCGACCACACACTGACCGACTGGGCGGTTTGAGCTCCCACTCTAGTCGCCCGTAACTCCACAAGCCCTCTTTTATAGGCAGGGGCTACCGTAGCCGTATTTTACTCCCCGGCTACAGGGGAAACCATAGTCACAAATCCGCTGCTACTCCCGAATACAAAATAGAAACACACAGTCGCTCATGTAAGCAGCTTTATACAGAACAAGGGTTCTATCTAAAGTCCATTACAGACGCGTTACTAAGATGGTCGCCTCACCCTTCCATCGAAACGCAAGAACTGCTTTACGCTAGCAATAAATGTGGCGGTAGTGCCTCCCCGGTCGAACTACACTGGTTCTACCGCCTGTTATAAGACCTATCTTATCTGGATTTGATTGGAGTTGGACTGTTTGGTTGCTTACATATTATCTATATATTAATACGTGAAGCAAAAATTTGTGATTTGTTTTTAAGATACTTGCGACAGGCAATTTCATACTCCTCTGTATGAAATTACGCACGGTTATAGTTGATGTGGAGAAGGATTGCCCAATGCTAATATTTTATTCAAATAATGCATAAAACATACATAAGGTTAACTAAAAACACATTACACTCACTACCGTGCATTTGACACAAATACATACATAATAAACGAAATTGAACATTCATTATTTTACTATGAAAACACTTAACGTCAAAAATGTCAGATGTCTTTGTCAAAATACCCGCTGTTGCTTTTAAATGCAGCTTAGTTATTAAACCTCTTTTTACTTAAAACGGATGGGTTCAAAATAACTTTAAAATTATTACAATTTATTTTAATTAGAGAAAAACATTGGTGCTACTTTGGACAATATGAAGTTTAGTTTTTTAATTTAAATTACGGTCGAATTTCGACCGTTGCGACGGGTGACTAGTAAAATAGTTCGTACTAATCCAATAGATTTGGTAAAGAAGTAACGAAGATTTAGTAACACATTATATTTCACTAGATTATTAGATAACACGTTCCTTCCCAAAAATGCTATCAAAGATATTCTGGTTACCTAAAATGGTCACCGCCGTTATCTGACATTAACAAAACCCGAAGGTTTAAGTAATATGACATTATTTAGAAAACAAAAAAACCTGGTAGAAACCTGAAAAAAGGAGCAGTGATAGCCTAATGGTTGAAATTTGCCCTCGATCGGGAGGTCCGAGGTTCAAACCCAAGCACGCACCACTAATTTTTCTAAGTTATGTGCGTATTAGAAATTAATTATCACCACTTTCGGTGAAGGAAAACATCTTGATTCATTGGAAGTGTGTGCGCCACTAATACTACGTCTACGTCAACCCATTACTATCCACTATTGGGCACGGGTCTTCTCTCAGAATGAGAGAGTTTTAGGCCATAGTCCACCGCGCTGGCCAAGTGCGAGTTGGTGGACTTCACACACCTCTGAGAACTTTTTTCTTAAAGAACTCTGGGGTGTGTAGGTTTCCTCACAATGTTTTCCTTCATCAAAAAGTAGTGAAAAGTAATTTGTAATACGCACATAATTAAAAAAATATATATTTTATTTCTCAGTTACTGATCCGACTCTACCTTCATTTACCAATTTCATTTTTGTACCCGGTCGTCGCAGCTTTGTTAACGGGCGTACTACGACAGTTAGGCGATCGGCAAATAAAAAAAGTCAGCTAATCACTCCATTTTTTCTCACCTCATGTTAAGAGCGAGGGAAGTTCGAAAAGGGCTCCAAAAGGAGAATGCCCAAGTGACTATGGAACTCAGTATCCCTATAAAATCTAGTGTGGCGTAGTGTATTTGGGCTTAATCATAAGTTGGAGTTGAGTAGGTACTTTCAATCACATATAAAAAAAATGTGTGCGTGTACTAGCGTACACTCGTAAGAAGTGAAACTTCTTTATGACGTTATTTTTCAAAAAATAATTTACTATATGCAACTTTACAGAAATTGGTTAAATAAAGTTAAATTAGATAAAGTTTAATAAAACGCTTTTATTAAACTTTATCTAATAATCTAATCTATAATAATCTATCTAATATCACGCGTGGTAGGGATAAGAAAAAGATGGCGCGTAACAGAATAAGATGGCGCGTAACGAAAAAATGTTACACTAAATATTTTTCCAACCCTGATAAAGAAGTTTCACTTTTGTTTTCCAACCCCGATAAAGAAGGTTCACTTCAAAATGTTTATAATTCTCGGCATTCAGCAGCAATATGGTAATGTAGGACCTCAAAAATTCGAATTGTCAAAATTAACAAGTCATTTATATGCTAATTTACGTTGTTTTTCTGTAAAAGCATAAATGTTCAATAAATACTTATTTTTGATATCGTATAAAAACAAAAAAAAAACAATTTCTACACTTACAGCCTCGCACTAGGATTTTCTCGTGTCGTGTCGTGCGTGCCATGGACATACAAAGACGAATACAAGTATTCAGACCTAGAGCAGTGATCTAAATTCATCTTTCAGAGACCTGTCTGGCCAGGAATCGAACCCAGAGCTGAATTTGATCACCGATGCTACCTATGAGGACTAAGATGACCTCGTATAAGTATATCCGGCAACCACACCACTCCAAACCGAAACACAATAGTTGCTTCATGGAGAAAAATAAGGGCTAATATAAACATTTAAACATCTCATAAACTGCATCATTCGTACTTACCAGTGTGTGAGATCCAAGAAGCTAGCGTATCGTGGGTTTCATTGTTAAGTTTTCTCAACGACTGCTAGAACAAATATCGCAGTAGGAGGGAATTAATGCACCTACGAGATGGATTTCCCATAATTACTCGCTATCACTAATTAGTTTTTATTTAAAATTAACACTATAACTTAAAATGGAGTCTTTAAACTCACGATCTCGTCTTACTGGACAAATAGGTAATAACACAACAACATAACTAATGGAGTCCCCATCTCGCTATCACTTTTGGCTTTTATTTAATGGAAAATGAAAATCAAAACGAATCAATCACGAAATAATAGTTACTGAATATTATCACGAGCTCAAAACAAACAGTCAAAAACTTCACACAATAATTATTATTTGTCACGCGGGTAGGTTCGAGATTCTTTAAGCCAATCGTATTTTAGTAAAGATGGCGACAAAATAAACGGTCAAGACAACGACTTTTATTTTGGTCACTTTTCGGGGTTGTTGAAGTGAAATGAAACTTCTTTATCGGGGTTGGAAAAAAATTTAGTGTATTTCTGTAAAGTTGCATATAGTAAATTATTTTTTGAAAAATAACGTCATAAAGAAGTTTCACTTCTTACGAGTGTACGCTAGTACACGCACACATTTTTTTTTATGCGGAGAATTTGTTATTTCGTAATATTTGTAAATATTGTTTTAATTAATAATAGGAGTTACTGATTTCATAAAGTAGTGACACAACTTAGGTTTTGCGATACCATCCGTGGGCATTCTCCTTTGTCGACAAAAAACTTTTCAAAACTTTCTTTTCTTGCTTATGCTCGGAGGAGCGTTCCTACCCTCGAATTATTAGTTAGAACAACTCATATAAGTACACCCACCACACCATTCAAGCCAGGAGTAGTGATGCCTCCGGAGTTAAACCATATAACATGGCACCAATATTCAAGAAACTCCCTCGCTAAGGGGCTTGAAATAAGGAGAGGAAAGAACTCTCCCTGAAAGCCAGCGACGCATTAGCGACTCTTTAGGTGTAGCAAATGTCCATAGGCGACGATGACTGCCCATCAGGTAACCCGTCTGTTTTATTTATTATTTTTTTTATATTTAATTTTTATTTGACTGAAGTAGCAAACAAGCATGCAGTCCACCTGATGGGAAGTGGTCACTGCCGCCCTGCTACATCTGTAATCAACTTCATACAGAACATGGGTTCTAGCTGAAGTCAATCAGATGCGTTGCTAGCCCCGAGGACTATGATGGTCATATAAAAGTGTGCCGGCAACCACACCCTTCCATCAAAACGCAAGAAATGCTTCACGCTAGAAATAGGTGTGGCGGTGTTACCTGCCCGGTCGAATTACACTGGTTCTAACACCGTCGTTTTATCGTGAGGTAAACAAAAAACTTTTAAGCTCTTCATAACATGGCCAGCTTATAACTAAATTTATATTGCCGAATAGTTACCCAATTACCTATCCAGTCCAAGAGAGAGGCCCCTCTCACTCACATAGTAGAGGTCTTCTGAACTTGATACACGTGTAAAAGTTATTGTTTTTTGTTACTTTCTACAGCAGTATAAGCAGTGCAAATGTAACGACTTACAAAACAGTGAAATGTGATCGTGTGATTAAAATAATTTCTTTGATTTAAAATTATTAAACTATTCACATTATAGATAAATTTTAATAAATATTTAAAGCTTAGTAAAATATTTTTAAATCTGAAGTTATTAAAAGTAAAATAATGAATAGTATTTCATAGTGTGATTTTAATATAAACATTTTAATTTAGGGAATAATAATTTTAACAATTTTAAATATAAATTAGAAGATTAAAAGTAATAATTTAATAATTTAATTTTACACACGACTTTTGAAAGGTAAGTTAATACTGTGTTAATGCTTAGGTGCATATCGTTTATGTAACTTTATCATGAGCTCTCGATTGGAGCTTTTACTTGGATCTTAGTTTTATTGGGATTTAGTACTTTCATGCATTTTACTGTATAACACTGCTCTACAGCCCAACAATCTTTATGTTAAAGTCTTAATGTTTCTCTTCTTATTAATCACTACATACTACAAAACAAAGTTGCTTCGCGCTGTCTGTCCCTATGTACTTATGCTTTGATCTTTAAAAATACGCTACGGATTTTAATGCAGTTTTTTTAATACATAGAGCGATTCAAGAGGAAGGTTTTTATTTATAATACACGTATAATATAGTAGAGAAACACTGATAATTTTAGATTTTTTACTTTTAAACGGAACGAAGTTCGCCGGGTTAGCTAGTTTCTCAATACATTAATGTTAAAGAAATTATAATATCATCATTTGTTGCATGTGTCAGTTAAAGGATAAGTAATATTAAGACATAAAGTATCAAAATTAATTAGCAGTTCAGCTAGGTCCACTCCCCGTCTAACCCTAGAAATGTAAAAACCATCGCTCCCCTTGGAAAATAGTACCATAACATAAAATCGATCAGTTAGTAGAAAATAACTATAAACACAGCTACTCTTACCAGTTATCTTTTCTTTGTTCGGTAATTAATTTCAATATATTGGAATATTTACCCCAAAGTAATCTTATAAATCTTTATTTCGCAAATCTTCTATAAAGGGGCAGAGATTTATTTATTTATTACAAAACTTACAACTAACATTACAGGATTTCATCTAATTCGTTACATATAACATTTAACATTACACATAATCGTTATTAAATTAATGGTAATAATGTAAATTACAATCATTATAAAATTAATTAATAGAGACATAGACATAGAGAGATGTTTCCTAGGAATAAAAAAATCCTTATCGACCAGAAGAAGAGTGGATTAGTGCTAAACGTTGTTGAGAATTTACAGCCAAGGGTTTTCTGTTATATCTGTGTGATAAATAATGTCTGATTAATCAATAATTCAATTTAGATAAATCAAAGCTACTCGGAAATGTAACCTCGAGCGTACCTCTTACGTGGAGGTAATTTTACCAAAGGTCACCACTCTCTACGGACAATATAATTATGGTTACATAACCATTCGCCATGCTTGTCAAAAACGTGAATATGTAATACATATTGAGCTACGAGCGAGTTGAATAATCAGTCTTAAATAAGTGTTTAGTTGTTTTTTGTTGAAGGTGGTAGAACGAGTGTAGTTCGACCGGTGAAGTACCACCGCCACACCTATTTCAAACGTGAAGCATTCCTTGCGTTTCGATGGAAGGGTGTGGTTGCCGGCACACTCTATATAAAGCGACCATCTTAGTCCTTGGGAGTAGCAACGTATCTGTGATTGACTTCATAAAAAACCCTATGTTCTATATGAAGATGCTTACAGTTGACCATGAGCGGCAGTGACCACTTACCATCAGGTGGACTGCATGCTCTTTTGCTACTTCATTATTATAAAAAAAAATGCCATTATTTTATATTGGCCAACAGGGGTAAATTGTCTATTATGTTTTTCTTTTACTACCACCAGAACGGATAGTAGATACCTGCACGATATTGTGGTGGTAGAAGCAATTATTTGGACAAGGGTGGGCCCAGCCGCCCATCTGGGAGGAGCCCGATGGGGCTACGCGCTCGGAGGATCCCGGAGTCCTCCTTTTCAGCGCCGAGGACGGCTACCGGAGGGGATTTAGTGCGGTAAAAATTCCACATAATCCTGCGTCGCTCCCACGGCGTCGGGTACCTTTTGAAAGTTTCCCTCTCGAGAACAAAAAAAAAGACATGTGTGTGACAGAGGTACCTCCCCTTATACCTACAACCCAACGTCTTACTTCAAGACTAGTTTTTCATACTCAATCATCATATTCACAAAAACGTGAATGAAATTAAGATAAGCATGTCATATTTTTTATTTCTTATTATTAAACAATCAACCTAAGTAAATAACGATAATAAAATCATAGTCATGCTTGGCCGTGCGCGTCGGTAGTCGTAGAATAAAACGAACGGATAGGAAGCCTATTTTTCTTTATAAAACCCTAAATTCATTTTAATACAGGAAGAAATAAATAAACAAAAAACTAAAAACTTTATTAAACACTTATCTTTCAGTGTTTGTGACTGTATTATTTTAAAAAATCATAGGATTTTTTCCCGGTGATTTTTAAACATTAAATCATCTTTCGACGACCCGCGCGTCCGAGCGGTTACCATACCTGTCTGACACGCAATGGGTTCCGGGTTCGATTCCCGGCTAGACAGATCTCTGAATGATAAGTTTAGATTCCTGTTTTGGGTCTGGGTGTTTGTGTATTCGTGTTTGTGTGTGTCCATGGTACCCACGACACAGGAGAAAATCCTAATGTGGGGCTATGAGTGTAGAAAGCGTTTTTTATCTAAGGATATTCACTGAGAAAGGTTTTAAACAATGTCTGGATATCTGATTTTCATAAATTAACGTGTTCTCACAGTTAACCTTACATGAGATGATAAAGGCAGATGCCTTCATATCTATGTAATCTATGAAACTAAAACCTACGAATCATCTATATTGCAAACTACATTTCCCCAGCTCCTCCTGCTTTTTTTTTAATTTATTTTCTCACATAAAAAAATTAGCAACGCATACACTAATGTCTGCCAAACAGTGCGACACTTTAACGGCAGCGTTCCCGTGGATAAGGACCGTTTTCACTTAATTTTTACAAGTGCATAGTACTAGTACATACTAAAATAAATAAACAAATAGAGTACTAGTCAAGTTAACTTGGAAAGAACTCAAAATTAAATTTGTTGGATCATGTTTACCACGGTAAAAAGAATTCTGTGTGCCAAAGTATGCCATAAACTATGTATAAATGTATCAAATTCAATCCAAATTTAGTAGGTTTGCGAGAAAGAGTAATACACATCCAACCATCCTTACAAACTTTTTTTTTTATCTGACTGAAGTAGCAAACGACCATGCAGCCCACCTGATGGGAAGTGGTCACTGCCGCCTATGGACAACTGTAATCAACTACATACAGAACACGGGTTTCAATTGAAGTCAATCACAGATGCGTTGCAACTCCCGATGACTATGGTGGATGTCGCCGCATGTGAAAGTGTGCCGACAACCACATCCATCTATCAAAACGCAAGAAATGCTTAATGTTAGAAATAGGTGTGGAGGTGGTACTTCCCCGGTTGAACTATACTGGTTCTACCACCTTAAGATATACATTTATTAAATTAATGGAAAAAAATTAACAAAGCTTATACTATTGCCCTTATATTTCCAGAAAACCATAACCAGTGGGAGATGCCATAAAATCTAATAAATTGAAACCAGACACAATGGTTCAAAGAATCGCAACCCAGATAGCAGCAAAACAAAAAGAAGATGGCTTGGCAAACCTGGTGGGCCACTTCGGGAAGTGGCAACTCCTGGTCTGTGCCTCGGTCTCCTTGGTCAAGTTCTCCTCAGGCTGGGTGCAGATGGCCATACTCTTCCTGACTCCGAATCTCGTCTTCTGGTGCGAGGACTTCGGCCCCAACTCCACAGAAGTGGCCAAAAACTCTACGTGTTATGATAATTGTTTGAAGTATGCTTACGATACCAGCCCATTTGAGAATACCATTATATCGGAATGGGATCTTGTCTGCAAGAAGGCCTGGATGGCCAGCTTCACCCAGATGGTGCTGCAGCTTGGCGTTCTGATCGGAAGCGTCCTGTTCGGGTTCCTTTCGGATAGGTAAGTGTTTTATAAAATTTGAGTCATAAACAAAAGTGCCGTCCTAATATTTACCGCTGCTCTAACAATTTGTTAAAAATAACGATAAGAGAGAGATACTTATCTACCCTTAACTCTCGGATAATTTACTCTCGCCGTGTCCGAATTACTAAAGGGAATCTTATAACCTTGTTTTCTAATATTCCTTTTGTAATATTAGATCACCATGTAAAACGAGTAGCAGCAGGAGGGCACCCTTGTCCAACAATTCCTGCTTAACATCTCAGGGAAATTGGGGTGGCTGAAAACCAGCGCAGCTCAGGACCGAGATCCTGGTTCTGAATTAGCTGAGTCTCTTCCTTTTGCTCCCCATAATGTTATTTAATTAACCCAAATTAATTATTACCTTTTATTTGTAATGCATTTGAGGCAATAAACCATTATTATTATTATTAACCTTGACCTCAAATTGAGTCTATTTTATGTTTTGTCGTATATATATTGTAGTCTCATGGAACGATGCGGTCGCCAACCGACAAAGTCCTTTTTTTAACAAATAAAAAAAACCTTAACGTCTTCCTTCTCTGGATCCACCAGTTTTGCAATTAATTGCATAAACGGACTATTTATGCAATGTTTTTATGCGACTCTTAATTAGGATTCATTATCACACTGTTTAATATAGCTTACAATCTTGCATAACACAGGACATACACGAGCAATAGCATCATTTTGACATCCGCGCTAAACCACTTGTGAATGTAGTAGAAGTAGAACATAAGCCTGTTTAATAGATTTAGGTTTCAAAATCCATAGTTAACAACACAACAAAACGAAATAGGTATAATTAAGAAGAACAACTACAACATATTATGACGGTTACCTGACATTGTTACCTTATCTGTAGTATTAACATGAGACGTGTTGGCATTCAACAGCGTACATCATATGTAAGGAAAACTCTCAAGGATTTGAATCTATATCCGACGTGATCTGAGTTTCCATACGACCATTTTTCCAATCAAATATTTAGACGAACTCCGAGGCGGAGCAATTACTACACCGGACTGACACGCAATGGTTCCGGGTTCGATCCACGGCCGGTCTTATGAATGATGAATGTTATTGTTCTGTGGGTCTGGGTGTTTGTATACATATATGTCTTTTTGTATTTGCACCCACGATACAGGAGAAAATCTAATTGTTAGGCTATGGGTGTTGAAAAATTAAAAAGCATTAATAGTTAATTGATCGTTTTGCTAACTCATATTCTCATAAAAACTCATTGGTCGAATGATTGATTTCGGCTCTACATTAAAGGTTAATTAAATTATTACAGCCATGAATTCCCTGACCTAGTTTAACCTTTTTTTTTTTTTTGTTTTCGAGGGGGAAACCTTCCAAAGGTACCCGACGTCGTGGGAGCGACGCAGGGTTATGTGGGATTTTTACCGCACTAAAACCCCCCCGGTGGCCGTCTTCGGCGCTGAAAAGGAGGACTCCGGGATCTCGAAACGACTTCAACCGGAATCCTCCGAGCGCGCTGCCCCATCGGGCTCCTCCCAGATAGGCGGCTGGGCCCACCGCTCCGTCTAGTCTTTACGATGGTATGCGACCACACATACCGCCGTCCTTCCCGGGATTGCCTGACCGAACGGTTCGAGCTCCCACTCTAGCCGTCTGCAACCCCGGAAGCCCTAATTTTGAATTTTGACCTAGGCACCCTATAGCAGGCCAGTTTTTACTAAGCGGGAGTCAAACCCGTTTAAAAACAATCATTAGGTAATTTAACTTTCAATCAACTTTCATTCATTTCATTTTATTGGCTGTCGACTCACTTTTAAATAGGCGACCATCGTAATCCGCGGAAGTAGCAATGCATCTGTGACTGACTTTAGCTACAACCTTAGTTCTGAATTAAATTGCTTGCAGTTGCCACTTACCATCAGGTGGATTGTATGCTCGTTTGATACTTCTAATATATAAAATTCTCGTGTCACAATGTACGTTCCCGTACTCCTCCGAAACGGCTTGACCAATTCTTATGAAATTTTTTGAGCGTATTGAGTAGGTCTGAGATTCGGCCAACATCTATTTTTCATACCCTTTAGTGATAAGTGTTGTTCACCCTTAACATTTTTTTTTAATTTTTTTATGGCAAAACAACGTTTGCCGGGTCAGCTAGTAAATCTATAAAAAAGTGACAAGTAAAAACAGAAATAATATAACGTGGTAAGAATTACTTTGTCCTCATATCCTTATCCAAACAAGTTCGGTTCCAGTTAGTTATCATAGACCAAAAAAGTGGGTTTCCATCACACGTTAAAACTAAGTCGAAAACAATAAAAACATAGACAAAGGTCACGTCGAAGATACCTATTGTTAATCCATAAACACGTGATAAACATAAAAAATTAACATGAAATATACGCGTCAGTGATGTTACGAATATTCGCATACTTTATATATTCGCATTCGTAAGGATTGTGCGCAACTCTTGCGATTATTTAACTGCAGTTTAACGAAAAACAACGCGAGCTTAAACCGAACTGCAATTTGGTCGCCTAATGTACAAATTATCGCCCAATACACAGCCTATTTGAATAATCCAACGGGTACTCACGATACGGTTTTTGAATTCTTTAAGAATTCTTTTTGCGGATATTTCGACACAGTTACATATCGTGAGTACCCGTTGATTATTAAAATGTATCAATTCCACGATAATACTAGTCTAAAATACACAGCCTATTTCTAAATTGTATACTGTTTAATAAATAGTATATGTAGATGCTGTTGCACCTCCCTGAAAATAAATCTAGCAGCGTCCATGTTGGCGTCAAATAATAAAACACTGAATATTCGCGATGTCGGTAAGAGACAAAGTTGCCAAATTTTAGGGAAATTTAAGTCGAAGTGCAGTTTGGTCGGCTACACTTTTCTATATTGGTTTCTATACTGGTTAATAATGTGTGTAGAAGCTGATGCACCTACCTGAAAATAAACCTGGCGTCCATGTTGGCGTCAAATAAAAAAAGTCTGTCGTGGGATACCAGGCAGGAACGAAGTTAAAGATAAGAAAAAGGGAAAAAGAGAAAGGTATTATTATACACTATTCGCATATACGACTATAGCATTTGCGTTCTGTACTTTTCTTATGGCTTTTTTCTTACGGACTTTTTCTTACGGTTTTACTACAACATTTTTCTAGTTCGGTCGCGCAGCAAAATCCCTATCTCTTCCAAACCTGCCGTAAGGAACTTGGTTCCAAATAAACTGACTATTCCAATTCGTATCCGCGAATCTTCAAATAGTAACATCCGTCACATCACTAACACCTAGTAAAACGATAAACACGTGATAAACATAAAAAATAACATGAAATATATGCGTCGACAATTTTGTAGAGTCACGACTTTGTAACCGGTCAAGAGATGTGCGCAAAAGCTAATTCATAGTTAGCAAAAAATATTTGACAGCGACTTTTTTTGGATTCCGTACTCAAAGGTTCGAATCGAGACTCTATTACAAAGAATCCGCTGTCCGTCTGTCTGTAAGTTGGCTGTATCTCATGAATCATGATAGTTAGATAGTAGATTTTTTTTTGTTCTCGAGGGGGAAACCTTCAAAAGGTACCCGACGCCGTGGGAGCGACGCAGGGTTATGTGGGATTTTTACTGCACTAACATCCCCCCCCCCCCCCCCCGGTGGCCGTCCTCGGCGCTAAAAAGGAGGACTCCGGGATCTCGAAACGACTTCAACCGGAATGATAGTTGATATATCATACGTATAAAACGTATGATATATTTCTGTTGCCATAGAGGCAAACCAGTAGGACCAGTGTAGTTCGACCGGGGAAGTACCACCGCCACATTTATTTTATCGTGAAGCAGTTCTTGCGTTTCGATAGAAGGGTGTGGTTGCCGGCACACTTTTATATGAGGCGACCATCATAGTCCTCGGGAGTAGCAATGCATCTGTGATTGACTTCAGATGGAACCCATGTTCTGTATGAAGTTGATTACAGTTGTCCATGGGCGGCAGTGGCCACTTACCATCAGATGGACTGCTTGCTCGTTTGCTACTTCACTCAGATAAAAAGTCATGGGCGGCAGTGACAACTTACCATCAGGTAGACTGCATGCTCCTTTAATACTACAATATTATGAAAAACGCTAAATAAACGCAAGAACTGTTTAACGCTTGAAATAGGTTTGGCGATACCTCTCCTGTCGGGCTATTGTCAGTTCTCACGGTTTTATCAGTTTGAGCTACATACACGTGGCATTTAGATAGATAAAAAATTGCAAAGGACCGCGAAAATTATCTTGACGTGATGCTGATATCTGTAGCATTTACACTTCCTCGTTGTGATAAGATAAATACGTAAACATATACGAAACATAGTTTTTTAATTGAAGTAGCGAAGGGCAGTAGTAGCAGCATAAGGACGCATTTGGCCACCGACCAGTGAGCCTATTTTTATGTACCTACGAATTTGAATTGGATTGTAATAAAGGGGCGACAAAGAAGATGGTTGTGGTAAAACTGGCACTGAGTATAACCTATTATAATTGACCACTGCAGCCTTTTTTTTTGTTTTCGAAGGGGAAACTTTCAAAAAGTACCCGACGTCGTGGGAGTGACGCGGGTTATGTGGGATTCTTACACTAAAACCCCCCCGGTGGCCGACCCCGACGCTGCGAAGAGGACTCCGGGAACTCCGATTGACCGCCGCCGGTGTCCTCAGCGTGTGCCCCATCGGGCTCTTCCCTGGTGGGCGTGAACTGCTCACCGCACCTACTGGTTTTTACGGCAGCATGCAACCACACATGCCACCGTCCTTCCCGGGGTCGCTTGGCCGGACGGGTCGAGCTCCCACTCTTCCCGCTCGCAACCCCGGAAGCCTCTTTTAGTCGCCTCTTACTACAGGCAGAGCGTACCGTAGTCCTATTCTGGTCCCGGAACTACAGGGACAGACCACTGCAGCCTATGGACATGTACGATCAAAGCCCAGATAATATAACGAAAGTCACCTTACACACCCTTCCATTGAAACGCAAGAACTTCACGATAGAATTAAGCGTAGCGGTAGTACCTACCTCCTTGGTCGGAAAATACTTGTTATTATACCTTTTCTTTTGTTGCCCCCTGTAGCTGACCTCGGCGGTACGAAGAGGACTCAGAGATCTCCAAAGGACCGCGACCGCAGTCCTCTGAGTGCGTTGCCCCATCGCGTATCTCCCAGATGAGCGTTCCATCTGGTCTTTAGGATGGTATGCGACCACACATAGCGCGGATGGACGCTTCGAGCGCCCACTCTAGCCGCCCGCAATCCCGGAAGCCCCTTTTAGTCGCCTTTTACGACAGGCAGGGGATACCGTAAACCTATTCTGATCCCGGTACGATACTCGTTTACCTTGCAAATTATCATACCAATTTGTATAGTTGCAATTTAAAGAATAAGTATATTTACATATATTTTATAAGGAAAAGTTGACTACACGTATTATAATTCAATCGTACTTTATCCTTATAATAAGGCCGACTTACCAATGAAATTGATAGTCACATAACTTATCACAAGGCCGATAATGCCTTGGAACTGGATTTTCTTTTTTACAAAGTAATTTTACCAAATCTTTACTTGTCCTTTTTACAAATAATCTAACACAAAAAGCCATCGGTTTTTAAAGGAAGTCATTGTTCTTAATCAAATTTATATTCAAGTGTGATAAATCAGCTTTTTTACTTGTAAATATAAATAAGGTAGGTTTGATAAAGTCGGAGATTAATAATTCCATCAGATGAACACAAAAGGTCACCAGTATACACCAGTATTTACAGGCGTGGGATTGCCTATGATAAGTTAGGTATATTTTGAAGGTGGTAGAACCAGTTTAGTAGACCGAGGAAGTACTATTTCTAGCGTGAAGCATTTCTTGCACACTTTCACATGAGGCGACCATCTTTGTGCTCGAGAGTAGCTACGCATCTGTGATAAAATTCAGATGGAACCCATGTTCTGTATGAAGTCAATTACAGACGTCCATGGGCGGTAGTGACCACTTACCATCAGGTGGACTGCATACTAATGTAACACTGAATGTTATAGATCACTGGCGGGTAGATACTAGGGGATAAGAACAGATAGACTGAAACCCTAATAATCAAAATCCGAGTACTAATGTTATCCATCACCATTAGGGTGGCCCAAAGTTTCCAAGACAAGTACTCTTTTCGAGCTACTCCTGATTCAGATTCCTTTAAAAAATTTGGAGCGACCTTTAAATATTAAAATTTCGACTTGAGATTTTCAGGATCTTTATTATTTTTCTTGTAGAAAAAAATTAAATAATGAAAAAAATTATTAAAAAAAAAAAACTATTTTTGACGATTTTGGAAATTTTTAAAAATTTGGAGTGACCCTTAAAAATTTTTTTTTTGACCTGCCGTTTGGAGGGGACTCTTAAAACATCATAAACTTTCATATTTTGGTACGAGACTCGAAAAAAAAAAATAGTCGGTTTTTTTGGGCCACCCTAATCACCATGAAGGCTTAATTTCTTGAAAGGAAGAAGCAAGTCTTTCCCTCCCTAATTCTAAAGTAATGGAAACGAAATGGCAGCAGACATATTAAAAACACTCATTTTCTTTTCAGATATGGCAGAAAAATAACTTTCCTGGTCTCCATCACGTCGCTCATAATCCTCGGTTTCGGGGTGCCATTCTCGCCAAACTACATCATGTTCACCGTCATAAGATTCTTCCTCGGCGTCGCAACAGCGGGAACTATGGTCATCTCTTTCGTTCTCATCATGGAGACCATTGGCACGAAGTACAGAGAGATATTTGGCTGTCTCTTCCAAATCCCCTTCATCACTGGCCACATGACGGTACCCCTGTTCGCGTATTACTTCAGGAAATGGGACGAGTACTCGTTGGCGCTCGCAGTACCACCTCTGATCTATTTGGGGTACTTTTTTGTCCTGAATGAGTCTCCCAGATGGCTGATCAGCGTGGGAAGGGTTGACGAGGCAACGGAAATTGTGACGAAAGCTGCGGAAATGTATGTATACATGTATTATTTTAAATGCTTAAATATTTTAATCCAAAATTTAATATTTATTTCTAATCTAACAAGGTCTTACTGAGCATAGGTTTAGAAAAAATATGGAATAATAATAAGTTTTTTCCATAGTTCCATTATTGTCCAACTGCTGGTCTTCTCTCAGGATCAGGACAGATTTAAGGCCATAGTCCACAACGCTGGTTAGGAGAATTTGTTGACTTCACAAAACTTAGAAGTTTTTTTATAGACTTTTGGTGCATAATTTACCACACGATTTTTCCTTCCTTAAAGTAATATAAACCAGGGACAATAAATTTATAATAGGTAGTTAATCAGAAAGTAAAAATGTATATTTAATTATTTACTATTTAGTTATTTACTACAGGGCAGTTATAGCCTAACGGTTGAAACTTGCCCTCTAAATCGGGAGTTCCCAGGTTCAAACTCAGGCACGTATTAGAAATTAATTATCACTACTTTTCGGTGAAGCAAAACATCGTAAAGAAACCTTCACACCCGAGAGTTCTTTAAAAAAAAGGTCTCGGAGGTGTGTAAAGTCCATCAATTCGCACTAGGCCAGCGCGGTGGCCTATGGCCTAAAACTCTCTCATTTTGAGAGAAGACCCGTGCCCAGCACTCGTATAGTATGGGTTGGCGATACTTTGTATCAATTGGAATCAGAATTTATTTATGAAAAAGGAGGATTTGTCAACTTAGATTTGAGAATACCTGAACTAATCAATGCAAACTCTCATATGTTGTACTTGAACTTTCAGGAACGGTCTCCCAACAGCGAAGATAGGGGAAACCCTGAAGCAAATGTCTGAGGAAATCAACTCCAAAGCAGACGAGCCGAAGCTGAACTACAGCGCGCTGTTCCACCCGTCGCTGCGGATGAAGACCATCTGCTGCTGCGCCATGTGGATGATCACGGGGCTCACGTTCTTCGGCTTCAACCAGTACATCAGTCAGACAAGCCCTGATCCGTTTATTAGCGTGGCGGCGGCTGGTGGTATTCAGGTATTGAAGCTATATATCCTCTCTTGGCATTCCTTACTCGACATACTTGCAATTTTGACAAACTATATTACTATACACCATAGAGCAGTGATAGCCTAATGGTTGAAACTTGCCCTCTCGATTGGGAGGTCCGAGGTTCAAACCCAGGCACGCACCACTGATTTATGTGCGTATTAGAAATTAATTATCACTGCTTTTCGGTGAAGGAAAACATCGTGAGGAAACCTATACACCCGAGAGTTCTTAAAAAAAAAAGTTCTCGGAGGTGTGTGAAGTCCACCAATTCGCACTTGGCCAGCGCGGTGGACTATGGCCTAAACTCTCTCATTCTGAGAGAAGACCCGTGCCCAGCGGTGGGACAATAATGGGTTGACGAGATAGAACCCAGTGTGTTAAGTCCCATTCACCCACGTAAGTCAATTATAAGCCTGTAGGTATTATAATTCAATATAGATTTTTTCCTGGGCTATTAACATTGAAGCAGCAAACGAGCATGCTTTACAACTTAAACGGCAATGGCCACTCATTATAACGAACATGCAGGCTACCTACCTAGAGGTGTTGCTAATCTCAAAAATTAAAATGGCTGCTTCATATAAAAGTGAGCCGGCAAACGTACCCTTC
Source organism: Spicauda simplicius (assembly GCA_949699795.1). Taxonomy (NCBI): domain Eukaryota; kingdom Metazoa; phylum Arthropoda; class Insecta; order Lepidoptera; family Hesperiidae; genus Spicauda; species Spicauda simplicius. Next base: position 17,418,718 of record OX453074.1, on the reverse strand, counting down.
CTCCGCCCGAACTATGTAAGTTCTACCAACTTGTATACGTCAACCGAAAAACTTAAGTACTGTATATATTTTTTTCTTAATTTACGAATGTTTCAGTTATCCATAACACAAGCAAAATAAAAATCAATTCGATAATTTCAGATCCCGTCAAACCTGGTCTCAATCTGGCTGATCAAGCACTACGGACGCAAGCTGACCACCGCCACCTTCTTCGCTCTGGGCGGCGTCTGCGTGGTGACCCTCGGCTGCGTGCCCCACACCTTCTGGATAACTCTCACTTTAGGAACCCTAGGAGTCAGTTGCACCGCGATCGTAGCGGCATCTATCTACATTTTTACCTCAGAACTTTTCCCGACGGTAGTTCGAAATATGAGTATGGGCGCGTCGTCTACGTCTATGAGGGTAGGATCAATGTTGGCGCCGTTTATTTCGAATTTATCGCTGACGATACCCTGGCTGCCGACTGTTATATTCGGTGTGGCACCCATAGCGGCTGGGGCGGTGTGTCTCATGCTGCCAGAGACGAAGGGTACCACCCTTCCGGACAGTATGGAGGATATCAAGAATGCTGGGTGATTTTACAGTGATTAATATTGACTTTAAAACGTCTAAACTCGTTAAGTACTGTGATAACCGGTTTAACTTTCTTGTGATATGAAATACCGTCAGATTTAAACCACTAGTAACTATGAGATTAATAATGCGTTGAATGAAAAACGTTTGAATCCTGACGGGGTAGACCATGTTTATATACCTACTAATAATGTTAAGTTGGACAACACTCAACCAAAATTGCAGCACTTTAGTTACATTTTGCAAATACGCTGAAAACTATAATATTGCAAATACCACATTTTCCAATCGACAGCAGTATTCGCTTCATACACACACACAAATAAAGTTAATGGAAGTTGGTCACAGATGCGTTGCTGCGTCTGAGGACTCAGTTGGAACTAGTTTCTCCTTTACCACAACCATCAAACCAGGGGGGTGTAACTTAGAACAAAAATGAAATTGCAAATATAGTAGCGCCATCTGTTGTTGGCGTACGGAAATAAACATTAGTGTTCTACTAACGTTTCTTTTTATGCATGACAAAAATTTAATAATTTTTTATTTTTAAATATATCAAGTAATTTTCTAAGTTTTTATTTAATGTATATTCATTCACAGCACCATTATTATTTGTTGTTACGTAAATTGGTCTCCACTTTAAATTTCCAATTATAATTTTCGTAATTTATATACCAATAGAAATATGTACGTACGGAACGTAATTTTCTTAGTTTTCAAAGTTTTAAATCGAATCGAACCGCCATTGCAATTTTGTAGTTCGCAAAGTTCGCAATTTTTCTTTTCGTGAGCATAACAATTTTCGTTACGAGGATTTGTGCTCAAATCCGTCTTTACGTTAAGTTATTTATTGTTAAATTGTCAATTTTCGTTACCAAAATGTCTTTGGGAGCGAACAAAACGCAGTTAAGTAGAAAGTACTGCATTTTTGGATGCGATAAACTTGGTAAGTGTTTTTCTGTTTTATACAAATAATATTTTTCTTTTATGTAATTATTGTACTTTTAATTTTTGCACCTTAATACTTTACATGAGTTTATTTTTATATCTCAAATAAAAATAGATGACCAGTGCCTAGCATCATTTAAAATTGACCGATGATGAATAAATAATTAAAAGGGACAATAAATGCTTTAAATAATTATTGTGTAAGGTCATGTATCCCTTTTGCAAAGACATACTTATTAATGACTTTTTCAGATGTCCATGTTCATCGGTTTCCTCATCCAATAAACCACCATGAATGGTTTTTAAGTTGGGTTGCTGTTATGGATAACAAGTTGAAAGGAGATGATCCCATGTTTATTTACAAAAATAAAAGAGTCTGCGATTATCACTTTCAACCGGAAGACATAACATGCCGTCGTGTAGTTTTTGGAGCTGTACCATCCCTCAATCTAAATGGTAAATACTCCAGTACTACCAAGTAGTAACACCAGTACTCAACACGTGATAAAAACTTCATGTATGGTGGAATGTAAATCCTAATGTTACTTTGACATCAGAAGAATCATTTAGTTATTTATTCAGTAATAATTATAACGCTTTCTACACTTATAGCCCCTCACTAGGATTCACTCCTTTTTTTTATACTTATACCTAACGATAAGGCAGACGGGTTACTTGATGAAAAAGGAATCACCGTCGCCTATGGACATTTGCAACACCTGAGGAGTCGCCGATGCACCGCCGGCTTTGAAGGAGAGCTCTCTTCCTGTGCCATGGACATGTGCCAACACACAAAGACCCAGATCGGAACTTTAGCATAAACAGAGAGTAGTTTTACATAAGGGACTAATTTTGCGTAATTTTTAAGTATTTTTTTTTGTTTTGTTTCAGGAGTATTTCAGTCAAAATACTCTGTTACAGAGGAACACAGTTATGCATTGTTTCATTCTGAATCTGCAGAAATACAAGAACCGTCAACTTCAAATGCATCTTTTAAAACTGGTAACTAAAAAACTTTTTAAGATTTTCAAGTAACTTATGTTTCTTTGTATGTAATGAAGTGCCAAGCTATATGCGTACCAAACGTGAATAAGTTGATAAGCCTATCTACATATATGTACATTTTTATTAGTTAAAAAACGAGTCTCAACATTGTGTACTATATTTTATTTTATATATTATGCAATATTTAGCACCAAATTAAGGGCTTAGTTCGACTTATCAACTTATTAATGCCTGGTACTGATATAGTGTTTTATTTAGTTATATCTTCTTTAGCACTAGTAAGTGAAAATTTGTAATGAGAATATTTTTCCATGTGTTTGTAGATGATCCAGTTGTAATGGAATGCAGCAGCCAAATGGTTTCATGCCAACATTATGGAGATAATGAAATCAAAAAGAACTGTTCCTTAGGTGAATATATGGGTTTTTTTTTAAATATGTTTTTTGGATTCTTGTGCAACAAAAAAGTAAATCATGCTTTTCATATGGCAATAAAAAACTATCATCAGACTGGTGATAATCTATTATTCTTTATAATATCGAAATCAACTACTGCAAGCACAAATGTGAACAAAATGTAGATGTCTGCCTTTGGGAGTTTTATTTAATGAATTGTGGTATAAAAATACTAATCTTATTTCGTTTATATTTTTCAGATGCAAAGAGATTGGCATGTTCTTTTGTTGATCAAACTTCAACAAAATTAGAAGTAAGAAGTTTGAAAAGGACTATATTTCGCCTTAGAAAAAAGAATAGTAGCCTTAGCGCTAGGCTTTCATACAGTAGCAAATTGTCACAAAATTTAGCATTTCAAAGGATTGCTCGAAATATGACAGAGGCCGGGAAAATCTTTACAAAAATGCAAATGAAAACATCTACAAAACCAAAAGGCCGCCGATTTACCACCGACGAAAAAGTTTTATCCTCAACGCTATTTAAAAGAAGCCCAAAATGCTATGCTCTATTATGCAAATATTTTAGTTTACCATCAATTAAAACAATTAAAACTTTATTGAGCCAAGTAAAGATAGGCCCTGGTATAAATAATGTAGTCTTCAAAGAATTAAAAAAAACTGTTGCTGCTATGAGTGAAGAAGACCGCTTATGCACATTAATATTTGATGAGATGGCAATAACGCCCCAGGTCCATTATAATGCAAGCACTGACGAAGTAAAGGGATTTGTGAGTTATGGAGGGGAAAATATAATTGCAGACCATGCACTGGTATTTATGGTGAAGGGTATTAAAAAAAATTATAAACAACCAGTTGCTTACTATTTTACCAGAGCTATGAAAAAACATGAGCTAAAAAGGCTCATTGTGGAAGTAATATCTCAGGTCCAAGACACAGGGCTCAAAATTCTTTGCACTGTGTGTGACCAAAGTACAATTAATGTAAGTACAATTTCAAATTTAACTGTGGAAACAAAAAACGATTTCATAAGAAAAGGAAAAGAATGGCGATACAACTTGTTCCAAGTGAATAAGCAAAGTATTATTCCCATTTTTGATGTGCCCCATTTATTAAAAGGAATTAGAAATAATTTGATAAACAAGGATTTAAAGTTTATAGATGTAAATGGGGACAAAAAAGAAAAGATATTAAAATGGGAATACTTTCGTAAATTATATGAGGCCGATAAAAGCTATGGAGAGCTACGTTACCTGCAAAAAATCACCGAGGAACATGTGATTCCAGAAAAAATGAAAAAAATGAAAGTTAAAACTGCGGCTCAACTATTTAGCCGTAGTGTGGCCGTGGCAGCCGAGCATTTGACTGCCAGGGGGGATCTCCCTGAGGAATGCCGGCAAATTGTGCCATTTGCACTAATGATTGATAATTTATTTGATTCATTTAATTCTAATACATTTCATGTACCCAATGGTAAATTGTATAAAGGTGCAGTACGCAAGAATTCACCCCATCATAAGTTTTGGTACAGTGCAAAAAAGTTTTTAGAAAGTATGACATACTTAACAAAAGAAAAAGTAAGTGGAAATAAAATAAAAATTGTTGAAAGGTGTGTGCCTACTGTTAAGAATTTTATAAAAACCATAGAGGGAATGCAACAACTATCTAAAATTTTGCATCAAAAATACTTGTTTGACAGTGTTTTCACCAGACATTTTAACCAAGACCCAATAGAAAATTTCTTTGGTAGTATAAGAAGTTTAGGTGTTCGAAATGTATCACCCAACATACTTTCTTTTGAAGGTGCCTATAAAACCCTGTTACTTAATAATTACAATACAACACATTCCTTTAATTCAAACTGTGAAGAGGATACTAATGCATGTCTGCAAAAATTAGACTTTTTTATAAAAGAAAATAATTATAGCAATAATGTTACAGACAATGGAACTGAAAATGCAGATATCGTAGTAAATAAAGATTTAGAAAATCTCTTCTCAGAAAATTCAAATGTTCTAGAAGAAAAAGGTACTGATCAAAGGGAATATGTTTGTGGTTGGGTCCTGGCTAAATGTTTAAAAAAAGTGGTAAAATCATGTCAAACTTGCAAGGAATCCATATATTCTACTAACTACAATGAAAATAAATATATAAGAGCTAAAGAATACTATAAAAATAAGTACAGTTTGTGCTATCCTTCTAACGAATTAAAACAATGTTTTTATGAAATTCAGAAATTAACAGTAAACACATTAAAATATAACACCATGCGTAATGGCTTGAAAAATAATATAAAAATGTTAGCAGAGATTTTTATCACATTTCCATTTAATTGTCAGAAACACAAAGAAAGACTAAAAACTTACTTTGTAGATACCACAATAAATGTAATTATTTATAGCTGGTGTAGATCTATTAACAGAATATTATCAGGTAAAATATGTTATGATGGGGATGATGAACTTAAAAAAGCTGCCCAAACATATTATAAAACACGTTTGAAAAATAAGAAATAAATTTTGTAACAAATATTTTTGTTTTTATTTTATGTCTTCCCAAGAAGCCTATTTTTTTAAATATTGTGTACACAAAGTTTTCTCATTTGAGTTACGATTTTAAATTTTAAATTCAAATTATGTAACCTCGATTTGGGTAACATTGAACATTTTTTACAATATTTGTGATATTATAATTTGTTTTATATTTATTGCACCTTGTTTTTACTAAATGAATAGTGTCCTTTTTAGCTGGTTTATTAATCTAACACAATAAATTTACGGAGAAAACAATTAAACTATCCACAATTACCCCTAAAACTCAAATTCAAAGTTATCCTTAGTTTTGGGTAACTTTGAATATAATTTTTTGAGGATATAAAATCCGTCATTAATCTAATATTTTAAGGTCTGAGTAAAATTAATTAACATATTTTTGTTAATTAAAACCAAATCTATAAAAAATACATTTATTTTGATATATAAATACAATAGACAACTTGGTCTTGCCATATGAATCAAGGTCGATCAATTTGGTGGTAAAATAAGATACTAGTTTTTTTTTGTTTATTTATTCCATCCATCCATAGGATGGACGGAACATCGGGTACCTTTAGAAGGTTTCCCTCTCGAAAACAAAAAAAAAAAAGGATGGACGGAACATGGACATAACATAGGCCTCCCCTAAATGGCGCCACTCCAACCGGCCCTGTGTCCTCTGAATCCAACGGTTTCCCGCTGTCTTCTTCAGGTCACCGGTCCATCTGGTAGGAGGGCGACCGGTACTCCTTTTGCCTAAACATGGTCGCCACTCGAGGACCTTTCTTCCCCATCGGTTATCGGTCCTACGAGCGATGTGGCAGCCCATTGCCACTTCAGCCTGCTAATTTTGAGAGCTATGTCGGTAAGCTTCGTTTGTCTACGGATTTCATCGTTGCGAATCATATCTCGTAGCGAAATTCCGAGCATAGTCCTCTCCATAGCACGCTGAGCGACCCTGAGCCTCCGAAAAAAATATTTTTTATAAGATACAGGTAACTTTGAACCGTTCAAAGTTACCCGTATTACATCCAATTTCGACGTCGTCAAAAGTTTAGCAGTTTTACGCAATATTCAACATGGGATACGGATAGTACAGTTTCAAAATAATAATATACAATATACATTTTAAAGATTATACATCAAAACATACCTGTTTACGGAAGTTTTATATTATAATTGCTATTTCAAAACGGAGCATCAAACACTTGCAACAACTTCACTACGGAAAAGGCGGTATTTTTTAAAATTATGACATTAACAGGTACCTTTTTTTTACTCTCATTGCTATTACAACATTTTGGCAATCCATTTTACGCAGGTACAATATTGAAACAACAAGAAGTTTCCATGTAATAAATTAATATATTTTTTTCACAACTTTGTTCAAAGTTACACCGCTGTTCAATGTTACCCAAATTGATTGTACCATGGTTGTCTTTTGTGTATATTATTTTAACAGATCAAATTAATATGCTCAAACTGGTTGGTTTGTCTTATTTAAGGTGTACGTGCGTTCATGTTGATATGCAATTTGTATTATTATGTGTATTTCATAATCTTAAAATTAAAATTTATAAAACTATGGTTCAGTATACCAGAGTTACAATGGGATTTCTTGTAAAATTAATAAAATATATCTACAGAATTAAAGGATAGTTTAAATATACATAATATCATCAGTGGAAAGCAAAGAGAATCAACACAAGGAAATAATGCTAAAGCACCAAAATAGCATTTGTGGTTAGTGAGGTTTGAAGTCTTTTTGTTATACAAAACTATAATCGTTTCACCTTTATATTTGGTGGGATCGTGTAGAGTAGTATGTATTCCCAACAACAAAATCCTACCAAAAATAAAGGTGACATGATTTTTGTTCTGCAAAAAAAAAAGACTTCAAACCTTGCTAACCACAAAAGCTATTTTGGCGCTTTAGCATTATTTCCTCTGACGATATATTATATATTGATAGTTAAATAGATATATACGTATGTATAACTATATATATATATATACGTATGTATAGGCATTAATACCATACGCCAACAATAGATGGCGTTGTTCGCGAGGCACACAATTTAGCCGCGAGAGAGCTCTCTTTTCCCAGTATATTACTCTACTCTTTGCATCAAACTAAAACATAGAATCGCTTAAAACTGATATTATTAAGTGTACCTTTTTGAAGTGAAACTTCTTTATCGGGGTTGGAAAAAAATTTAGTGTAACATTTTTTCGTTGCGCGCCATCTTTTTCTGTTACGCGCCATCTTTTTTTTCCGTTACGCGCCGTCTTTTTCTTATCCCTACCACGCGTGATATTAGATAGAGTATTATAGATTAGATTATTAGGTAAAGTTTAATAAAAACCTTTTATTAAACTTTATCTAATTTAACTTTATTTAACCAATTTCTGTAAATTATTTTTTGAAAATAACGTCATAAAGAAGTTTCACTTCTTACGAGTGTACGCTAGTACACGCACACATTTTTTTTATCTGACTGAAGTAGCAAACGATCATGCAGTCTACCTGATGGTAAGTGGTCACTGCCGTCCTGTGGGGACCATTTGTCATCCATCCTGCCGGGAGTAGCAACGCATCTGTGATTGACTTCAGATGGAACCGATGTTCTGTATGTAGTTATTTACAGGTGTCCATGGGCGGCAGTGACCACTTACCATCAGGTGGACTGCATGCTCGTTTGCTTCTTCAGTCACATAAAAAAAAATGTTATTATTTAATCCAAAGTGAAATATATTGCTGTCAATAAATAAAAATATTGTTAAGTATAGTTATAAATTAAAAACATCAAAATTTATCAAAATATAATTTATTTGGTGTTGTATAACAATTACGAATAATTAATTAATAGGGTTAATTAAACAAATTAACGTAATAAGTTATAGTCATTAAGAGGGTAGATATTTGGCATTTTGATAATAAAATAAATAATACATTTCCTTTTTTTGTTTATCATTAATTTTACATATCTAAGTACATATTTTAAGGCATCAAAAATTCAAACCATACTAATATTTAAAGGAACTTTCCTTTTTTCATAATAGGTACAGAAGTCGCTACTGCCGCCCATGGGCATGTGTAATCAACCCCAAATATTTAGGATTCCACCCTATATTTGGATAGATTTTGTACCCCAGATTGATACATAGAAGTTAATATCTTACCTCTAACTGCAAAAAATAACAACTTTAAAACTGTTCAAAGCAAATGTTTACCAACTATTATTTAGTGGCAGATCTAGAATTCCCGTTAGCAAGGAAGATAGGTTTGATAAAGCCAAAAGTGATGGTCTTTCTACAACAGTGGTTCCCAACCGGTGGTCCGCGGACCACTGATGGTCCCTGGAAGCACCTCAAGTGGTGCGAGAAGTTATCAAAAAAATATTGTATACATTATATAAGAAGTTATCACAATGACAGTCAAGTAGCGGACAGTCGTGCCTGAACCAAGGATCAGGAATTAGTAAAGAGTATACATAAAGCGCATTAAATATTGTTTGCTTCGAACAATAATGTACGCGTGATTTATTAAAAAAATAATAATCCCATATTAATTTTCAAATTTATTTTTATCTTTAATTACACCCTCATACCGGTGGTCCATGGGTCAACATATTTTGCCAAATGGTCCCTCGTCACCAAAAGGTTGGGAACCACTGTTCTACAACAAAAATGTATACTTTAGATTTGTTAAAAGCAATAAGCCAAAAAGATTAGTACTATATGTGCTCTGTTCAAGCTTCGGAGTAAGAACAAGCGACTGATCCTGACGACTGGATAGAATTAATATTCGAATTGATTTTTTTTACGTAAATTATACAAAATAAATTATTTTATATGGTAAAAATCATATACAAATCAATGTTATTTTAAAGAAATAATAAGAGGTAAAGTATGAACTATTAATATGATTTTAGATTTTGAAGGCTTGAGCTTTTTAACCTCTCCCTCCCCTAGTTAGGTCCTTGCATCTTAAGATGTAATGTCTTCACGTCAACATTCTGTGTAACGGTTGTCACTCAGCGCCTCTTTCACCCAACGCGAAGGGTTCTTGTGCTGCCGTCCTAAGGTAGAAATTACCACGTAACCTGAAACAATAGTTTTCTGATGTCTGAAAGGTGGTAGAACGGTGGTAGGACTAGGAGGACACTACCCACGTGTGTGGGTATTGGGTGTGGTTGCCGGATAACTTTTACATGAGGTGATTATCTTAGTCCTCGAGAGCAACAACGCATCTGTGTTTGACTTTAAATAAAACTATAGAACCATCATATAGGTTTGAAAGAGGTACCTCCCCGGTCGAACTATATACGGTCTAATACCTTGTAATACATACATATACTCAAAAACATCACCCTTTTTTCTGGCGAAGTTGGGTATACATGTTTTAAAAATTTTATGTAACTATTGAGGCAAACTTAAAAAGTTATACATTTAACACATATTATAAAAATAAAAAGTAAAAAAGGTTGCACAACAACAAAGTCCTCACATAGCATCAGTCTCAATCCCCATAACAACCAAGGGAGCGTCCCGGCAGCGTCCCCGCAGGAACGTGTCATAGTCCTTACAGCGCCGCGCCAGGAACCTCCCGCCTTCCACCGCCTCCGCCCAGAACTTCCACGACCGCCAGTGGCTGCAGAAGTCTGGAAACCATCAAGCATTTAACTAAACTTAGCAAACGAACACTTTATAATATCAGGGAATTTCCCGCAACTCGTGAAAAGATAGCGTCACTGCAGTTTTAATAACATTATTGAAGGTTTCTCATATATACGAGCTCAACTCAAAAGAACAGGCTGCCTCTGAAATATGCGCAATGTGTTCCATAGTCATCTCGAGTTCAATACACGAAACAACTTTCCAAAAGTTACTTTGATACAACTTTGATCAATCCCAATCAGTTATATATCAATGCAGCCTTAATCTTTATGATTATGATTTGGATAACACCTATATGAAGTTGCTTACAAATATATTTATTTATTTATTGGATAAAAGGCATCCTAACGACATTTTACAAATTTTATACTATAAAATAAACGATTATTTGCAATATTCTAGAGTAAAATTGTCACTTATAAGGACGCTCAGCTTACATGGAAAGCAAACATAATAACTAGATGTAACATAACAGATAGTTATGGAACATAGTATTTTTATCTTTTCAGTTTAGTTTATTAGGTACAATAGTGAATAAAGTTTTTCATAAAATTAGGTATATAAAATTATGTCAATTGAGTAATAAATAATTAATAAAAATAAACGCAGAATAATAAATAAAATTCAATCAAATAAATTAAAATTAATACAATTCAATACAAGTTAAATAACATAAATGTAATAATGTAATGAAAACAGGTGATAGACTATAGATATTATAAGTCTTACCTGATTGTAGGGAAACCTCAAACAACTCTACACACAAATCGACGGCCCCTAGAACAACATCGTTTATGAAAAATTACCAATTTACAGTAGCTTAGAAGTTTTGTGGACATACAAACATTGATTACTGACGCCAAGAAAGACGATCTATGGAAAATCATTCTAATAGGTATTTAGGAACTTATTAAATAAATAAATAGTAATAGCTCAATAAATAAGTAACTCATTAAATAAGTTCCTAAATAGCTATTACAAACAAATTGATTGTAATCAACGAAACTTCATACTGTAAATTGGTAATTTTTCATATAAGATTTTGTTCTAGGGGCCTGTCAAGATTAATATTGATTAAAAAGAACAAAAAATCTCAATTTTTTTCAAAAATACCTGTATTTAAACTGTAATAAATTATTACCGTTATTAGTACCTTAAAATCCACAAACCTTCAGCAGTGAGCGGCACAGTGACCGGCAGGCAGCCAGGCTGCTTGGCGGTGCCGTGGTTGGGCCAGAAGTCCGCGTGGCCGGTGCTGGCCGGGGCCCCGAACCCGCCGCCGTCCGTGTGCATGATGTCCACGAAGCCTGCGTCCGCCGCGCTCACTGGCACTGCTAATAGTGCTGGGTAGAAGCCGGGGTAGGCAGGGTCTAGACCTGTTAACCTGGAACCATGAATTTATATATGTAGGAACACCAAGGAAGTACCACCGCCACACCTATTTCTAGCGTGAAGCATTTCTTTCGTTTCGATAGAAGGGTGTGGTTGCCGGCACACTTTCACATGAGGCGATCAGTCCTCGGGAGTAGCAACGCATCTGTGATTGACTTCAGATGGAACCATGTTGTGTATGAAGCTGATTACAGATGTCGCAGGGCGGCATTTGCCGCTTACCATCAGGTGAACTGAAAGAAAGAAAGCTAATTTAATCAGATAAAAAAGATGATATGCGGTTCTTGCCCGATTGTGACAGGAGAGTACTATTTTTCGAGCGTATGTATGCATATATTTATGTCAGTTTCTTTAGCAAACGCTACATTCAAAACGGCTTGACTAATGGTAATATATGACATAGGCTATATAATTTTAAAATATGGCGCTTGTGATTAAAAAAAGGGGAATGAGGGACGTTATCACAACAATATGGATGTCAAATGAAAGCTAGTAAATTGATAATTACAAAAAAGATCTATATTTTAACACGTTTGTATTAATATTTTGAGACAAACTTATAAAGAGGGTTAAATAAAATAAATTATTGAAAACCAAAATACCATACTGCAAACCATAGTTTGAGCGGGTGTTTCACATAATATTTTTTATTGAATTCTTTTGCGGATATTAATACGTGAAGCAAAAATGTGTGATTCATTTGTAAGATACTTGCCGCAGGCGGAGGAGTATGAAATTACGCACGGTTATAGTTGATGTAGAGAAGGATTGCGCAATGCTATTTTTTTTCCAAATAATGCATAAAACATACATAAAATCGACTAAAATACATTACATTCTCTGCCTTGCATTTGATGCAAACACATACATAATAAACGAAATAGAACATTCAATGTCTTACTATGACAACATAAAACGTCAAAAATGTCAGATGTTACGGGTGCGTTCAAAATAACTTGAAAATTATTACAATTTATTTAAATTAGAGAAATATTGGTGCTACTTTGAACAATATGAAGTTTACTTTTTAATTTAAATTACGGTCGACCGACGGGTAACTAGTTAATATTAAACAGTACTGATGATAAGTATGTCCAAACCTTGGAACTTTGATCCCTTGAGATTTTAAGTATCGGGCGGTAATTGCAGCGACGTTAACGCCCATCGAGTGGCCCACGATGTGCAGCCCTTGCGGCGCCAGCCCGCCCTTCACCAGCTTCGATATCGCCCTGCCGGTCTCCATGCCCACCTGAAATCAAACACGATTTTTTTATGTTATTTTATTTTTATTTGGGAAACATACAATATTCAATACATATAGCATATTAAATACAGAAATAACAAAAATAAGCAATGTTTTCACTTATAAATAATACATAGAATTGTAAAGATGTAATTTTTCTACAGTGATACGAGTAGCCGTCCAACCAGGCGATCCTGGAAAGGACGACGGTATGTGTGGCCGCATACCGTCGTAAAGACTAGACGGAGCGGTGGGCCCAACCGCTCACTTGGGAGGAGCTCTATGGGGCAACGCGCTCAGAGGATTACAGTTGCGTTCCTTTGGAGATCCTGGAGTCCTCTTCGTAATACCGAAGACGGCCACCGGGGTATTTTAGTGCGGTAAAAATCCCACATAACCCTGCGTCGCTCCCACGGCGTCGTCCCATTTGAAGGTTTCCCCCTCGAAAACAAAAAAAAGGTCATAAGTTACCTGTGTGCAAAATTTCATCTCTTCATGTATTTAATCTGACAGGTAGTGTGAAAAGGTAACAAACCACTCACATCCCTACCAGCTTTCCCATTAAGAATATTAATTGTACAGCACTCACGGACTGGACGCTAAGCCCTGCTCCGATGTAGTTCCCGAAGCCGAAGTTGGCCCAGTCCAACACCAGGATATTGTATCCGCCTCTTTTCAGGTACGCGCGGACCACTGTCTCCACGCTCACATCGTTCCATAGTTCCACATACCTGGAATATTATGACAAAGCATGTTTATTCAATCTTTACGACGATATTGACCCGCGTGGCGTAGCGGATACCATACCGGTCTGACACGCAGTGGGTCCCGGGTTTGATTCCCGGCCAGACAGGTATCTGAATGATGAGTTTAGATTTTTCTTCTGGGTCTGGGTGTTTGTGTATTCGTCTTTGTGGGTATCCATGGCAATCACGACACAGGAGTAAAATCCTACTGTGGGGCTATGAGTGTAGAAAGCGTTTCAAATTTTTTTTTACCTACATGGTCAATGCACAAGGTCGTTTTTTTTGACATTGAAGTACCAAACGATCATGAATCCTACCTGATGTTAAGTAATTGCTTTCGCTCTTGCGATTTCGTTTAAAACAGGGGTTCTATCGGAAGTTAATACCATTTGTGGACGAGGACGAAGATAGCCGCCTCATATAAAAGTGTGCCGGCAACCACACCCTTCCATGGAAACACAAGAACTTCTTGCTAGAAATAAGTGTGGCGGTGATACCTCCGGTCCGGTACTACCGCGGTTGAACTACTAAATCTGCGTTGGCGTTAGGTTTAAATATCACTTAACATTTGACTGTAAAGCTCTTATTATGGTCCACCTGAGGTTATGTAATACGGTATATTTGTCTCAGCTGCAATTTAAGGTCATTATGCGGATGCTACTCAGACACTAAGCTCATTAACTCTGCTGTATCCAAGGTAATTCATTGTTTATATTTCAAACTACCGCTACATCTATTTCTAACGTGTAGCAATTCTTACATTTAAAAAAAAAACACGCTTTCTACACTCATAAGTCCCACACTATTTTCTCCTGTGTCGTGGGTACAATGGACACACACAAGACGAATACACAATCACCCAGACCCAGAACATGAATCTAAACTCATCATTCAGATACCTGTCTGGCCGGGAATCGAACCCGGGAGCCATTGCGCGTCAGACCGGTATGGTAACCGTTCCGCCACGCGAGTCGTCAATTAGGTGGAAGGGTGTGGTTGGCTCTCTTTTTAAGCGATGAACTCAGTCTTCGGGAGTAACAACACGTGTGATTAAATTCAGATAGAACCACTGTTTTTTATGCAATTTCTTATATCCGTACATAAGCGTAACCGGAAAGGGCTGCTTACCACCAGGTGAACTGCATTCTCTCGCAAGCTGCGAATTTCTACTAAAACTAAAATTCTTAGTCGGGTTTCTGTTTTTTGATAATTTATTTTTATTTATTTATTTATTTATTTAAAGTTTTGAAACACCTTAATCTAAGGGTTACAAGGGTGAACTTAATGCCTAATGGCATTCTCTGCCAGTCAACCCTGGGCGACAGCGATAATCTGTGGTAGGTACATAAAAGTAAACAAATTAACAATAATTGAAATAATAAATATTGCTTAAATTAAATATATACACAAAATATTAATATATACTTATATAAACAAATAATTTTATGATACATATAATTATAACAATATATAATATACATATAATACAGTAAATAAAATAAGGATTGAAATGTTGATAGACTCATGACAGTTGCAGATAATGTTCCCGTAAAAGCGTCTTGAATGTGCTCCTGCATGTGGCTTTTCTGATGTTTTCGGGTAAGGCGTTCCAGAGTAGTATCGACTGTACAGTGAAAGAATACCGGAAAAAGCTACTGTTATGCTGTGGAAAATTGACTTTCAAAATTCTGGAAGAACGAAGCCCACTATCATGAGATGAACAGTGGAACTGAAAATTTTCCTTTAAATAGAACGGAGAAGCTGGATCGTGCAAAATAGAATACAGAACCAAGAGAATTCTAGAATTACGCCTTTGACGAATAGTTAGCCATTTAAGCTGACGTCTATAATTAGAAATATGGTCATATTTACGAAGGTTGAAAATAAATCGGATACAATTATTAAGAAGGCGTTCTAGTTTATCAAGAAGTTCATCCGTTAAGTCTGGATAGCATACATCAGCATAATCAATAATGGGTAGAACGAGACTGTGTATCAACGTAACTATAGTCTTCCAAGGAAGAAAATTTTTGAGACGATAAAGAGATTGTAACGTGCCATTTACCCTGCGGCTTGTCTCAGTTATTTGAACACGCCAGGTCAAACTACTATCAATGAAGAGACCGAGGTTCTTCACAGTGTTGCAAAGTGGGATTGTAGTATTGCCATAGGTAATTAAGGGTAGATTCGCAACATCCAATCTTGACAACAGTCTCGAACTTCCCATTATTATCCCCTGACATTTTAACGGATTAACAGAAACACCATATTGACTAGACCAGACTTTTATAGCATCCAGGTTTTCATTGATGTTGTGAATAGCATTATTAACATTTTTGATGCTACAATGTACATATAGTTGCAGATCATCGGCATACAGATGATACGAACAATTAATAAGTGAAGTGATTGAGTTGATAAACAACGAAAATAATAAAGGAGAAAGTATTCCGCCTTGCGGAACCCCAGCATTAAGGTCAGCCCACTTAGAGCTTTTCAACTCTAGCCGGACTGCCTGCTGACGGTCGCGAAGATATGATGAAAACCACTGAAGGGCAGTTGGGGTAAAATTCAGATTTGAAAGAACGGATAGGAGAATTTCATGGTCGACTGTGTTAAAAGCGTTAGAAAAGTCAATTAGCACCACTACTGTAACCTTTCTGTCATCCATAGCCTTCCTTAAATCATCAGTAACTTTAATCAATGCAGTAGTAGTACTATGACGAGGACGGAACCCAGACTGATACACGCTCAGTAGGTTATGTTGACATACAAAAGTGGAGACTTGCTTATGAACACAGGCTTCCAAAACTTTAGAAAGGAATGGAAGTATACAAATTGGCCGAAAATGGTTTGCAAGGGAAGGATTTGACACTTTAGGAAGAGGTCGCAGAAGGATATTGGCCCGATAGCAAGGAATAATTAATAATATGAGTAATAGTTGATAATAGACACTTCGCTATCGGAAATATCATAGACCTACTAATGTCATCACACCCAACGGCCCTTGATTTTATTGATGTAATAGCTTTTATAACTTCCTCCTGTGTCACGTGAGAGAATTGAAATTTGGGAATGCAGGGTGATTGCATAGCAGCAATTGAAGTTTGAGTATTACATCTGGTTGCAGGGTCCAGTAAGGAAGTAGTGACAAAATATTCATTAATACTATCAAGAGAGAGTGAAGGACCGCAACCATAGTTAAGTGGTTTACAAAAACCAAGAGAGCGAAGAAATTTCCACACATCAGCGGGAGAAGAATTAATAATGTTTTCTTGAATATAGCGGCGTTTAGCTGTTCGTACCATCTGATTGCATCGATTTCTCGCTTTTTTAAAGGTTGCCCAATTTAAGTCCGATCGGTCTCTTTTGAAAGCACGGAAAGCCCTGTTCCGCTTCCTCATCGCCATTTGAATTCCCCTGGACATCCAGGGAGCCGGAGCACGCTTTATTCTTACGCGGTGGTTTTTAGTCCTGTTTCTCTGTTCCCAGCCGCCTGAATCGATTCCAATGATTTATTTATCACATATTATAATTCGTCAACCCGTTTGGACCCGTTTGGCCAAAGAAATGGACATACAGACATACATACGCTCAAAAAAATTACCTTCGTTCTGACATTGTCGAGTAAAAAACAAATTATCTGTACGAAAGCATGAATTAAATATATTTGGTTTAGCTCGTTTTTGCCACGGACGTGCAAGATGTGGAATGAACTTCCTCCTGAGGTATTCACGGAGCGCTATGACATGGGGCTCTTCAAGAAAGGTGCGAAAAGAGCTCTCCTTGAAAGCCGGCGATGCATTGGCGACTCCCATGGTGTTGCGAATGTCCATAGGCGACGGTGACTACTTTCCATCAGGTAGCCCGTCTGCCTTATCGTTATCGCAAATCTCTACTTAAAACGGAGCTAACTTAGTGGTTGGCCGCAGTGCCAGATTAAGCCAGCGCGGGGCCTGTAGCAAATTCTGACCGGAGGCCTTGGTTTGCCTTAACTACGTAAAAAAAAACTGTTACTAGTAAACTTTTCTGGATTTGATCTGGTAAAATTTAGAGATGACACTTTCTATATCTTCTTTCAGTTTAGAATTTTTAGGATAGCAAATATAGTAAAATATAAATAGCAGGTAGGTGTCTAGTCGCGGGGCCCGTAGCATTTGCTATTATTTGGCTCATCCGGCACTGGTTGGCCGCTATTACAAAGTTACCCGTGAATGTAGAGAGTTGTGGGTCTCGACACGTCGAAGTTGGGGTTTGATAGCAGCCGCTTTATGTTCCCGATGCGGTATTTTTTCGGATGCGTTATGTTCGTCCTGGAATATATGAAAATTATTAATAACTTGCATACGAGTATGTACATCGAATGGTAAGAATAAACAGGAGCGTCAGCGAAAATCACATTTTGTAAAATAAAAAAATTTAAAACATTTCCATATTCGAGAATTTCTTAGTGGGGATTAAAATTTTATTTGTTGTGATTATAAATAGTTAAAAGTAATTAAGAAATTTTACTCAAATTGTGAATTGGTCCCGTTCGTTCGTCGTCGATAACGAAATTAGAAATGTTAAAACTAGCTGATCCCCGTGGGAATAAGATATTTTCCCACGGTAAAAATTAGCCTATATGTTAATCCAGAGTGTCAGCTAACTCCCTGCCAAATTTAATGAAAATCACTCCAGCCGTTTAGACGTGAAGAAGTAACAAACATACATACTCACAAACTTTCGCCTTTATAATATTAGTATGAAGTATGATTGTCATTAAAGAGTTATTTCATCAAATCAAATATCTAATTTATTACCTTCATTTTTTTACAAAACATATGTTACATACGAGTATGCAGTCCACCTGATGGGAAATGCCCCTGCCATCTGTGCTACCTCAACTATGAGGCTAAAAGCAGAAAAGAAACTATAGAGTATATCTATCGTATTCATAAGTCACTGGTTCAAATCCAGCTCGAAGGACCACTTGTAAACTATGGGGCCAAGACGGCAGGAAACAAAGTACGAAGTGCGATTTAAAAGATATATATTCCAAAAATAAGAAAAAAACAAATCAAGGTGAGTGGCGGGCGCGAAACAAGAATTAGAAACATTTTTTTTCACGACAGACGTCAAACCGAAAATACATGTTTTTTCTACTTTTAAATTTATTCTCTCGCGACCCTCGCACGTTTGTAAATCTATACAAAAAGGTTTCTATCGGTAACGCTACCCTTGAGAACTAAGCTGGAACTTCCCTAATACGTATGTCTCTCTTATCACACCCTTCGAACCAGAACACTTTTTTTTATCTAACTGAAGTAGCAAAAGCAGTGATAGCCTAATGGTTGAAACTTGCCCTCTCGATCGGGAGGTCCGAGGTTCAAACCCAGGCACGCACCACTGATTTATGTGCGTATTAAAATTAATTATCACTGCTTTTCGGTGAAGGAAAACATCGTGAGGAAACCTACACACCCGAGAGTTCTTAAAAAAAAGTTCTCGGAGGCGTGTGAAGTCCACCAATTCGCACTTGGCCAGCGCGGTGGACTATGGCCTACACTCTCTCATTCTGAAAGAAGACCCGTGCCCAGCAGTGGGCCAATAATGGGTTGATGAGAGAGAATAGCAAAGGAGCGTGCAGTCTACCTGATGGTAAGTGATCACTTCCACCCATAGTCCTCGGGAGTAGCAACGCGTTTGTGAGCGACTTCAGATAGAACGCATGTTCTATTTGAAGCGGCTTACTGATGTCCATCGGCGGACCTCGTTTCACCGGTGGACTGCATGTTTGTTTAATAGTCAACAATAATTCAATTTTATTAAAGATACGTACCCATAGTATACGATTCTAATATCAGACAACGTAGCCGACCTTCCTTCTGGAACTGAAAAACGATAATTAATATATCTATTCATAAAAACGAACTAATAGTCACAACTTTATTGTTTATTGTTCTGTGGTCAATGTCATATAAACAATTTACATAATATTGTTTACGATTTTTCATATTAATGCAACTGCAAATTTAAAATGTTAGGTACTTATATAAAATAATAATGTGTATTTATCCAACATTAATATTATAGTAGATACTTTTAAAGTAGGTACTATCGAACAAATTGATTCATGACCCACCATATGCTTATTTTCCTCCAGCCATTCAAACGCAATTAGGTCGAAATTTGCCTCAACATTTGTTGTCTTAGAAACCGACTTGTTATTATTTTATATGACGCTGACAGTTACTGATTTCACTGACCGTGCTTTCTTTATAAATATCTTTATTGTCATGTCACCGCTAAAATGAAAAATTAGTTAACATTGCCAATACCCAATAATAATAATTATCTTTATAAATATTTAACTTACTGTTGGGAAGATTTCCCAAGTCATTTTCAATTATGAAATATCTATTATTAAAATATCCGTAATTTTCGTTATTCATTCCATTAATCATATTTTGTCGTAATGTATTAATAAAACTACTTAGATTGATAATATTTATAAAATCTCGGTAATTTCCTGAAATGTCTTATGCCGGGTTTGTCGCTTACCTTGCCTTCAGAAATTAAATAAATATCCGTACTCTAAAGGTGCTCTCTCACTGGGAGCATTCACGTGGAATGTAACGTTAAACAGATTGTAACGTTACACATTAGTGAAGGAGGAGAACCGAACATTATAATGTTACAATATGTAATATCTTGATACAACTTGTAACATCAATGCGCTAGTTTTGATACTAATAATGTTACATTACACGCGAACGCTCGTCGGTCAAGGAGGTAGTAGTGTAATGTAATGCTCTGGTGAGGGAGCGCCTTAATGTTCTTAAAAAATCAATCTGAGTGATGTTTCTGTTGTTTAATAATATTTAAAACGTCATAAGTGCAACGCCACGCCCGACAAGAAAACGAATTTGTCTTTGCCAAAATTACAAACGAACTGTCAGCAAGGTGGGTCATGATTCAATTTGGTTGATAGTACCTACATTCCTGTGTTACCTACTTATTTAATAGTTTCAATTTTATTTAGTAATACACAACAATACATTAATATTTTAGATTTTACTGACATATTTTAGCAAGAGTTACGACAAACCGACTATTAAATAATAAAAATAAATCTTTCAATATATCATTTGCAAAAAAAAACCTTGTTTAGAACAGTAATATGCAAATTTTACCTACCAATAAAATTTCTATTATGTGTTCCGGTTGACGTCCGAAGTCCATTATGAGAGAGTACATCGAGCTCGTTCCGTGTTTCGTCGATAGATGTCGTTGTTTTCCGTACCATTCGCGCCACTAGCGCCCCTACTTACCTGTTCAGGAACTAAAATCTAATGGAACATTCCATAAGCCACCATTTTGTTTGATCATTGATCGTCTCATAATAGGAAATGGCTGAAAGTACCACCAGAAAGACATTATCTGGACTTCGGACGTCTTAGGAAACATAATAGAAATTTTATTGGTAGGTAAAATTTGCATATTATGTGTTCCGGTTGACGTCCGAAGTCCATTATGAGAGATTTGTTTGTTATCTTCTGGTGGCTTATATTTTAAAAGGGTGATTATAAAAGACGCAACAATGTGATGATTTAAATAATTTAAATTATTTATTAGATATAAATTATGAATACATTAATGTGATAAATAGGCTTGTAATTTACAGTAATCATTCGGATACTGAAAAATACTTAGATAGAGATTTTTCTGAAGGGGAAGATTTGGATTGATCTAATTGTCTTTGATAGAATTTTCTAAAAGTTGTTTCATGCTGCCAGTTAGCTTTAGCCAAGATATCGTTAATGGGATAATTTTCTATCCAATTTAAGGACGATACAGCTGATCTAAAACTTCCAGGTGAAGCCTCAATACCTGCTTCCATTAACGTGTGTTTAACCCAACCTCCTATTATTGTCGGGGAAGCTGGTCTAATTTTACCTCTAGTAACAATAAATAGATTTGTAATTGGACCTCTGAGGTCTTTAGATAAGTTAACTAAAGTCCTGAGCCAGAACACAGGGTCAATATTTCTATCTGGACAGGTATGCAATATCCAACTAGATTGCTGATATGATATTGAATCAGTTTTGGATCCAAATTCGGGGCGCAAAGTAATTGAATCACCATTATCTATAAAATGGATTGGATCACAATGTAGGAGTGAGAGGTCATGAACTCTACGACTGGAACACAGTAGTAATATAGTAGCGGTACGTCTAGAAACGTCAAAAAAATTACTTATATTTGGATTAGTATCTTTAAGGTACTTTATAAGAATTCTTGCATCCCATATTGGAGCTTTAGGTGGCGCTGGTTTTGCAGATGAAATAGCTTTAAGAATATGTTTAACTATAGGACTAGACGATGTTTTAGAGTTACCGAATGTTTCACAAATAGACGCTATGGTTGATTTATGAACAAGTATCGAACGGTATGCTAACTTTTCTGATAAATACAAGTGAGCTAGGTATTTAGCGACATTATGCGGTTTTGGGGAACGAAAGTCAAGTTCAAACTGTTGGCACCACAGTAACCACTTATTCCATATTGGCGTGTAGGTCCGACGAGTAGATGCTCTCCAACACGAAGTAAGCAATTCCTTTTCTTGCGGTGACCAGTTGTCTGTTAATGTATCCCACCCAAAATGAGCCAAGCTTCCAGGTGTAGATTGCACGCATGAGTTGGTGCTCGCCCTGTGAAAGTATCCACCAGGTTGTCCTTCAGATTCGGTATCTTGATTGGGCGCGCGAGAGCTCTGCGTTTTAAGTCCGGGCGCCAATAAGGCTTCGTCCACCTGGGTGCTATTATTATGAAGCGACCGCTGGCAGTGTTTAAATGACGCAGTACTCGTGGCATCAGTGACGGTGGTGGAAAGGCCCAGGCCAGGTCGTAATGCCAGGATCTGCTGAACGCGTCGTGAAAGCAGGCGTTCGAGTCTGACAAGTCACGCGTAACATAGTTCGGGACGATGTGCGCGTCTTTTGAGGCAAACAGATCTATTTCGGGGATTCCCCAAAGGTCGAATAACGTTAGAGCTACTTCTTGCCTCAGGTACCATTCGGACCCCACACGGTCGCGAGATAGATTGTCGGCCTCCGTGTTGTATATCCCCGGTAGGTAGTGGGGGACTAATACGACATCGAGGTGGTCCGTCAAATCCAGGAGTTGTTTTGTTAAGATCAATAGCCGGGCCGATTTTGTTCCGCCTTCGTTTTTGATGTAGGACACAACAGTTTTGTTGTCGCTCTGAAGAATTACTGTAGACTTCCTGAGAGCCGAAGCCTCGCTTGTTATAGCGGCAATTACAGCGTGCATTTCCTTCAGATTGCAATGCCAATTTGCTTGAGTTCGATTCCATTTTCCTTGAATAGACTTGTTGTTGATTATTGCTCCCCATTGAATATCTGAAGCGTCTGTTATCAAGTAATTTGTTGGCCGAGATTTTAGGTGTATCGGAGTATGATGCCCGACGTTTTTTGACCACCATTCCAGCTCTGCGCGCACCTCCTCTGGGAAGTGTGAGGGTGTGAGAGGTTTCTTGCGCAGGAAATTGCTGTGGCGCTGCAATGTTCGGCAATGTAACCTTCCCCGGTGGGTGATGAAGGTCGCAAAGTTGAGTGTCCCTAAAAGGCGTTGCGCCTGTTTGAGGGTCCAACTGCCGGCAGCGAGGAGTTTCCACAGACTTTGGCGTATTTTGAGTACCTTGTCTAGGGGCAGGGATGCAGTATTGGTATTGGTATCCCACTTTATGCCCAGATATTCTACTGTCCTCGTTGGAGTGGTGACAGATTTTTCCAAGTTTATACGCCATCCTAAGCTGGTCAGGAACTTTATTGAGGTCCTTACCTGGCTTCTGAGGATATCCTTGCACTGGTGAACAATGAGGTAATCGTCCAGGTATATCACCAGGCGAAGGCCTTTCCTTCTCAGTACCTCCGCAGTCCAGTTTGTGACGGCTGCGAACATTCTGGGAGCTGCAGCTAGACCGAACGGTAGGCAGGTCATTTGCAGAAGACGTCCGTTGTAACTGATTCGAAGAAAACGTCTGTGTTCTTTTTGGATTGGTATGTGATAATACGCCTGACTGAGGTCCAATTTCACCATCCAGTCGGCAGGTTGAAGAAACTCCGGCATTTGGTGATAATGAAAAAGACGAAAATGTTTTGGAGACATATAATGATTTAATGCTTTTAAATTGAAAATCATCCTGCTCTTTCCGTTGCCTTTCCTTACAAGAAATAGTTTTGAGATGAAGGATGGACTTATGGTTGCTGGTTCTAGAATGCGTTGTTGTATCATCTTTTTTATTTCGTAAGTCATAACAGAAAACACTGGGGTTTGAAACTGTTTTAACACATCTGCAGACGGCATTATCAAGGGTGGAGTTTGATTGAAAGGGATGCGAGCCCCTGATATCAATTATATTACAGGTTTGGGCGGATCTAACCAGTTGCTTAGGTAATATTGTAGACAACCGCCTGAAAAAGTCGGCGAGTCATTTATCTTGATATCCTCTTCTTCTATTGTTTTTATCTTTCTGCCCTCCTCTCTTTTTTTCTGAATTTTCATTATCTTTTCTTCCGCGGAAATCTTTATTACGAGCCTGTCTTTTCTTAATAGCTTGCGCACGAAAGGATTTGTTACGAAAGGAGTTCGACGTGGATGGTTCTGGAGATGCGTGACGATTTTGACGTGTGGTTTGTGTTGAAATCTTTTCTAGTTTATCTATCCCTCCTACCTTGCTTATATACGCTGATAGGGCTTCTGGCTTAAATACATACTCTGAAGATGGAGGAATCTTATCGAGATCCTCCCGCGTATACTTCTGTTTTAAATTTTTTAACAACGCCCGACGACGTGATTGTATTAGTTCTGCACGCTTGCCGCATATTATTTGTAAAATATCTTGAGAAACGTTGGTGAATTTTGAATCATTACCAAATAGCTCCTTGAGCTTTTCGTAAAGAGAATTAGATGTGAGATGTACGTCAGGTTTTTCCGAAAAATTTATCAACGTCTGCAACGCCGTGTTAACGTATTCGTTTTGCGCTAAAAAGGCATTCGATAGAGCAGCAAAACTACGTTCCATTTGGTTTAGTCTAAAAGGAGGAAAAGGATCTTCCAATCCTCTTAGTTCTTCATTTACCCTCAATTCCGAGAAGGCAGGGAAGGCAATGTATTTTTTCTGAATATCAATATAACGCACCGAATTCCATTCGGTTGTATCAAATCGTTGTAAAGCTACTATTTTAGCAACTCTGTCTGGATTAGCTTTAGGCACTAACGGTTCTTTAATAGAAACAATAGGTTCGGAAATACTTTGAATTAATGGAGTATTTGGAGGTTGTAGAAAATTGTCCCTTGAGAGGGTAGACGCAATATCTTGTGAGGTGATTATATTCGTGTGGCTAGGGCCCACAGAAGTTTTACTACATGCATTCAAATCATTAAGTGCAAAATTAGCATGTAAAATATTATTCAAATAACTCACCAGCTGTTGGGACAAACCCTCAAACTTTCGATCCAGATCAGAATCTTTTGAAGTAGAACGCTTACGGCGGCGGCGTTTTTCTTTCGGTCGACTGCTTACCGAAGTACCCTCCGACTCGCTTGAAGATGATTCCCGTGCGCTCGAATCCGGAGAACGCGATCTCTTCTTTGCTGATACGTTTGGCGCGAATAACTCGCTGTTATCCATTTTCTCACTGCAGGAACCACTTTACGGAAAACTAACGACTTTCTAATATTATATTAAAGCAAAACTCTATATCAAACTTTTTACTTCTATCTCAAAAGTTTGTATTACTTTTTAGGAAATTATTCGACTACTTCACGGTTCGAAGAACGACGCAACAATGATCAAACAAAATGGTGGCTTATGGAATGTTCCATTAGATTTTAGTTCCTGAACAGGTAAGTAGGGGCGCTAGTGGCGCGAATGGTACGGAAAACAACGACATCTATCGACGAAACACGGAACGAGCTCGATGTACTCTCTCATAATGGACTTCGGACGTCAACCGGAACACATAATAACCTACTGATATAAGATATTAATACTTTTTTGGCTGTATGTATGTTTGTTTGTATTTAATTCGAGAGTAAGAAAATATTTTAAAGTCCGTATCTTGAAGTAATAGTCTTTTTACTTTATCCATTGACTCTACCAAAAGTTACGTTTATGTTTCAGTAAAAACGCGAGTTATTGTGGTATCCCACGCGTTTTAACTGAAACATAACTACACATACGACACATCTAGTGTTATACAGGTTTTGAACCCGGAGCTCCGCGATTCCGATTCACAATGTAGGTAAGTACCATCAAACCAACCTACAACCTTTAAAAAACAAACGAACGCTAGACTCTTTTTACTTCACAGCCCCACACTAGGATTTTCTCCTGTGTCGTGGGTACCATGGACACACACTAGACGAATACACAAACACCCAAACACATGTATCTAAACTCATCATTCAGATACTTGTCTGGCCGGGAATCGAATCCGAAACCCATCGCGTCTGACCTTTACAAACTTTAACTCATGCACACACTGAGAGGAAACATATTTCATTTTACGATTTTTAAACCAAAAACTGTTACGTTGGATTAATACATTACAATAATATTTTTTATCATTAGTTAAGTCTTAATTACCTGACATTGCTGTTCGGAAGATCAGCCGGAAGCTATCAGCTGACAACGGTATAGATACCTCTCTTTGCGCAACACACACTGTCAAACAAAAAACAATAAGTAAGGACGTCAATACCATATTGTTATTAGTAGGTGGTAGTTTTTTTTTTTTTTTTTTTGAGGTGGTAGAACCAGTGTGTTGCGTTTCGACGGAAGGGTGTGGTTGCCGGCACATTTTTATATGAGGCGACCATCTTAGTCCTCGGGAGTCGGAACGCACCTGTGATTGACGTTAGATAGAACTTCATGTTCTATATGAAGTTGATGGCAGACGTACTTGGGCGGTGACCACTTACCATCAGGCTGCATGCTCGTTTGCTATTTCAATCTTATAAAATGAGCAGAAACTCTTCCCACTTTCTTAAATCGACGGGCCCCTAATACAAAATCGTACATGAAATATTACCAATTTTTTTGGCATAAAAATGGTTACACAATTTGAGTACTTTTCTTAATCCAGCATTCCCCCTCATATCAAAACGCAAAATTAACATGATTACAATAGGTATGACAGTGGCACCTTCTCTGTCGAAACACTCTTGATTTACCACATTTTGGATATAATTATAATTGGTTTGTCAATGAAGGACTCCATTTACTAAATATATCGTAAAATGTCACAAATAAATAATATGTAATTGGCAATAATTATAATTATGCTATAAAACACAGTTATAAATAATAATTACGTAGGTACCTTACGATGCCTGATGTCGTGATCCAATGGAAATAAGCGGGTAAACCGCATAATAATAGAAATAATATAATCATCTTTCCATGTATTAATCGATAATGATCTTAGTATGATATTTTTATAAGATTAATGTAGCAAAGAGCATGTCGCTCTCTAACCGATGGTAAGTGATCACAGTTGCACTTTGACATCTCTAAGCAACTTCATATAGAATATGGGTTCTATCGGAAGTCAATCAAAGATCCGTTGCTACTTCCGAGGCCTATGATGGTCGCCTCACATAAAAGTGTGCCGGCTACAACACCCTATGACATGGGGTTCTTCAAGAAAGGTCCGAAAAGAGCTCTCCTACAAAGCCGGCGATGCATTGGCGACTCCTCTGGTGTTGCGAATGTCCATAGGCGACGGTGACTACTTTCCATCAGGTAGCCCGTCTGCCTTATCGTTAGGTTAAATTATAAAAAAAAACCCTCCCACCGATATGCAAGAATTGCTTCACGCTATAAATAAGTGCGGCGATGGTACCTCCCCAGTCAAACTATGTACGAAATTATACTGTGGCGACCTCCACAGAGATGGCGCTACTAGTATTCTCAAACACGCTATCGAAGTATTCTCAATACCCCGCATACATACAAGTTCCGAACAACGACTGTCGGAGCACGACCGCTCTCCAGGCATAATCACCTAGCCTGGCTGGAGATCTCCCTTTGCCAAAATACTATATGAAAATGCTTTTTTATAATTTAGATGTACCAATCAAGCACGCCATCCGCCTAACGAATAAAGACATCTGTCCCCCAAAGACAAAGAGCCCCAGACAGGATTGGAGTCCTTTTTGTCTCACACAGATACTACCCTTGAGAACTAAGCTCCAATTTCTCATATGAGTATCCCCGGCCATACCCTTCAATTAGAAACCCAATAGTATGTAAAGTGGCTTTTATATCACACGAATGAGAATGGAAGGGCCCAAATTCGAAATTTTGACAAACTGAGTGACTAAATAGCTGAAACTATATAAAAAAAATATTATATCATCCGGAGAATTAAAAAATGACAACTTCGCGCTAAGATCTAACAAATATAAAGCTCTAAGCTTCCCAAAATGCAAACACAACGGATCGAAATTTCGCATGAGGTCTTTTTCATTCTCACCGCGCATTATAGTAGTACCTACTAGTAGTAGTCGTAGAGGCGTTGGTACCTCCACTACTATTAAGATTTCTACCTTTAACATAGGTATATAATAAAGAAAACATAAATATCTCATACTTACCAGAAATTAGAAGAAACAGTCCAATTTCACTTCCCATATTTATTTCGTGCTTTGAAATAACTCAAATTCAGGTAATACACACAATCACAGTAATGCTTATTTAACGCAAAAACATACAAACATACATTGATAAATATATTTAACTGTCCTAGAACTAGTATCCTAAAGGTACTGTTGTTAACATAAAATACTGCAGTAATTAGAATGTAGTTAATTATTAATTACACGTGGTAATGTGCTCTTAGGAATTTTAATTACCGATCTACAGGATAAATAGGTCCAACATTATGTCCACTGCTTTTATTCAATTGATTGGCAAAGCCATATAATTCAATGCTACTATAAAAAAATCTAGGAAAAATGGCTAAATTCGAAATGGGATAAATCCTATAGCTGAACTCTCTATAACTACTTTTTTATGAATATTTTGTTTTTAAATACACTTAGGTTTTATAAAGTCCTATCTTAGTGCGTACCTAGTACAACAGTACCACAAACAATTTAACTACTACTGAAATATTATTATTTAAAGGGTTAATCTGTCACACAAACTTTTTCTCACAAAAAGTATGCTACGCACAGTAGTAACACGCACAATGATCTTGAAGATAATAAGCAGCTAATCCAGTCAAGTGCATTCAGTGTGTCAGGTGGACTGACACAGGTCGCAGGTTCTGCCCTGAAGGTCGCTATAATTACTGTTAAGGCTGTTTCATACTTGACGTATACCAAACGTAAAATAAAGCGTGATTTACGCGTTGCAAAATATATCAAGTGAAGTCTTTGACAATCTGTAAACTAAAATAAATATGTTCATATGTTCAGTTAATGTCAATGGTTATCGCAACTTATGAATATCTCTTACAATACCTTATGAATACCAGTCTCAAATAACAAGTATAACTATGTCTTCGTCTCCATCAACCCATTATTGTCATATTGCTGTGCATGAGTCTTCTCTAAGAATACTTAATAGAACTTTAGGCAATCAACCACCGCGCTGGCTAAGTGCGAGTTGGTAGACTTCACAAACCTTAGAGAATTTGTTTTTTTTTTTTTTAATACTCTCTCAGGTTTCCGCACAATGTGATTTCCATCCCCGTAAAGCAATGATGATAAATTTGTAATACGCATGTAATTTTAGAAAATCAATAGTATTTTTGATGGGATTTAGACCTTGGACATCCAAATCGACAAAACGGTCATCTCTATAAATGTTTTAATCATTTATTCTGTATTTTATTACGCCATTCCCAGATTTATTGATTATAGATGTCTGAACTTACCACTAAGCCTTTGGTGGGTAGTGTTATTAAATTTAATAAAATTATCCACCAAAGACTTCTCCTTGGTTGAGAGTTTGAGAGTTCTTTAAAAAAAAGTTCTCGGAGGTGTGTGAAGTCCACCAATTCGCACTTGGCCAGCGCGGTTGATGATTGCCTAAAACTCTATTATTCTTAGAGATTTATTTAATTTAGGATGTACTAAGTTTTACCGTGTTTAAGTGTTTTTACCATAAGGTCAGTATGTTTCTGCCTTAACTCACCTTGGACTTGGCTACGTCTACGCTTTTTGCCATCGCTATGAATTATCCAGTTGATAATGTTGATTCGTAGTGAATATTCATTAATATAATTACCTTCTTAGTACCGAACTTTAATTAGAAATTACCATAATTCTTTTGGTAACGCAGCTTAATTATATGAGGAAATATGATTTATTTACGTAATAGACTATGTAAAAAAAGTTATATTGAAAATATAATATTTGAAATAAACAAAACGTACCTATATTACATAATGAATAATTCATATACCTATAGTCGTTTTTCTGCCGGATAATTGATTATGATATGATAATAAGAATATTCTAAGTATATAATACTTATTTGTACGGTATAATTACATAGATATAGTAATTATACGATTTTTAGTATGAAATTACGAGCTCTATTTTTAACATGCTTTTCTTCGCCTGGGTTGTGCATGCATGCCATTTTTTACCTGCTTCCAGAATTCTGATTAATTTGAAACTTTGCACACGTATCAAGAATCGGTGCGATGACAATGCATTAATATGAAAAAAAAACATAAGAGAGTGTCTTTTAGCTTTTACTAAAATTTATTGTTCTATTTTTTTAGTTTTTAATGCACATGATTTGTTTCATATTTTATGAGTTATTGACTACAAAACTGTTATATTTTATTTTTGTTTAAAAAGATGCCGCTATATCTCTAGATGAATAGCATCAATTCATCAAAACAATGCAACCAAATTACCAGAGACTCAGTTCGCGTGTCTCACGTCAAGTTGAATCGTTATTTTTGAGAAAATTACACTTATTACATTAACTCAAATACTGTATTATTTTCCTGTAGTTACATACAAAAATAAAAAAATAAAAACTGCTAAGTGCGAGTCAAACTGTCGCACGAACGGTTCCGTACCATCTATGTAAAATGTTTGTTTGCATGTCCTTTATAGAAAGGTAAAGTATACATTTGATCATGTTTCATAGATGATCTTTAGCAAAGTTGTTGTGTATGAAGATTTTTTGTGGTGGCGTAGCAACACGCGCATGTTTGGTACAGCTACTTATTTATAAAAAAAAAATCGCGCTTTTTGTATGGGAGCCCACTTTAAATACTTTATTCTTTTTTAGTATTTTTTACTATAGCAACAACAGAAATACATCATTATCTATCACGGTTCATAAGATACAGCTAACAGGCTGATCTGTCTGTCACCAGATAGACCGACAGACCGTAAGTATGGAACCCTAAAAATAAATAAAATGTCTGTAGGTAATGTCAATATAACAAAATTTGCATCAAATACAAATAACAGATGCATATGAAAATATATAAGTACGTAAGACATAAGCAAACTCTATTGTTAAGATTTTTGTCCGCTTGTCCGTTTGTTCTAACTAATCTCCGGAGCGGCTGGTCTATTGTAGCGAGGTGTTTTTTTAAAGATATATTAAAAGCTTTTATTTAACTTGCATTGTGGTACCTATGAGTGTTTAGGTCAAATCTTGCAACCTTAATTGAAGCCACTTCTGAGTGTCGGATCTGTCGAAATTGTCCACATTAGATTCACTCAGATCTAGAGGTCTGTGATTTCTTGACTATTCTCGGGTCTAGCTTTCATAACATAGAAAATTAAACGATGCTACAAATGGTGGATTTGATTATAATTTTTTCTTTTCTTTTCAGTGCATTGAAATACAAGCTTGTTTTAAAAATATTTTATTATTATTTTATTAAGTTACAAGACGTAATTGAGGTTACTTCTATATTACCTAGAAGAATAGTTTGGGTTCCTCAAAAGGAAATTTATAGCTAAAAATGCACGTGTGCTCCACACATACTCAACCGTCTTTGCTGACATTAATGTCAGCTGCTATCAGTCTTCTTAAAAGAAACATTTTGATAATTTGTTTAAGGTCTAATGCATGCATGTTAAGTAATATTTTAATCGAGGTTAAACTGGGGTTCAAGCTAATATTTTCATGTAAATACAGGGAAAAACACAATGTTCCAGTTAACATTGACTTAAATTTAAGTAACTTGAGAGCAGTGTCATTTCCTCTATTTATATTTCAATAATATTAAATTTATACGTAGAGCCTATATAGCACAGTTACTTGTATGCACCTAATTAGGAATGTCAGGTACATACTTGTCGTCCTTTTAGTTCCAGGATCAGAAAAGGGCTACGGTATCCTCTGCCTATCAAAGCATTCCGCGGTTGCGCGCGGCAAGAATGAGAGTTCGAACCGTCCACCCCAGCCGCACACCTGAGTGAAGCCCGATGGGGCAATGTGCTCAATTAACTCCAATTGCGTTCCTTTAAAGATCCCGGAGTCCTCTTCGCAACGCCGAGGATGAGTTAAATGCGGTGAAAATTCCGACATAAGGTACATATGAATCTATTATCAAGATTATTTGTTTAACAAGTACCTTGGCAGAGCCAATTTGTCCACCAATTCGCGCTTGGCCAACGCGGTGAACTATGCCCTAAAAATCTCTCACTCTGAGAGAAGACCCGTGCCCAGCAGTGGGACGATAATGGGTTGTACATTGTACCCCAAGCAGTTTGTATGTCGGTGAACACAGAGGGTGTAGGTGTTACAAGAGATGCTGCAGCTCATCTACTACATGGACATCTGGAATCAACTTCATACAGAACATGGGTTCCTTCTAAAGTCAATCACACATGCGTTGCTATTCCCGAGGACTATGATGGTCGCCTCATATAAAAGAGTGCCGGCAACTACACCCTTCTATCGAAACGCAAGAAATGCTTCACGCTAGAAATAGATTTGGTGGTGGTACTTCCCCGGTCGAACTACTCTGGTTCTACCACCTTGAACATGGCATAAAATTATCAAATATGTGTGAAGTTGCTAGTAACGTGTGATAATGATTACGTTTTGGCAGCGCTTGCACAACCACGAATGATTGTACCAAATATTTTGGAAATAAATATAATACAGTAGATATATCTTATGTAATGCCATGTCTATCACAATATATAAGATATATTATAAAACACTAACATTATAACGAGATAACATTAAACACGTGCTGGCTAATGTAACACCTAGACGATACACGACTGCACGTCACTAGGGCTTGCGCGGGGACAGAAGCGCGGTGCGGGGTACAGAACCGCTTTTGTTTCATGCGCCTAATTGTTGTGGTCACGTAATAGTTATGAAACTATTACCCTTAAATGCATATTGTATCGAAATCGATACTTAGTTTTCTTAGTCTGTAACTTATCTTCTGACATCAATTCTGAGTCAACTATGTTTAAAAAGTAAGTTGACAGCTAATTTGATGACGCCATTCTGGATTTGGAAAAAAAGTTTATAACAATATTCTTGATAGCAGTGTTTGATTGTTCGTTTAATAGGTAGAGATGCGCCGAATATTTCGTTGTTATTCGGTATTCGGCATCTTTTTCACTATTTAATAATTTCACTAATAATAGGCATATTCATATTTTTACATTTTTTTACAGGATTCATTGTTCCCCGTACCTATACTCACTTTTGAATTCGATTAAAATCTTTACTAATTAAAGTGATGAGGAAGGGTATAAAAAAATATAATATTTTGATAACACAATTTATTATTCATAAGGAATGTTCACATTTCAACGAACACACATACTTCCTATTCGTACCTTGTATTTATTAGACATTTCCAAGATCCAACTTTCAAAACTGAAAAACCATACATAACATATTCTTGTGATAAATTAATATTTTATTATAAAAACACATACAAAAATGCATATTAAGGTTCTAAGTGAAATTACTTATTAAAATTATTTAATTATTATATATTACACAATTTATTTAAATTAACATAGCTTGCTTTATTGGAATAGAACCTAACACACAAACGACTTCTGTGATTTTATTTAGCAATAATCAAAATTTTATTTTAATAATATATTAGCATTATATTTTTTACAAAACTTAACCTAAATTGCAGCAACTTTAAATATTATATCTATAATCAAATACTTATTATAACGTGAAAAGTAGAAAAGATTGAATATGAAACAATGCAAATAAGATATATTTTAAAAAAATGGGCAGTTTTAAACAAATTTTCGAATGTTTCAATATGGAACATTCTTTGGACTTCTAATATTTCAGTTTATGTAAAGAAAAAGCTATTACTTTTTTAATTTAGTATACGAACACAGCCGAAAATACAAGAATTCCTTAATTAATTAAGTCATAAGAAGAAAGGAATGATTATAATCTAACTTTGACCACGTAACTACCAACTTATTGATATTCAACATTATCTTTCGAAAATTGTAAAACTAAATATGCCTATACTCGGGGCGAATTTCATATGGAACGTTTAATAACAAAGCGTTGCCTAGCAATCGCTGACAGACAGGGGAATGCAACTTTTTGTTGTTTTATCAGCCGTCTTTTACCTTACATTAACTTTTACCTGTAACTTATAATAGGTTGCAAATCCCTTCATGGAATTAAAGTTGTAACATCATTAGTTATACATTGACGATAGTGGTAAATAAATTTTGTTACAAATCCGTGCAAGTTGGTGATAACACTACATAGGATTTTTTATGTTTTTTTTTTTCATTTATTCCAGGTCGAATTTGCCCCGAGTATAGTGGTTTCTAACGCAACAATTAATATCGTATAAGAAACTAAAATTTTCGGAAACGCTTCTTTTGAAGTTGGTCTACTCAGGTCTACTGGTGTCTACTGCGGTCTACTCATATTTATGTCACAACCAGCCGGTCTACTTGAGATCCACATCATCACCGAGCAGATCTTCGCATTCCTTCTCCCATTTATCATCAGCAGTTTTATCCGCTACAACCTCGTATTCCTTCAGCTCAGCCTCTAATTCCTTTTCCCATTGCTCTGAAAGATTAATAATTGTATTACAAATTTTGTTTCTATTGACAAAATTTTAAACAATAAATATTATGTACATATATACCTTTTAATGACGATCCAATAATTAATATAGTAGGTTCAAAAAATAAATAAGAAAAAATATATTTTGAAAAAAACATATCAAATGACAAGACGAATATTATTTTAGAATAATATAATTATTTCAATTCATAATAACTAACTATAAATGCCAGTTATCAACTATAATGTCGTAATTCACTAAACAATTCAAGTATTGACAATAGAAAGTGTAATACTTCATATTCCGTCGCTACAGTAAAGTACGGGGCAAAAGATTTCAACTAAATAACTTCTAACGTGTTATATTAATGTAATACTCATTAAATGTTATGTAAAGGATCGTGAAAGCTGGAAAGGATAGACGGAAGAGAATCAATGACGATGAAATCATCATTTCGTTTGACTTGTTGAAATCAGTGGACCAACTTATACACAATTTCATTCAACAGAACAGCTAAATTCTTTGAATTACTTATAAAATTCCAACCAAGTTCGTACCACTAACACACCATGTGCACTTATTCGTCCATTGATTTCCCCAACAGACAAATCTTTGAAAACTATTATCGATAGGTTAGTACACAACAAGGAGATCATAAACACCGAATGAGAATTGAATATATATTATTCTTACTCATCACTAAGACACCGACAAATATTATATTACAGAAAACTGTTCTGCGAACCGATCACACATATCATTATTGCTACAAATACATTGAAGCTACTCGAGTAATGAAAGCGACAGATCGGCAACAGTATTCTAGGCCTGTACTTTATCACCTGTCATAGACGTCCATAATCACACGAACGTACCAACCAACTAAGTCTACACAACATTATAAACATCAGATTATACGAATTATTTTATTATTATAGTAGAATTTGTAACGGTTGTAAACAATTAGAAAACGAATCGCGGGTGATAAGTGTTGTCAGCGACGTGTTCGAGACGGGGGACTTTGATAACGGCAGTTAGTGTGAGAATGTATAATTGACTGTCACCCATAAGTGATATGTCGCGGCTATAGAAGTTACATACATATTTAAATCAATCAAATGCATTCAAACTTTCAATTACCTTGAAGCTCTGTCGAAGACGTACTTGACCCACATTTTGTAGAACGTGCTAATCAACCACAGATCGTTAGTTATATTAATTAGTAGTTAGTATCATGTGATCAAAGACTTAATATTTTATTTACTGTTACTTTAAGTAGAAGTGGTAACTTTAACCACCTTAACTTCAAGGGTAAGCAAGTCTTCAAAAGTCTTCATCAAACACAATGTCAAACGCATTAAGGTGGTTATCAAACATCATTCAAGAGATTATATTGAGTCTGACAACACGTTTATAAATACAAAGACAAGTTTCAACATTGCTACACGGCCAGACGGAAAACGAAAGAAAATATAACTGCACAATGTCAACACAAAACCAACTTTGAGAAATATAAAAAGCTTAAGAAATAAAACAGCAAAATAGCACAGCCATTTCAAGCATAATAAAAATTCAATAAAAGCGAAGACACAGGGCTCGTTATAAAGGTAGCAATGTTCAAACCTCCGTGAAGATAGGTACAAACAGTTCAACACTACGAAACAGAGATACAATGTGTGTGACACTATATTAAATATGACCTTAATTACTTATACATATATATAACATTCAGTTTACATGAAGTAAGTTCCGTCAAGAATAATAATATAATTTATGTAAGTATTCAATTACGATGAAATAACCTAAGCAACCGGTAAAATATAAATAAATATGATATCTCTATCCAAAAGGTCGTGGATCATAAATAGATTTCTATATAATTAACAACGAAGCTAAAAGAGTAGTTAAACTCCTATAAATTTGATAAAGACGTCGCTCTGAAAATAGGTATCGAAAATTTGATCAGCGATAGAAGTGGCGGGCAATATAAATTATATTCTGATACATCTCGTACATTCGATTAAAATATTAGAAGCTATATTGTCTTTATTATAACATTCAGTAACGACACATATAACGAGAATGAGGATATGACAGTATAGTGATATAGAGTATAAACTTTGAGTTACACGAAACAATGTATCGCGAACAGTCGTAAATTCTATACGTATATAACGTCCAAACAATATAGAAGGTTAGTGAAGGGAATAACAGTGACACAGCGATACAACTTGAGACAATAATGCCAGAATACACGATACAAATTATTATCCATTTAATCATTAACAATATCAAGGTATACATCAAGCTATTAGTGGTAAGTGAGCCGAAGACGATGTTGAGCACGAAAGGTTTGTATATTTTTTTTTATTTCATTTCATATATTGTATCGTTCGATATCAATATATTTTCAATTTGCTTCGCTAAATCAATGTACACATCTATCACTACTAGGTGATACTTCTACTCGTGTTCGATTAATACGGGACTATTGTGGCATTATTTTGTCAAGATCGTAACATTTTTACACGAGAAGAATCCTTAACGTAATACATTCGGCTTAACGCAAGCATCGTAGAACGACTTTTAGGCTGACAAATATACGATCCATAGACCACTGAATTATGAAACAAATGCCAAATAAAATTGCCAAGGAACTAATATTATCAAAACAATGGCCGCTTATATTAAGCTCAATGCTTTTATTAAAGCAGCAGATGTCACAAACACATGAGCAACCGATATATATAAAAGGGAAACAGCCAATTTCGTATATGGATAGTATATTATTTGCCTGAGGTGTAACGTCATTAGTGATTGCAGATGCTCCTTGCTTGTCCGTGCGTCTTGCTTAAGCTGCATTCCGAGGATATAAAAACATATATTTAGAAAGATACCATGTTAGATAATAATATGATTCCTATTCTAGACAAATTTAATAACTGCGGCACCATGGCAATTGAACATGCAGTTCTCTTATTTATAAGAAGCACTGCACGTCAAAATGTCTAATAATTTAATGAAACCACAATCTCAACTACGATGAGATGCATTGACATTTAAAGAGATAATTAGACAGATTACTTAAATTTCGTACCTGTTAATTTAGATGAGTTAGTTCAAAAAACACTAAATCATTTTACTTAGATTTTACTTAGAAGACTTGTTCACACATTACTATCTTGATAAGAGTGGGGTCGAAGCTGTAGATGAATAAACAGATGAGAGATAGGAAATAAATAATTTGTGCCCCACGATGCTTAGTATGAATATTTACAATTAAAGTGTAAGCATGCGGGTAATATGTCGTATTTCTCAAAGTTGGTTATTAGTTGCCATAATAAAACATCAACCAATAGAAATGTTAGCGAAATGGCAAATGAGATAAAAAAAAAACAGAACAAAACAATAAAAAAAAAATGAAATGACAAAAGCGAGGATTAAAATGGGAATAAGTGTTAGTAGTTATAAGTAGAATTCTTTCTTTTTTTCAGTTTTAAAAAGTTTATTTTATTATCAGTGAATAAGTATCATTAACAGCATGTACAATCAATAAGTAAATAATAAAGATCCAGAACGGTGTTCACTTTTTAAGCATTACTAGTATTAAGACTTCTTTGGTTAGAATGACTGAAAGCAGGAATCAACTGTGTTAATATTGCTTCAAGTTTATAAAAGCTTTTTAATTTCGTATATCGCCGCCACCAAAGCTGCGTTGACGACAAGTACATTACCCTCAAAGCATGATTAATAATATTCGTCAAAAGCCTTACCATCGTCGTTCTCTCTATCGACTTTTAATGACTTAATTCGTTTCTTTGCATCATCTATCGACTCCTGGGATGTTTCCTTTTTACCGTTTGGACTGTCGTTCGAGGACTTTTCATCTGTCGAGGATGTGTATAGGGAAAAACATAAATAATAAAACAAAACAAATGAAAAAAGAAAACTAAATGTCATGACACTAATGAATGAAGTTAAAGAAAAATTGGCACATACTTTTTGTCCAGTTGTATGTTTTTGAAGTTATTATTTCTTGACTTACCTGATCATTGGAACCTATTACTAACGGAAATTTAATTACTAATGACCTAAATATTCTACGGACGATGTTGCTATCATTTTTTTACTTATAGATTTAAATGTATATCAAAAGAGTTACTTTTAGTCCATAATTTTCTGATTAGAATAAAAGCATCTCCAGTATTGTTTATTATTGTAAAAGTAAATAACTTTGAATTTTCTATAATGCTATTAAAATGTATAGTAAATATATAATAAAACCTTTTGTTATAATCAAAACACAATATTGTAAACTCTGGTAATTTTATTTATAACCCATGAAAAGTATGTGTCTTTACTTTCTAATTTATTAATCCGAATTGGATTACAGTTGACCCTATTTTTCCAACATTGAAAGGAAGATTAAAGTATTATAATCCAGTAAAAGTACATGAGGCTTGGTCATCACATGCCCTCACTGTTGACCCTAGAATGTCACATCACCAAAACTATCAACGAGTGTGATAACAAAGGAAGTGTGGACGAGAACGTGGTGATCACATACCCTGAGAGTCGTCAGCGCTGGCCTGGCGGCTGGCCGCGGCAGCGTCTGCCTCGTTGGCCTGGCAGATCAGAGACAGGCGGTAGAAGTAGTTCCGCCAGAAGTTCTCCTCCGTGATACTGGAAAATGGAAGATATTTAAACACTAGACCAGGATTTCCCAAACTTTTTTACTGCCCCGGAATACAAATAGTACTTTTATGCCCCCCTT
Organism: Spicauda simplicius; assembly: GCA_949699795.1. Classification (NCBI taxonomy): domain Eukaryota; kingdom Metazoa; phylum Arthropoda; class Insecta; order Lepidoptera; family Hesperiidae; genus Spicauda; species Spicauda simplicius. The sequence goes on along the minus strand of OX453074.1, from coordinate 17,379,319 downwards.
TTACTTTTACGATAATTACAACAACAAAAACGCACTTTATATACTCAAGACTTTTTTTTCTAAAAAGCCAACGCTTTCGGCCACCGCCCCCACCCCTTAAACATTCTTCTATTCCCCCCTTAGACGCGTCCCCCTGGTTGAACTTCTGCATTAGACCAATTGTCCAAATATTTAGATACAATATTATTCGTGTTCCATGTTCTTGATCGAGGTCTAGATGGACGGGCTCTAGCTATAACCCTTAAAATTGTCAAAGCTGTTAAAACCGAAAACTTAGACTTAATGGTCACGTCATATGAAAGTGAGCCGGCAACCACACCATTCCACCGAAATGCAAGAACCGCTTCATGCTAAAAAATCAATGTGGTAGTGGTAGATACTGCCCCGGTCGAACCATGCGATCTTATAAATTTGGCTAATGAAGATCTCAAAATTCAAGATGCAAACTCACACTTTGGGCACGAGGTCGAAGCGCATCTTGGAGAGGTTGGTGTCCTCGGCCATGATGGCGACCGCGACGGGATACATCTTGTCATAGTCAAAGTCGAATTCGACACCGGCGGGCGGCGCGCGAACGAAGTTTCGTCGGTCCTGGAAACAGACGAATTATTATTTATTATTTCTTATTTATTTTATCTCGACGAATTTTTTTGTTGGTTATTCTATATCATGAGTTTTAAATCTGCATAGTAGAGACATTAATATGTGGCATTAACACTATGATTTCCACGAATGCTTCTGAAGAGCACACAGAACATTAAACTTTACGAATCTTTTTAAATTAGTTTTAAGACATTAAAATAAAAGTTTTGATAAAAAATTTGTACTATAAAAAATGTAATAAAATTTTGTATTTTCAATCAACTGTAATAGAAGCTCGGAAAGTGGCAGTTACTACTATTGCGGATGTACTTTACAGAGACTCTCTAAAGACTTAAAGGTAATTATTTCCTGTTCCTGAGAATACAATATCCTCTGTACTCTCCATTTGCTAATTAACATTATGCTTCAAACTACAATGTAATGTACACAGCTATAACCAAATGTCAATTCATTGTAAAGACGTTACATTTACAGCAATCTAACGGTACAATAGGTGTTTTTTAAATATGTTTAAAACCGCATGTTTGCGATTTTATTTTTGCTGATATTTCGACCCAGTTGCACGGACCGTAGTCACGGCCAAACGGGTGAAAATTTGTCCCCTTACCGTAGACAGAGAGAGACACTCTTCCTTGAGTGCAGCTTCGTTGGGGGCTCCAACCCATGGAGGCACGGCAGCAGCGCCGGGACCGCCCTGGCCCTTGATGAAGGCATCTTGCTCGCGGTTCAGTTCACCCAACAGGCTCTGTGGACAAAATTTTGAATTCAATAATACAATACGGCGGTACTGTAAGTTGTACAAATTCGTCGGAGTTTCTCAGTTTATTAAAGCCGGCGATGCACTGGCAACTCATAGTATACCTATGTACATGTGGGTATTGCACATGTACATAGGCGCCGGTGACTTCTTTCCATCAGGTAGCCCGTTTACGCTATAGTCAGTTTCAAGTATATTATAATATAAATCTTAGATAAAATTAAAATTCCAATCAGGTATACTAAAAGATGCATGGTTGAAAAATAGCTTAAACGTATTGTATATAAATATTTATCTTGCGACATTGACATGAATATCAAAAATCAAATTATAATGGCATGAAATAATTCTTTGTCTGATAATAAAATGTACAAATTTGGCGATCGTAAGCGCATTTCATCTTAGTCCTTTTTACAGCAATCTCTCCTTCGTTTTAGAATACTCAGACATCCATACAATCAATTACTGAAATATACTCCATCCTTCTCCACAAAAAACATTGTTTATTCAAATAAAACACTAATACAGTGCTCTTAATGACTCCTAGAAACTTGTAGTTACACTGTTATATGTGTTATAATAGAATAGAAGTTGCTCATAAAGGCCTTCGCTACGCTTTTGTTACTGCGATAACATTAACGGAATTAATTAACGAAACGTGCCTCATTCACTGAGATTCTTTTTTCTTTTGTCTAACGTGGTAATCATTTTAAATAGCTTGCACGTTAGTATTAAGACAAATTATTAAGAGTGCTTAATAATAAATGCTCATCTTACCCGACAGTAAGAAAAAAGTTGTGAGATTGGTTTAAATTTTGACAAATATACAATTTAAATAAAATATATCGTGCCCGTATAAGATAATAACCATACATTTGCTTACAATGCCCAATACCGACGGTTGCAGGGCAGAGTAATTGATACTCGTAGCGAATGTTTTATCATCGTCAACCCATTATTGTCCCACTGCTGGGCACGGGTCTTCTCTCAGAATGAGAGAAATTAGGCCATAGTCCACCGCGCTGGCCAAGGGCGAATTGGTGGACTTAACACACCTCCGAGAACTTTGTTTTTTAAAGAACCTTGGTTGTGTAGGTTTCCTCACGATGTTTTCCTTCACCGAAAAGCGATGATAATTAATTTCTAATACGCACGTAACTTCAGAAAAATCTGGTTTGAACCTTGGGCACCGGTGCATTCAGTTGGAGATCCCGGGGTCCGCTGCTAGCGCAGAGGAAGGCCACCGAGGAGGTTTTATTGGGTAAAAATCCCACATAACCCGGAGTCTCTCCCAAGGCTTTGGTGTAAATTTTGAAGGTTTCCTCCCCGTCACAAAAAAAAAGGTTTGAACCTCGGACCTCCCGACCGAGCGCTAGTTACAACCAATAGGCTATCACTGCTCTACGTTTTATGCTCCCCGGATTAGTCTTTGAAGGTCTGTCTCTCTAAGGGAATCTCCAACTCTAATTATTAGAAGTCACGTGTCATACTTTATCATACTATAAGGGGATCACATTAAAATAAAACGTAATTTCCATAATTTATGATTACCTTTACCACGAGGTGACGGCACTCTTGATTCTGAGAATCAATTTTCAATGTGACTTCATGCCCATTGATCACAACGCTTCGCTAACCGATTTGAAAGGGTAAGGTTCTATGTGCAATACGTGGAGTGCACTTTCAGACATGAACCATGATGGATACCAACCTCTATTACTTTTAACATAAACACTTCCCTGCTAGGTTAAATTATCATTTAGTAACAATAAGTAATACTTCCCTACCTATGATGACTAACTTTTTGGTCTGACTGACTGATGATCATAACTGATGATAATGATACACTTCATATAGGGAGTTCTATCTGAAGTCGATCACAGATGCTATTCTCTAGGACTAAAGTGGTCGCCTCATATTAGTCTGCAACCACGCAAACGTAAGAACTGCTTCACGGTAGAAATTGGTGTGACACCATGTCAAACCATGTTCTAGGTACGTAAATGTCAAACAATCACACTTAAAGTATCGTTTAACCACTCTCAATCACCTATCACCTTTCAAAGATGAGACCTACACATTCCTACAAGAGATGCGGATTCTCCCACCTGGTATTATCATTAGTAAGAGCAACATCAACAGAATCTACAATAGAACAACCAGCTACACAAACACAAGGAAGTGTTTGTGTAGCTGGCACTGAAGTAGTAACATAATTAGCGAGCTTGTGTACGTTCGTGTATTCCGCAGTGCTTTGTTTGATCGTTTCAACTGCTGCGACTGTTACCTCAGATTCAAAGTTATCCAGCTCTGCGCTAATAGATACGTTAATTCTATTATTTATTTATTTATTTATTGTATCCAAACTTATACCTAACATTACAGGAAACCCTAATGCGTTAGATATGTAGGTACATAACTTAAAATACTATTTAAATTTTAAATTTATTACTTAATCTATCTTTTGTTATGTTACGATTTTAGTATTTTCATTTCTTCTTCTTCAATCTTTTTTTTTTATTTTTTTGTGATTATTTAGTATTTTGCATCGTAGCGAAAAATGGTCTTGTCTATGTTATGATGCTCCAAGTTTGTATTTTTAACATCTTCAGCTCTAAAGTGTTCTTTTTCTGACATCTATATACGACCATTCTTTACTAATATGCTATTTAAAAATTACTCAAAGAATTTATTTTTTTCCATTAGCGTATAATATATGCCATGTTTGAATATAATATCTCCCTTTTACAAGTTACTGGAAAATTTTAAGTGTAATTCTCGACTACGAACTACGAACTACGAACAAAAACGTAACCCAAAAGATTCTCAATCCCCACGGTGAAATTAAGCCCGCACATTTTGATTACGTCAATTCAAGTACTTTTGCGTACAATTAAGAGACCAGAAATTTGTGGATCACTAAGGGTATAAAATGAATATTCCTCTACATTAGTTTATATGGTGCGATCGGTCTGATGAACATTTAATATTTTATTTTTGACTGATACGAGATATTTGTCTTAGACACGAAAACAAAATGTAAGCACGAACTAAATAATAAATAAACTGCTAAGTAATTAACATATTTAGCATTTAATTCTAAATTCCGGCTTAAAATATATTAATTACCCGGATACGATTTATTCTCCTCGGGCGTAATCCTTATTTACTTTGACCTTTACCTTTTGCATAATGAATGGTAAATTTCGCTAACTTCAGATAAAATCATTTGATTTTACCTTATAAATATTCCAGTCGCGCATTTATATTAATTATCTAATTCCTTTGAGGTCCTTCAGGACATGAAACAGGGTTGTCGAGGCATGATGTCACGAACCGAAATACATTTTTCCTAATTTTCATTAAAATTACGTTTCAAAGTACTCGCAAGGTTTTTTATTAGATTTTCCGCTTTCCCGCTCCGAAGTAATATCATTAATTTACTTGCGAGACGTATCAAAGGGCTAAGAATTTTTCCAACTTTAAATTTTTAAGTTTAGCTAGCTCGAGAACTTATCGATCTTATCATTTGTTGAGTCTTCCTGAACTAAAATTATTTTCGTCTATGTCATCTTATATAGATATTATACATTTTATGAATGGAGCCAAAATTTAGTAAAATATTGACTTCAGCTTAGACTTACTGCAATGAAAGAAAAAAATACGTAGGAGATAAATTTACGACCTTCATATTTATCCGTCATTGTTAGTAAGTTTTATTTGAGTGGCAGCTTAAAAATTAAGAAACTACAATCAATGAATTCAATAAACTTAATACAAAGAATTTTAAACAATGACTTGTGATTTTTAAGTTACAGATTTCAAATGGATTCAAAACATATTTAGGTATACTTTGACTATTACTGAACACATAAATGAAGTAACACTACTAATATAAAAGGAATTCAGAAAGTAAACACAATTTGGAAGTCAATTCACTTCAACGGAGCCGTAATAAGATACAATACTATTGAAAGCAGCACAGAGAGGCACCAGTACTTTATAAAGGCCGTGTACACCACACAACAAGAAATAAAGGGAGCCCCCGGAGCATCGAATTCAATAAATTATTTATATCTCAACATTCCACCAAATTTTTCTCTTTAAAAATAGACTAGACGGTGAAGTTGGCTGATGTAAAGCTTAACATATTGTGGGCATTTTTCTTTAAAATCCTATTTTAAAACATAAATACTATAGATTGCAGAATTTGATTTACTTATCTTCAGGACTAAGTTTTTTTATTAGTAAATTTGCAACTTCACGGACTGTTCGTCCGTGTACTTTATCGTTTCTTGTGTTATTGTTTATATGTTTTAATTTGTTAGCTCCACTAATTTCCTCGCCGGCACCACCGACGATACTAGTTGTGGCAACGACCAGCACTAAGTTAAATATCATATAGTAGCAGTAACCTTAGTAATCAGGGACAGTAACGCATCTGAAGCCAACGTTGCCTGACTGCGTATGACTGATCGTATCTGGGGTTGATAATAGATGTCGATGGGCGACAATGGTCATTTACCAGAAGTGGATTGCATGGTCGTTTGCTACTTAAATGTTACTACGAAATTACGTATGAGTGGAAGTTATAACGTTGGTTAATTCAATTTCTTAAACCGTTTTCAAAACACTTTATCCATTTGTACATCTCGTTATTTACTGAACAAATTTCGTCTTTGCTTGTAATGTCGCTCCTCCTCACGCTTAACCCTAGGAGAGACAGATGGTCTACCGCAGTCAACTCTACCCTCCAGGAATACATCACGACCTTGCATGTCAGAGGTCGCTACTGTCGCCGTATATTTAGACCCTTGCCCGACGATAAATCTTCACAACTGATGTAAAGGATTGAAAAAGTGTTTTTGTCTTCGTGTGTCCATGGCACGACAAGAGAATTTCTTTCGTGGGACTATGAGAGTAAATGATAGGACGCACATACGTTGTTTTAAAATAATGTAGCATACGTTGAATGTTGCCAATTTTCACATTTACATCACTTACCTCTTATAGTCGTACAATACGAAAGTATTAATTGTTTTTTAATCGACTTAAAGGAGAATTTTTTCTTCTAGTACTTTTCTTAAATATCTTGTGAAATATAATACTCAGTGGAGAAGGCTTACCACGTCGTACCACATCACTATCCCACAGCTGGGATCTTCTAGGATAGAGACGTGTGAGGCCACAATGCTGAGTGTGAAATAGTAGACTTCACACACATTTGAGAACTTTTTTAAAAGCTCTTAGACAAGGCTCCTTACGATGTTTTTTTCGTTAAATTAAGTAATATATAAATTATAATATTAATGTACTTATTAAATTACAAAAATCTGAAGTTCGAGCCTACGATTTGAACTTCGGACTCTTGTTTGTTAAGACTCGTCAGTTTGAAATTCAGCAAACTTACAAGGCCTACCAAACTAGAGTATAATACGACGACATACATTTAAAGCCCAGAGAAGTGTGCGGGGTGAGTCGACTGACAAAAACCGGGGGTTAAAGTGCGCCTCTCAGACACGGAGTTGTTACGAGAGGACAGCCGGCTATTCCCACTTCAAAATTTGCATTCCCGCATATAAAGTTGGACGAGAACTGCGGAATTGAAACGAAATACTGTTTTTGCAGGCAATTCGAGTTTCTAAAGTAGACTGACAAAAACTTTTTTTACAGACTGGAATACTAAGCGACCAAGTCCACCTGATGATAAGTGGTTACTACCAACCAATCACAAATCACACAGAACAACATTAATTCCTTGCCACTCCCAAAGACATAACTATAATAATAATAATAATAGTTATAACTTCCACAAAGACACCATCCATCCAGGATCATTTTATACTACATCCTATAACTTATCGGTAGTATAACGAAGAGTCGGTCAGGCAATCCCGGGAAGGACGGCGGTATGTGTGGTCGCATACCGTCGTAAAGACTAGACGGAGCGGTGGGTCCAGCCGCCCATCTGGGAGGAGCCCGATGGGGCAACGCGCTCGGAGGATTCCGGTTGAAGTCGTTTCGAGATCCCGGAGTCCTCCTTTTCAGCGCCGAGGACGGCCACCGGGGGGGGTTTTAGTGCGGTAAAAATTCCACATAACCCTGCGTCGCTCCCACGGCGTCGGGTACCTTTTGAAGGTTTCCCCCTCGAAAACAAAAAAAAAAAAAAAAAGTATAACGAAGATACAAAGAATATCATATATTTGTACTATGTTCAAGTGAGGTTAATGTAAATCATGATTTGGGTCCTGTAACTGAAAGGTCTCATATATAACTCTGATTTACAACCACAACCCTGTTGTTTTACCAGTAGCTTGAAGGCAAAACGTAGTTGTGGTGCTTATCATTGTAGATACAAAACTAAAATTTCTCCCGAATTCAACGCTAGTTATTATGTAATCGGAAACCGTACTTGAACACAATTATACAAATATTGAAAAAAGAATGAGAAAGAAAAGGCACTTTGACGCAGTGCGAGTTCCTTACAGAAAGGACTGAAGACTCCAAGGCATCTGAAATTCAATGAGCCGTAAGGGCGTATGAAATACGTACAATTTGAGGGGCTGGTAAGACTGGGCTATAAATCTGAAAGCGATAAAAAAGGAGTCGCAAAAAACTGTGAACTAGAACATCGCTTAACAAAGCCACTTTTGTATTCGAGCGGCGTCGTAGGCGGACAAAGGCTTTCACGGTAGCCATGAAGGCTTTAGAAGGATGAAACTAAATAGAAAAATGTATTGTAACTCAACTTTGTATTCAAATATACCTTTTTAAGTACATCACACTGTTTCAAGTACCTTTCAATGTTGAAAATATGAATCTTTTAACTCTTTTAAGCACTATTTTATTCGAATACCTACCTACTATTACTAATATATTTGTCTTAATTACTAAGTTATGTAACTGTTGAAAGTAGTATTATTCATAGAATTTTCAAAACTGCAGGTGAAGCACTATTCCCAATTTTCCCAGTATTTGCACATCTCCCAAAATTATATCAAAAATAACAGAAATATCAGAAAATATATAACAACTGACAGTTCAAAAGAAAAATGAGGGACGTGGTTACCATGATAAAGCTTTTACAGCTGACATTAAACTTCTACGTAATTTCTGGGCCCCTAGTGAAAACGGAGATAAATCGGATTTTTACCTAATTGTCTTTTACTACCAAAATTGTTAGAAAAACGGAGATCTTTTTAGACAAAAAAAACCGTTTTAAAATTATCTTGGTTTTTCGGTTCCCAAAGGTTCGGTACCCAAAAGGTACAAAAAAAACCTATGACAAAGACTCCGCTGTCCGTCTGTCTGCCTGGCTCAGGCTGACTCTCATAATAGCTGATGTATTTCATGTATCCCGTGATAGCCAGAGAGTTGAAATTTTGACAGATAATGGTTTTCTATTGCTGTTATAAAAACTGAATAAAGTAAATATTTAAAAGGCTCTGCCATTCAACAAACATGATTTTTTTGTCCGTTTTTTATAGATGGTATGGTACGAAATCCATGCGCGAACCCGAGTCGCACTTAACCTTAGGTTATTCTTTCACATTTGGTAGTAGAAATAAATTTGAAGTCGTTTCGAGATCCCGGAGTCCTCCTTTTCAGCGCCGAGGACGGCCACCGGGGGGATTTTAGTGCGGTAAAAATCCCACATAACCCTGCGTCGCTCCCACGGCGTCGGGTACCTTTTGAAGGTTTCCCCCTCGAGAACAAAAAAAAAAGGTTATTCTTTCACATTTGGTAGTACAAATAAATTTGCAAAAATCAGACTTATGCACGTTTTCACTAGTAGTATAAAATTTATAACGTCCGACAAACGTGGTCGTAATATTTTACGACAAGCGATAAACGGTTAAAAGACCGATGAAAACTATTACGTTAGCGTGGAAAGCGATCTATTGTAAAACATGTCGCGTGCGAGAAAAGTGCATAATATTTATATTGCTGCGGTTTTCACTTTAGGAATGTTTTTAGAATGTTTTAGATACCATACCGGGGCAGTACCGCGGTCACACTTATTTTCAGCGTGAAGCAATTCTTGCGAATCGATGGAAGAGTGTGTTTGCCGGCCAGCATCTCACGTAGTTTTCGAGAGTAGCTACGAATCTGTGATTGCCTTTAGATAGAAATTTTGTTCTGTACTAAATTGCTTACAAATGCCAACGGGCAGCTGACAGTTGACACTTACCATCAGGTGGACAGCATGCACGTTTGCTACTTCAGTGTTACAAAAAAAGATAGCACATTTTAGAGGTGTGTATCTATACAATTTTCTTATTTCTAAGGAAAGGGTTAAAGTAAGACAAATAAAAATAAAGGGCATCCCCAACAAGATACAATAAACACCTGAAGAATACAGTCTAAGTGGTGCCAAATAAGCGAATTAGATAAATTTGTCTATAATTACACAAGATAAAAAAGATGCAATAAGGTATTATAAAATGCTTAAAATTAGAAATCAAACACTCGATACCACTAAGACATTAGTGGTAAATGAAACAATAAAATCATTAAAAATAGAAGAAGAATATTTCTAACCGAAGACTAAACATAATGTTACTACACGATGAAAAGTGAACAACAATGTACTACACAAAGCAAATCTTGTTACGGTCCGTCCCCTACATATTCACAAAAGTGTCAATGTAATAGATATTGATAGCGGTCTGAACAGACATCATTGCATAACATGTACTGTAAACCTATCAGCGAATGAGAGGGAAGGCCAACTCGACCACATCAATCATAAGGTTGATCCTCCCCGACGCAGAAACAATGGAAACGTGTAACGTGTTAGATAACGCTGCAGCACAGCTTATATACCCCATACAACTAAGCAATTAATTGAATGTAATCCTTAATGTGGTTGTGGGCTGAAAATCGATCATTAGTAAAGAAAATGCGCTAGGAATAAAAAATGACAAACCTAAACGAATATTCTTTTAGAATGCACGGTTTATGTAGGATGCACATGGTATGCCAAAACGAACCATGTTTTTTCCAGTTTAAAAACAACCTATGTGATTCTGACCCCTAAACAAATTTGCTTGGTGAAAAACAAAAATAAGTTGATTCCACAGGAACCTTATACATTTCCGAGAGAAAAGTAGCTTATGTACTATATCAGACTGTAATTTATGCCGGTACCAAAAATTAATCCAGACCCACTTAGCTGTTCTGACGTAATTGAGTAATAAACAACCATCCAAGCTTTCTCATATTTAATACTAGCTTTTACCCGCTGCTCACTTACGTTGAAGCCTAAGTTTTTTCTAATACCTTTAAGAATTAACAGTATAGTAACGGTTTTGTAATTTGTCGTGAGAGCGCAACAAACAAACTTATATTCATATTTATAAATATAGTAGAGGTAAGATTAAAACGATGGAGAGCCAACAATTGATAACCGGACTTGGATCTGTGCAAACTTTAAAAGCACTTTAAAATTTTCGATAACATAAAAATAGCCACAATCGAAGTAATGAATCAATGTCATTGAATATTCAAATGAAATTCGTATTTAACAAAAAAGAGTTATGAAAAACGACAGACAAAAATGTAATTAAGGATTTTTCCTTCAATTACAGGCATATCTGAAAAGAAAATCTAATCAGATTTCCACTTAAAGTAATAACTCAAGAAAACCGATGCGACCGGGTCTCTCTCGAAGGCAAATCGGGTTAATGGAAAAGCGTAGAACGACAGCTAAACTTTTTTTCGCTAAAGTCAAAGTTCCAAAAGACGATTCTTTCGACTTAATACCAAGTTTTAATTGCTATAATCCGTTCCGATTGTAAAAGTCAAGCTTTTGTTTGAACACATCTCTCAAGTGAAACATT